>CM055403.1:68127542-68178212 GCA_029228625.1 Pseudolycoriella hygida
AAACTTTTTCTGAAAAAAAATTTTTTCACAGAAAATTTTTTTCGTAGAAAAAATTTTTCGAGAAAAAAATTGTTTTTATGCAAAAAATTTTTTCAAAGTTGTTTTTGTTTTCTCATCATCATCATCATCAAACTTTATAGACCGTTAGTACCTTCCGGTGTGAGGTCTTTCTGCCGCAACCCCAGATTGGTGAACTATCGTCCTCCATGCCCTCCTATCGCCCGCCAAGGAGATGGTTTGTTCGCCCAGAGAAAGTCCCCTAACTTCTAAATCTGATTTAATTGAATCGATAAACCTTTTGTTTTCTATGTAAGAAAAACTCGATGAAGCACAATTTGGAAGTTTTATTAATTTAGGGCGAAATATTTCGCAAACCTTCAGCTGGTAGCATTGTGAAGGACTGCGTCCTAGTGTAGAAATTATCACAAAATTACAAATTGCACAATCATGACTAACCGTAACAGCGGGGAAAAATTTTTTAGGACAGAAATTTTCGTCGAAAAATTTTTTCGGAGTAATTTTCTTTTCTGAAAAAATTTTTTTAGGAGAAAATTTTTTTCGTGAAATTTAGTTCTAATAAGTGCAAACGTCCAAAACGGCTGATATCGCATTCAAAAACCTCTTAAAAGGTAAAATGTGACTCAGTCCGTAAGTCCGCTTCCAAAATTTGTGATATCGCTTGAGGTGACGCTATCGCTGATAATACACAAAAGCTTGTTTGAATGGAATCTTGTGTTCAAAGTTTTAATTTTCTGAAAAAATTACAACACTTTTTTCAAAACAAAATTACGTTGTGTTAAACAAATTGCGTCACAGATGCCGGACCCAACGACGAAATAATTTTTCTGCACTTTCAGTTTTTGCGCTTCAAAAATTTGACTTTTATTTCTTATTGCGTAGATTGTTTTGGGGTCAATTTAAATTTTTGAGTGTAAAAACTGAAAGTGTTGAAAAGCAATTCGGGTTCGAGTTGGGTAGGGTTCGGGTCGGGTAGGGTTCGCGACGGGTAGGGTTCGGGTCGGGTAGGGTTCGCGCTGGGTAGGGTTTTTTTCTGCCTGTACACCTCTACTCGAAAGGAAACGCCTCACACATAATGAAATAAAGTACAAACAGGTTTAAACAACGCTATAATTATTGATCATCAGATCGGAGAGTCCATTCATAAAGATGTTCCATTTTCTATTTGTAAAATGACCAGTCACTCATTACTCATTCCATCACTCGTTTGACCTAGATTTCAGTTCTAATTAATTTGATAAAGTCACTGCAAACTAATCGCTAGGAAAAACAAAAATACGCACTGAAGTCATTTATATTCTTCTGTTAAAATAATCCTCACACATACACACTCGTATACCAAAACATATTTTTGCACTCACAACTCCTTGATAGTTCATCTGCTTTGATAAATCAGACTGAAAATGTTCACATGTATATGGATAGTAAATCATACTATAGCTAAAAAGGCATTCATCAATCACTATATCATTCATCATTAAAACTAATGCCCCATAGTTTCACCTTTCAATGTAGCACCCAAAAAGTACACGTTTATTATAAATTGCTTTTGTTTGACTTGCAGGTTTTATAAAGACTCGTGCTTCTACTTTACCTGGATCGGGTGGTAATTTGGGACTTATGGATATAATAGCTGCCTTACATTGGACACGGGACAATATAGCTGCGTTTGGTGGTGATCCATCAAGAGTTACAATTGTCGGACATGACACCGGTGCTGCGTTGGCTAATCTAGTGCTAATATCGAAAGCTGGAAAAGGTTTGTGTTAACAAATTTATTGTCAGGCAATTCATCTATAAATTTGAGAAAAATATTTTCTAAAGATTTTGTGAATGTACAAAATACTCTAGATCTCGGGTCTCGGGGTTTTTATATGAAAATGTCAATCCTATTGTCTCTTTCACACGATCCATCGCCAAATCCAAAAGTCTTATATTGTTAATCCGACTAAATATGCTCAAAATGCAACAATACATGACCGATGCATAAATTTGTATCCAATTTTTTCGATTTGTTCATTTTTAATCGTGGAAATTCCGATTTTAAGAGTAATAATATTCCGTTTTATGTAAAAAAAAATTCTACATGAAATGGTTTTTAACTCATATATGAGTTATATAGTCAACATCACGAAAACAGTTCAAAAGTTAGGGCCGGTATCAATGTTGAAATAGTGAAAACGACTTGGGCTTTTACTTGAAAGTTGTATCACTTCGGCTTGAGAGTAGCCCAAAACTTGATTTAACCACGAAAACAGCTGAAACGTCATCGTTTTTTGATTAAAAGTTGAAGAACTTCGGTTTGACAACAGCCCAAAACTCGAGGCTGGTTCCAATCGTTAGCCCAAAACCAGCCCAAAATTTTGAGCTATATGGGCGATTCCATTGGTAGGTTGCGAGGGAACCATGTGTTCTTGCTAAACCGTGCACACACGAGATTTGTGTTGTATGAAGAAAATTCCTCTATAGGTTCAATGTACAACTCTTTCATGCGAAAGAAGTCCATCCTTTGCATTCTTCGCCAGAAGATGGTTCCCTCGTAACACATTTTCCAACTTTTCAATGGAATGGCCCATATACCGAGTAGGGTGGAGCGTTTTTGACCTTTTATTTTTTTTCTTCATCTCCCCTGCAAGAAATAAGATCTAGGGGTCCCCACGATTCCGAAAATACCTTTGAAAAATTTTGAAACTCAAATTTGGACCCCCCGCCATCGCTCTGAAGAGTTTCGTCTCGACCACTTTTCACCCAATCTGTTGTGGCCACTGAGTGACCACTCAAAATTTTCTTAAGGACTCAGGCAACTACCTGGAATAACTTTTAGATCATTAATAGCCTGTCGTTGTAAGTCTCGTCAGTGAGTCGTTCTGTCACACATCATTAATTAGCTTGTCGTTGTAAGTCTCGTCAGTAAGTCGTTCTGTCACACATCCATCATTAATTAGCTTGTCGTTGTAAGTCTTAATGATGATATTGTTCTCTTTTTGATGAATTTTTAGAATTTTCTATAAATAGGGAAGTGTGACAAAACGACTTACTGACGCGACTTACAACGACAGGCTAATTATTGACGACTTACTGACGAGACTTACAACGACAGGCTAATTAATGAAGGGTATTATCGAGCAAAGAAAGCATTGATGTCATACGAAAACCACAAAACGACATATTCGACCACTAAAATCATTTTGGGCTGAAGTTCTATGGCAGCCCAAAACTTAAGGCTATGTGCATTCGTCATCCCGAAACTAGCCCAATTGAAATTAAAACCCGACCCGATTAAAATTTCCGAAACCCGAAACCCGATCCGGGCCGAACCCGACCCGATAAAATTTTTCGAAACCCGAAACCCGAACTGTTTCAAAACCCGACCCGGACCGAACCAGACGCTCAAGGTTTTCGAAACTCACAACCCAAATTACTTCGAAACAAAAATTATTTCAAGGCCCGACGTCTGCATTCTTCACGGACCTTAGACTAAAACAAAATTCGTGTAATGTAAGATGATAAAATTTAGACGAGTTTTGTAAAATATGAAAAGTCAATAAAGGATCGGGACCCGAATAAAATGATACAAAAACCCGACCCGGACCGAACCCGACCCGATTAAAATTTTCGAAACCCGAAACCCATGAACCCAAAAACAAACAATTCGGGTTCGGGTCGGATTTTTCGAAGTTTCGGGCAAACCGCTCATCTCTATTTGAAATAGCTTCAATTCGATACACTTCAAAATGGTGGGGGTGCCAGCGACATTACCTAAAAATAACGTCGTAAAATCCATCGTTGTTACATTAATTACAGTCAACGCTCTCTATAACGAATTCTGAAGGGAGTTCGGAGTTCGTTACAGAGAATGTTCGTTATAGAGAATGTTATCGTAAAAACTTCAAAATGAAACTCGTCGGAATAATTTTTTTCAAAAAAACGTTGTTGGTTTAATTCACTTAAAAATTTCGTTTAAATTTTACTTCAGGTACAACGTTTACAAAGTTTTCAGTTAAATTAAAAGGAAAACTGAAGTTGTTTTCACGTTTTACTATTACATGACCGTTAACATATGTGTTTCCAAAATTGAAAAACAAGTCATTACATCTTGGGGTGTGAACAAATTGGTTGTTAACGCATTATGAATCTTACGAAGACTCTCTTTTGCATCGTTACGCACCGCAGAAATTTCGGTATCATTTGCAGGATCAATGTCAGGAGCGCCGACTTCATTTTCTCCGACTTCATTGTCTACAGTCGCATCGGTCTCCTCAACGTTGTTGATGTTGCTCAAGAAATTTAAAATTTCCTCATTAGATGGAAGATCTTCCGTCAGAAGTCGCACATCTACTGCGACATAATCGTCGAAAGAGATATCTAGGTCGAATCTGGTTTTGATACGGTTCCAATTTTCAATGTTTATTGTATCGCTATGACTTTCTGTTTCCTGATCATCATTTATTTCTTCGTGTTCACTGCTCAAGTTTCTTAGAAGGGATAAAGGCAGATCATCTTCAGCTTCCCATTCGCACATGCTTGAAACAATTCTCAATTGTTTTCGGCTTTACTGCATTCCATGCTTGTGACAGATACATGATAGCATCCTTCAGATTTACATCGCTAAATTCAGAGTCGGAATCCAGTTCTTCTACCAATTTTTGAACTACGTTTGCTCTGTACTTTAGCTTCAGGTCTTTTATGACACCGGCGTCCATCGGCTGCGTTTTTGATGTCGTGTTTGGCGGAAGGAAAACCAGCTTTATTGATTTTAATTGACGAACAAGGTTCTTCGGATGCGCACTGCAATTATCGACGAAAAATAATACTGATCGATTCTGTGCCATGAATTCTTTGTCTAAGTCCGTCATATATTTCGTGAACGCGACACAAGTCATCCAAGCTTTTGTGTTGGAGGTATACACCACCGGCAATGACTCATTTTTGACGAAGCAACGGGGACGACGCGATTTTCCGATTACCAGCAACTTTAATTTTTCGGTACCTGTACAGTTCGCACCAACCAACACACTGACCCGAACTTTACTAAGTTTACCACCATAACACTTTTCATTCCGATACGTAAGTGTATGTTTTGGCAAACATTTAAAGAAAAGCCCCGTTTCATCAACGTTGAAAATGTCATTGGCATCGTAATCCATCAAAATGTTTGGTAGCTGCTTGAACCAATCATCGACCGCTTCGTCATCGACACTTGCACTCTCACCAGACATTGTTTTGAAGGTTAAATTTTGTCTACGTTTGAACTTCGCAAGCCAGCCGTCGTTTGCCATGAATTTCTGAATGTTGAAAAGTTTTGCAAGACTTCGGGCCTTAAATGTATAAAAATTGTTTACTACCAGTTCAAGAGAATCGTAAACGTAACATTTTTACTTTAGCCTGAACAATCGCACCAGTCCATGCTATATTCGCGTTCTGAGCCCTTGTAATGAAATACAATATGGCCTTTTCTAAGTCTACGTTCTTAACGACTCGATTTTTTCTAATTTTTCTATTGATCACAGTTCGTGACGTTTTTAAAATCGTGTCTTTGTTTTTTATGATGCCTGATAATGTTGACTTCGCGATACGAAACTTTCTTGCAACGTCACTTTTTTTTAAGCCTTTATCTACGTCTTCAATTAGTTTAATTTTATTCCCTAGTGTCAAATTCCATTTAAAAAACTTCATCGTTATTAAACACAGAACAAACAACAGAAACAACGTGACCATAGATTTATACTAATTAAATCGAAATGCACAAAACGTCACATAGATCAAGTACCATTGTTTCGACACATGGATGGGTGTATTATCATTTGATTTTGATTTTTACGATGTTTCACGCCATAGGCGTCGATTTTCTGAAGGGGTATCGGGAGTTTTTTTGTTCGTTATAGAGAATGGTTCGTTATACAGAAAGTTCGTTATAGAGAGCGTTGACTGTATACTTTTTTCGTACATCTTTTTTACATGATTACAATATTGTTACATCAAAAAAATAATTCTGTCGAATATAATTTTGAAATTTACCCGAAATTTTAATCAATTACATTTCTTGCGGGCGAAGCATCGAAAAAAATTAAATGAGGAATTGCGAGGTTCTTTTTGCTGGGACTTGCGTCTTGGGGATTCTCTAGGCGTAGGTCCCAGCAAAAAATTTAATAGAATCTCTCTTGCCAAAAAATGAGAGGTCGGCGCCTCTACCGGTTTTCAAGTCCTACTAGTTTCGAACTTAGTATGCATCACAGTTGGCTGTAGGATTGTCGCTAGACCACTAAATGTCTCGGTGATGAAAGTGTCTCGAAAAGTTGAACCGTATGCAGTAAAACTAGTAAATAATGATCTAGCCCCTGTGCCTAGGACGAGTTGTTCAGGCATTGAGTTCTACTGGAGAAAGGGACAAACTAATCCGATCTGACCTGGTTCGCAATTCAACCAGCTATTTCATCGGGTCATGTGAAGGCCTATCAAAAAAAATTTTTTTTTTGGTTTTTCCTTCCACTGACCAGTTAAAGTAACCGGTCGAAATCGAAGAGCTTGATAACGCCCATGTTATTGTTACCGGGATTTAAGTAAATCGTTTTCATACATTCGAGATACTGTCTGTTAATTTAACTTTACGATAGCTTAGTACTAAAGCGAACAACAGATCTGTTTTTCGTAAATTCGAGCTTTTCCGCTAAATGGGCTTTCAGAAAATGATTATAGATAACAAAGGTTGGAATATAATGAAATACCGTAGCTTATTTTCAACAATAATAGTGGAACATTAACGATTCCATTCTATAATTATACCAAAAACAATTACTGTAAAAGCTTGTTTCGCCGCGCCGGTTTCTATATGTAGTGAATTGGTAAATTGCAAACTTCAATCATGAATAATTTGTCGATTCGTTCTAGTTAGTTCAATTATTAGATAGAAATCCAAAATTGTTTTCTATCAAAATAAATTCAACTGAAAATGTTCCAGGTTCATGTTGCAATGAAATTGAGTTCATATTCCACATCATACGCTTGTACAGCCGGATTTGTTTTCGCTACAGTTTTCATTTTTCATTTCTTTTTTTTTTTTAGTTCAAATAAAAAGTAATTTGATTTGCTTCAATTACACTTTGCAAAACGAAAAAAAACATGAAATAATATTTAAAATCCATTTCCAGCATTGATCCATCGTGCAATATTACTTAGTGGTTCAGCATTGAGTCCATGGTCAATCATACCGGATCCGGATAGTACACGGGAAGAAGTATCTCAACAAATGGCATGCCATTTAGATACAAATGGAAATAATCGATTAAATAAGGACGTAACAAATGATATAACAAATTGTTTGCGATCGAAACCACTAGAGGCTATCATGGGCGTGAGATTACCGAATGTTAGGTAAGACAAATTTATGTTTGATTTAATCAAATTTGTTTGCTTCTTTCCTTTCTGTTTGATTTTCTTCCTAGAATGGACTCTTCATACATTTATTGATATAGTTAATGGTGTGATGTGTATGTTGGTAACACTTGAACGTTGTGTGTATAATTTGCTGTTATACATTCAAGTGGATTATATTGAAATTGGTTTTTATAAGGTCTTCGCAGATACTTCGATACGAAGATTTCCACTAATTGTATTATTCCCTGAACAGATAATAATAATTATTAGAATTATCTGCTATTTATATCGTCTGTTACATTAGTTTAATTGAATTATTTCACTAAAGAAAGGTGTTTTTGCTCATTAAAACAGTACGAAATTTACGTCATTGCCTTTTGCAAATAGAATTAATTATTGGAGTTTATTCAAAGAACGCACTCGACGAAATCCTTTTGTTCATAAATTTATAAGTTTCGGGTTCACCTGGAACTGGAAACATGTCTTACCTTCTTACAACGGTTGGATGGTCTAATAATGAACCAGCTTCCTTCGCCGCGATGTTTAGCATTTTTGGACAAAGTAATTGCAGACGATATAACAAGCGCATTAAAAGAAGTTGGAGAAGGAATCCCCCAAGGAAATAGTCTAGCTCAGACGTTGTTTTTGACGTTTGTTAACAACTTTTCTGATTCCATTAAAACTGGTAAACCATACTCGTTTGCAGATGACAACGCTCTCCTATATGTCTAGATTAGATTAGATTAAGAGTGGGCGGCACGAAACCTACACCTAAGCCTCCATTGGGCCTGTTGTGTTTACCCACATGAATTAAATTCTGTTTGTACTATTCATATATTGAAGGATGTCTTTTAGAGGTATGCTCTTTATGATACTAGGCGGTATAGTATAACCTCCTAAGTATCTTGCTCTAGCCGTTATGTAGGCTGGACATTCGCACAGAAAGTGTTGACTTGTTTCCTCTTCGCCGCATTTTTCGCACAGAGGTGTGTTGGAGACCCCAATTGTGTGTAGGTGTTTATTTAGTTTACTGTGACCAGTGAGTATATTTGTTAGTCTTTGTAAATTTTTTCTGCTTTGTGATACAAGATAGCGACTGTTGTTTTCGCTTATTCTAATGAATATTTTCGCCTGTCGTGCATATTCTATTAAATTCCATTGTTTTTGGAATCTTATATTTTTCCATCTTGTGATGAATTTGTGTAGTTCTGAGCTGTTTACTTTAATTCCTGGTTCGGGTCCGATTAGTTTGTGGTTGGAGCCATTCCTAGCTAATTGGTCTGCTATTTCATTGCCTATGATACCACAGTGTCCCGGTACCCAAACCAAAGAAATTTGGTTGCGATTGGAGATTGTTTGTAACTTATCTCTACATTCTAAGACTATTGAAGAGGTGTATTTATATTTCTGTAGGGCTTTGATTGCCCCTTGGCTATCGGAGCAGATGAAATGGCGGATCTGAGTGCAGTCACCGGCATCTATTTCCATTGCGCATTGCAGTATGCCCACTATTTCTGATTGAAATACTGTAGCATGTTTTCCTAACGATATGGATTTTTCCTTTTGAGCTTGTATGCTATGAAAACTAGCCCCCGATGATTCTATTTTTGATCCGTCTGTATACTGTGCAGTTTTCCTTTGGGAGAACTGTGTCGTTTTTCCATTCTTCTCTGCTAGGAAATTTTATGTCGAACGAGCGGTGAAACCTATAGGTTGGGGTGATATAGTCATTTACCATCTCTAATTCTGGTGAAGACTTCGTCATTATGTTCCATATGTTAGAGTGGCCATAGCTTTTCACTTGTAGTAATGAACTTTGGTGAAGTCTAAGAGCGGTATTTCTCGCTATGTATTCTATGTGAATATTAAGGGGTTCTATATTGAGCAGTGCTTCTAGAGCGGCTGTAGGAGTAGTTCGCATCGCTCCGGTTATTCCTATTAAGGCTAGTCTTTGCGTTTTCGCTAATTGTTTTTGCACTGTAATTAATTGACATCTTGGCCACCAGATAATTGATGCGTACGAAATTATGGGTCTTACTATTGTTGTATAGACCCACTTTAATATGTTAGGCTTCAGCCCCCAATTTTTATGAAATACTCTTCTGCATTGCCAGATTGTGGCCATAGCTTTTTGTAATTTTTTGTCTATATGGATGTCCCATGTCAAATTTTCCTGAAGGTATGCTCCTAAAACTTTGGCATATTTGGACAGCTGTATTTCTTTTTCGAAGAGTTTCGGGGCCTTAAAACCCTCCCTTGATTTTTTCCTCGTGAATAGAATTAATTTTGTTTTATCTGGATTGGCCTTTTGTTCATTGAAATTGCACCAATCCTCTATAATCTTATTTGCATTAGTTTGCTTAAACACTCGGTTACATCATCCGCGAAACTTTGTGTGTGAAAGCCGTTGTTATTTAATAATTTGAGAAGACTATCTTTAACTAGAATGTAAAGTAGCTTAGGCAGCACACCTCCCTGTGGGCAACCTTTGCTCACAAATATTGTGATTTTGCAAGACCCTAAATATGAGTTTACTACTCTGTCTCTTAGCATTCTGTTTATCCAGCTAGTGATTGTTTTATTTATGTCATGTTCGTCGCAAGCCCTTATTACTGCTCTAAACATCATATTATTGAATGCTCCTTCTAAGTCTATAAAGCTTCCAAGAGCGAATTGGTTGTGTTCCATTGCTGTCTCGATTTTAGTTACTAAGCAATGCAATGCACTTATCGCCGATTTTTTGGGTTGGTATGCGTGCTGGTTTTCATGTATATTATGTATTTTCAGGGCTCCGTCCCTAATAAATCTATCGATTAACTTCTCTATGGTTTTCATCAGGAAGGAAGTCAGGCTTATTGGTCTAAAAGCCTTAGGCTCATCATAAGTGAGTTGTCCAGGTTTGGGTATAAAAACAACCCTGACTTCTCGCCAGGCTTGGGGAATATGTATCAGATGGATACTAGCTACGAACATTTCGTACAGTAAATCAATTATTTCTGTGAGGCACTTTTGTAGCATTAGTGGGAATATTCCATCTTCACCTGGGGATTTTAGGGGAAGGAATGTACTTACACTCCATTTGATTTTGTCCTTTGTGATAATTTGTTTAGCGATATTTATGTCTCCTATTCTCAGCAGGTTACTTGAGATCGCACCTTCCCTTTGTAATTCCTCTGCGTTTGTTACGTTACCAGGGAAGTGGTGATTCATTAAATGTTTCAATGTGTCTTCTTGAGAATTTGTGTATTCCCCTGAGGGAAGTTTTATTGAACCTATAGCGTAGAACGGATCTCTAGCCAGGGATTTCATGAGTCGGGCTGTAGAGGAGAATGTATCGACTGAACTGCAAAAGTCTTGGAATGAAGACCGCTTTTTTCTCCTTAAGACTTTATTATAATGGTTTTGCGCTTTGCGTCTTATCGCTATGGCCTCTGGAGTTTTACTTTTAGCGTTATTGAATTTTTTCCTTGTGTCTTGCCTGAGTTTTAAGATATCTGAAGTGAAAAATGAAGCGGACCTGCCTACTTTCACTGTTCTTTCTGGGCATGCTAAGTGGAAGCTTTCTATCATGGCCTCATTAAAATGATCGGCTATTTTATCTAATTTTTCTTTAGAATTAATTGAATTCGTTACATTAGGTTTCTTTGAAATAAGACTTTCTGTGAATTTTGTCCAGTTTGTAATCGATGGATTCCTAAATTTAATTTTGGGGATATAGTCAGTTATGATGTTAAATGTTATACATCTATGATCAGATGTCAAAATTTCATCCGTTACTTTCCAATCTTTCCAAAGATGTTCTATGTGCAAAGAACACAAAGTGAGGTCAATGACTTCTTCCCTAATAGAATTTCTAAATGTTGGTTCTTTTCCTCTGCTGAGAACTATCAAATTTGATGACAATATAAAGTCAAATAACGCTTCACCTCTTGGATTGAGGTCTTTGCTACCCCACACTTTATGATGTGAGTTTACATCGCTACCTAACAATAACGGCGTGTTTACTGTTTTGCAATAATTTATTAGATTTTTAATCTCCTGGCTGGGAGGCATGACATTTTTGTCATAAGGCATATACGCTGTTGCTACGATAATTTTGTTTTCTTTGCCCTGAATGGAAAATTTTAGCAACGCTACTACTAAATCTCCTGAGCAAAGGTGATACAAGGGAAGAATATTGCAACTTTTGGAGGTCACAATACATGCCCTTATTTTGTCTATTCCTGGGTGCGAAATCAAATTGTATTTCCTTGTGTCATATCCTTTGATTTTGTTGTTGTTGCCAAGATATGGTTCCTGAATGAGGAAGATAAAGTTTTTGCTTTTCTCAGCTAAATTGTTCATTTCTATTTGGGCCGCCCTACAATGCATTAGGTTGGCTTGAGCAAATTTAATTTGACATTGTCTTCTGTTTGATAATTATTACTCGTGGACATATATTTTTCGCCCATCGATAACCATAAGAATTTTGTTTCTTGTTTGTACTTACCTTTACTACATTTTAGTAAATAAATTTTGTTCACTAGCCTTTTTGAGGCTTTGTTACTTTTTCTTACCTCTTTCTTTGCGAAGACTGTTTTAAAGAAAATGGGATATTTGAAGTGAAGTGAGAATTTTATTGAATGAATTCGGATACGATTTATTTGAAATTTAATTTGCATTTTGTACGTTGATTTTAATTCTGTTTGCACCACAATACGGTTTGAAACTAACCGCTCGGAGAGGCTCTATGGATGCTTCTGGGGCGATGATCCAGAGTTGCTTTCCATTGTTACTTTTTGACTTCGACATTAGGCGCCAGTGATTGGTGTCTATGAGCGGGTTTTGGGTGTTTATTACCTTGAAAAAGTTTTCATGTTCCAAAAATGGTAAAGTTACGTTTACATGCGCTTTTTTTAAAATCGGTGGCGGTCCTGATGTTACTGATTTCAATTGAGCACCTTTCCACAGATTTTCGAGTTTGTCGACAATTGAAACGACCCAGTTTTTTGTTTTCTCATCATCACAGATAATTCGAAATCTTCCCTTATCCGATCCAGACCAATTTATTCGTAGGTCGGCAAAATTTTCAGAACTAAACACCGCATTGTTAAAACTTGCCATGATTGCTTTTAGTTCCGTTTGAGAAAACACCGTTGGTTCTGTTGTATTCGGTAGTATATCTACCGTATGAGCGTCTTCGCTGGCCATTTTTACTATCGTAGCTGACGATGGAAGCATGTGGGTGTACGCCTTGGGCTTTTTTGCTGGTGTTGGGTTTAATTCGTTGGATATTTCCAATTGCCGTTTCTTGGTGACGGTTGAATGATTTTCTACCGCGAGGTTTCCGAAGTTTGTTGATACGTTTAGTAGGGTTTTCTCCAATTCCTCTAATCCTTCTTGGTGTAAATTTTCACTGTGCTCAGAGTCTTCTAATAATTCGTCATCCGAGATGTTCCAGTCTTTTTCTGAATTATTTGGCGCACTGGTTAGAGGAATTATGCCGCTTGACATGTCCAATTCACTGTAGTAGCGTTGACTGTGATTTCTTTTAAAAAAAGAAATGTTTAAAATTGCTGTAATGGTCGTAAAATTGAATCGTTTTACCTGGTTTGCACAGGTCGATGAAAGATGATAATTTAAATTTTTCTTGATGTATGTTTGACCGATGTTCGACCTCCAATGGCTTTGAATTGCAACAGGTCGAGCAAGCAACGATATGTTTCTATGATTGTTAATTTTCGTTACTCTCTTCTTTTGTTTAGTGTGTGTGAGATTTTTATTTTTTGTTCCCGCTAAAAATCTATTTTTTCCAGTGGCGTAGGTAGTAGTTTTTATTGTTGTGAAGTGCAGAGCAATTACTATCGTTGAAGTGATCAAATTTTTTGTTATTATTTTCTTTTTGAACAAATTTTCTAATTGATTATGAATGTTACTTGCACATTCTTTCCAGCTCGCTTTGAGCTGCATATTTTGGCCTGATGGCATGTATTTTATTTCACTGAAAAATTTATGGGCATGGACAGCCCTATTGCAAGTATCATTTACGTATAGGATAATGTATTTGTGTTCGATTGGAAGAGAGTAGTTTGTTATTCTCACATTTGCCTTACCGTGCCTTTGTGCTCTTAATGGCGGTGAAGTTTCTTCTTTATGTATTGCCGTGTTGAGTAATTTAATTTTCGGTTTATCACCTTCATCATAAAAGTGATTCCCCAAAATTATTACCTCTACACTTGGCAGCCTATCTGCTACCTTGAATGACACTTTTAATTCCGGAAACTTAATTTTACTATTAAATTATTGAAAACAAACACGGAGCAAAATAAATGTGCGCGTTCGCTTCAACTTCAACTTCAACTTCTATGATAATGAAACAAACACCGAACAAAGATTGAACGAGGATATGAATTCTCTTCAACATTGGATGGATACCCACAAGCTACAATTAAACACAAAAAAAACTAAATACATGGTAATGTCAAAAAGATCAGACACGCCGAACATCAACATCGGAATCAGATACGGCGACGCAATGATTGAACGCATTGAAGAATTCCACTATCTTGGACCAAGGATGAACTCGAGAGCTAATTGGGATACACACATTCATTTATTAAACCGGAAACTGGCACAAGTAAGTGGAATCTTCCGAAAAATAAGAAGTCATCCCACCAAAAATGCTGAACCAAGTCTATCACTCACTATTCCAAAGCCACCTTATTTATGGAATTAGTATTTGGTCATGCACAACGAAAACGATGATATCTGACCTCCAAATATTACAAAACAAGGCGATTCGAAATCTCTTTAATGAAGACAGGCGAACAATAATTAAAGACTTGCACAAAAAGCACAATTTGATCCCCATCAAATATCTAAAACAAATCGCATTGTCAACGAATGTCCACAATATCATCAATGGATTCACACATTCAAATACGGTATTTACAGCTAACAGAGCAATTCACAACTACCTGACAAGAACAGCAACACACATCCATGCGCCGAAAACGATGACAAAAAAATATGGGACCGCTGCATTAAGAAATCAATCGATACAGATATACAATGATATTCCCAACGAATACAAAAATCTAAACAAAGAAAAATTTAAATTGAAAATAAGAAAACATTTTAAAAACAAATATGACGACGAAATATAAATCCAACAAATACTAATCAAAATAATAACATATGTTCAATGTAACGAGTTCTTACTCATTTTGGATAGATTGTAAATAAATAAATAAAATATTAACGTACGTACCTGACCGAAGCCTTAACCGTACGGCCCCCATGGACGCAAAATTGGGATACGTCCAATTAGCGCGAGTCGCCGAAGTGACTCTATCTATTGCGGCAGGTTTGCGTAACCCTCCGCGACCTAGATGAGGCCCGAATTACTATCATGTCTCTACTGAATTCTCGCCAACCTGGTTGTCCAGGAAGGACTAGGGGTTCAGTCACCCATATCAAAGCGCAAGCTGTTTTGACGCAGCTCACTATCTACCACAGCCCCCGCGTTGCAGCGCCACTAGGCACCTCAACCAAATGCTGGGGCCGGATGCGGCCATCTCGTATGACACACTACACCCGGGGGCCCCCCCCGCCCCGCGGTACCGAATTTACCCTCGGTGGGGGCTTTCGCGGTAAGGCTCTTAACCAGACCACTTCGGTAGGGGTGTACGCAACCACCCCAGGCACCGCTGGGCCAACTAAGGAAACCATGGTGGCGTCACTCACCAGCAAGCTAAGACCGTTGGCGACCCACCCCTGTTGTAAGCATTTTTGGACAGTGCAGAGTGGAAGGCCGTATAAGTTTGACTGAAATCTGTGGTTAGTTTTTTTTGGTTAATTTTTACCTAATTTCCAACCTTTCGCCGCACGAACAGTGCGCTTCATCAGGGAAAGCGACTGACGCAAGTGACCTAAAGTTTTTTTCGACCTATTTTTATAAGACGGGTGGGGCCTTTCGACATTAACTTGTGTAATTTCTATGGGTCGTACGAGTTCAGGTTCGAGTTCTGTCTAAACAGCCCATCTAGGCTCTAACACGCATTATTTACTATTTTCGTTGTTTTTGTGATTCCGCTTTTTTGAGATAAATTTTAGGTCCTTTGCTTATGTTTCTGTAATAAAATATCGTCATAAGAGGGCGTCCGACGAAAGGTAAAGCCTTGCAGCCTGGTGCTGAAATTCTGATTACGCCTAAGGAGCCATCCACATATTACGTATGCAAAAAATACGATTCTTGGACCCCCTCCCCCTTGTACGCAAACATGTCTGACAAAAAATTCCGAAATATATGAAGCATACTCTTTTAGCACCCCCCTCCCCTCCTCTAATGCGTACGTAATATGCGGATGTCCCCTAATTGAGGTTATTGATAACACCTTCGGATTCGGCACCAAGCTGCGTACTTGGGACCTGAAGCTGGGAATGAAGGAGGCAGCCTGGTGCTGAACATCTGCTTTTACCAAAGTGAAGGCAGGAGTGAGTTCCATACGTTACATAAGTTTCAATTCGGCGCCAGACTGCATTCAAAACGTCATAACTCAAGGACGCAGCCTGGTGCCGAGTTGAAACTTATGTGACGTATGCATCAAACTGCCGTCTATCTTTTGGTTAAATCAGATATTCAGCACCAGGCTGCCTTCTTTATTCGCAGGTACAGGTCTCAAGTACGCAGCCAGGTGCCAAATTATAAACTAATAAAAGGTAGTGTACTCGCTGCTTCCCTAATTTTGGGGTGGTTGAAAGTGCAGACGTATGTTCTAGCGAAAAGTTTGTTAAAAAACTAAACATTCTCAATAAAGCAGCTCAACTCCTAGATGAAAAAACAATGAATTTATATAGCTTTTGAGGTACTTTATTGAAATTGATACTTTATTGGACCCGTATGAAGTACAAGGTTCCTAAACATTTACTACAAACAATTTTACGTACAATCTTTTCCCTGAAAGGTACGTCCAATGATTCAAGTTCAAAGATGAGCAAAATCGGTCAAGTAGTTTCGGAGATGTGTCCGAAAAAGTTACCAAAAACATGTTTTCCGAGGGTGAAACTTTTTCGCAAATATCTCAGCATGTACAGCACGGAAATTGTTCATTTTAGTGTCAAATGAAAGCATTTGATCTCACGAAACTGGGAAAATTTGTTTTGTTTGGTCAGTGGTCTCGGCACTGGGATCATTGTAATGGACGTTCTAGGCCATCTATGGTTTTTCGTCTATATTCGGTCAAATATGCAATATTACTATCTAAGGCAACTTTGTAGAGAATAAAATTGTAGAGAACACGTGTTGCAGGGTTTTAAGGAAAAATCCTGGGAAATGACCACTTGTAGAATTGGGCGAGATGGCACATATACCTAGAACTATGAAAGCTAGAAAGTTGAGTTGTAGAGAATAAAATTGTAGAGAATACGTGTTTAAGGGTTTTAGCAACAGATGGCCAAATCCTGGGCTGTGACAACTTCTAGAATTGTGAGCGATGACTCATATCTCTAGAATTATGGCAGTGAGGAAGTTGCTTCCAAAGATAAAGTTGTAGAGAACAAAATTTTAGAGAACACGTGTTTCAGTGTTTTAAGGAAAAATTATCAAATCCCGGAAAAAAGCAACTTCTAGAATTGGGAGAGATGACAATGGGCCGTTCCACGAAAACTCCGTCCCCACGCTCGAAATGCTCGGCTGTAACAAAATGATATTCAAATAAGAGCGTTTATCATAAAGATTGATCCTTTAACTTGAGGTTACTTACTTTCCTATGACTATCATCGCGTCACCTGTCACAACGTCTAGATTGGTTGGTGAGCGAAAGGCGACTCTATATCGACTGGGAATGAGTAATCAGATCACAGTGGCTTGGGTCCCAGGGTACACCGGTATAGACGGCAATGAGAGGGCAGACAAGGCTCAGCAAACGTTACCGTAGGCACAGAGCCTTTCATCCCAATACCACACTCCCTGTGTGTTAGAGAGATAAGTGACTGGGTACGAACGGAATCCGCGAAACGTTGGAGCGCATACGATGGAGGAGCACATACGAAGCTCTTCTTTCCTGTGCCTGACGAAAGGTGGGCCAAGGAGCTGGTTGGCATGAACCGTAATAGCATAAGGAGGACAGTAGGAGCTATTACGGGGCACTGTGGCTTTAACAATCACTTGGCGAGGATGAAGATCGGAAACGATCCAAATTGCAGTTGCGGCTTAGAGGAAGTAACAGGCGTTCACCTAATCAGTGAATGTCCGAAGTACTATACTCTGAGAAGCAGAATACTGTGTGCTCGTGTGGTTTCACCTTCAGAGATCCAAGAACTAACCTGTTACTTTAAACAGGTTCCTAGTGGGAACTGGGAGGTTCAAATGATTTACATGATGAGCAGGATGAAACCAAAGATCAATAGATCTGTGTTTCGAGTCCGGAAACGGACGTCCTAACCTGATAAATCTATGACTATCATTTTGGAACTAATGAGAATTTAATGTATGAGAACTATGAAGTCCCTGGAATTGCCCCAATACTGATAATATAAACTAGAAAAAAATATTTACGATTTAAATTTTTTTATTTAATTGAAATTATACGTTTTGAAAAATTCGAATTGTTTCCCGCCTATATCTGTGGAATGTTGTCTGGTGAGCAGACTTGCGTTATAAGGTTGTAAGCCACATAATTTGTTGTTACGTTTTATCGCGCAAATGTCAAATTTAAAACTGACATAGCAAATCTATGTGGCTAATAACATTATAGCGTAAGCCGACACCTCACTGCAAAAGAGTCGGTGCCTAGCGGGAAAATATTCAAATGCATTTTTGACGTAGAAATTGAAGCCATGACGGAGATAGTGGCGAAAATATCAACTAATAAAATGCAATTTCAGCAACGAAAGTGCTTCCATCTCTTGAAATCATTTTTGTCCTAGAGTGTCGGCTGTGTGCTGCTCTTGGGGTGCCATCGTTCTCGTCTTTGTTTTGAGTGCCAGCTGTGGGATTCTAGCGGTAGCTCCACTTGTCATGCCATTCGGTGACTTTCTCGGCTGTTCTTTGTACACAAACTGTTGCGGATGTGAGTGTCGTCACATATGATTCTTTGTGTACGGTTTCGTTACGGGGCCAGAAATCCCATAACTACCCAATTTATGAAGGTTGGGTGAACTTGAGGATGAGCCATATTGATTGTTTGTTACAGAAAAATCCTATACGTCCCGGGGATCGAGCCCGGGTTGTCTGTGTGGAAGACAAGCGCCTTCACCACTTCACCATCCCATCCCTATAGAGGGCCCTATAAAGATGACTACGGCTCATACTTCCATGGACAAAATTTTTCCCTTAAATTTTCTCTACAACATAAGAGAGAAAATTTTTACATTTTATTACTCGAATTTCGTGTTGACGGACAGGAGGACAGAGTTCTCTAATCTAGACTCCAAAACAAAAAACCCGTGAATTCCCGAGTCCGAATTCGACTAGCTACAAACGTCGTGGTAAAATCATAAGACATGTTCTTCGTTCGGATCTAAAAATATTATTTATGCAACGCCGTTGTGAAAAGTGAACTTTTTCATGCATCGTTTCGGTGACGTTAGAGAGGTCGTTTTATAACTGATTTTACTTTTTATCACTAATGATAATGATCATTTGGGTGATAAAAAGTTCATTCAAAAGTTCACGTTTCACAAGTTGTTGCATAAAGTCTTGTATGAAACACGTTGCGAAATTGGTTGTTTTTGTCACAAGATGTGGCTATCCAACTCGCTTCGCTCGTTTGATAATTTCACATCTAGTGACGAAAACAACTGCATTTCGCAACTAGTTGCATAAATAACTATTTCCGTAGCAATGGGCTCTTAAAATCAATTTTACTTCTTCTTTTTTAGGTGTCTTAAAAGAAAACTTTTAAATTTTTTCTTACAGATTTATGCCTTCATGGGGACCATTTTTGCCATTAGACGATGCGCCTGATCCAGAATTTGCAATGGAGCATGCTGGTCAAGGTTTTATCACGAAGGAAGTGATGATCGGAATGACAACCACGGAAAGCTACAATGATTTTAACGCAGCCGATATTCAAGTAATTTTACTGAAGGAAATCAATTGAAAATTTTTGAAAAAAGTTGCACAAAAAATGTCACAAAGATTTATTTATGAAGAGCCGGTGTTTTATTATGTAACTCTTTTCTCAACAATTCCTCCAACTCTTCACCTCGTTTCACCTCGTACTTGTTGGTTTCGCTCTCTTGTATTTCGGTACTTCTTTCTTATGCAATTTTAAAAACGTTGTGTCTTTGTTTATCCTCAGTTCGAAAACAAGGACATAATGAAGAAGAATTTCGCAAACAAAGTTATCAAATTAAACTTATGTTCTTTCGTACAAACACACAAAGTTTTACGTGGATACAAAAAAAAAATTATAATTTAATTTTGTTTTCTTTTTTATTATCTGAGAACAACTTTTTCTTTTGTCAGTATGGCTTGGAGGAAGAACAACGAAACCGTCTACTTAGGACATACATTCGGAATGCTTTCTCGTTTCATTTAAATGAAATTTTTTCGGCTGTTCGAAATGAATATACGTAAGTTACAACCACAAATAAATTTTTTTAATAAGATCCCCATACACAGCGGTGCTATTCACATTTCAGAGATTGGGACAAACCAATTCAACACCCCATTAATATTAGGTGAGTTACCAAAGAAAAATTTAATATTTTAATGTAAATGCAGACATAAATTAGATATTCTTTCTTTTCATAATTATGAATAAAAGTGAAATACTTTTGTTTCCTTTTGCATTGCGCAGTGTATAGTAGGGAATAAATTTTGTGACGAATGACGTATTCCTATGGAAAAACGTTTTTTTTCTAACGTAAAATGATTTTTTTATTCTGTTCTTATAGGAAATGGGGTTTGGGTAAATTAAATAATTGGAAAGATTCCGCTAATGGTGACGGAAAGAGAATACATCCCTAAAGCCGACCTGGTTGCATTTCATTAGTTAGATTTCGTATAATTTTTTGTTTCGTTTTTTTAACTTTTCGGTGATTAAGACGAGGTATATATATGGAGATATGTGCGAACAGCTTTTGTTAAATTTAAAATTTTAATGAGCGTTGCAGCTGCGGCGTATTATAGTTTATCGTGGAGTGTAATATAAAAATGCATTATTTATGATTTAAGATTTTTAAGTATTCATTATGCTGCTGGTGTTGTATATCATTTGGTTGCATTTTTAATTGAAACGAAGGAATGTGAGATGAAATTATGCTCCGTCGCGTCGAAAGAAAATCTGAAATAAATTGGCAATTTGGGAGACTTGGAGGGAAATGTTTGGGTGGTCGTTTGGTGCTATATTTGTAATTGATTTGAAAATCTCAAACACAATACACAAGAAAGTACAAATCAAATCCCAAGACCTAATTTTTTGTTGCGAGTGCACTTGAAACACATATAATAAGGAGAGGAGTAAGAAAGCAGAATGAAAAGAAATAGTTGCGTTCATGATTTCTATTTTTATAGTTGGTAGCAATTCATTCACAATTACATAAGATTTTCAAAAGAGTTGGAAGAAAATTCAGTCTTTGTGGTAAATGTTCAATGTTTCAGCTGCCATTCCTTGTGAATCTAAAATATTTGTCGCGGTTCAAAAACGACTCAAGGATTCTAGTTGTATAATCTGCAATGAAAATTTTAGTGTAATGTATGAAGTGTGTAGCTTCAGAATTTGTTCTGACATACGTTTTTGAATATTTCGCTATTTCTGACCTCCTAAAGAGGTTCTGAGCTGCTGCAGTATTTATTTCCACGAACATAGTTCAAGAACGCATCGTAATGTCAACGATATGCTCCAATCGCTCCAATCTTTGACACCAGGCAGCCTTGCGCCGTGACGCAAGTCCACATAAAAAAATTCTTTTTCGTAGACTGCGGAATCACATAAACAGCTAAATTTTGAACTCCCCCACCCCCCACTCCCCTTGCGAAAATACTTTTCCCAGATCCTACGGAAAATTCTGAGGCGAAGTGTCTTTTCACTCATTAAAATCGTTTAAGTGGATCCGGAGATATGGCCTTTAGAAAATGATCAAAAGTGCATTTTCATGAAGCCAAAGTTAATGAAAACATTTGAATGGCTTTTTTTGGCTCCCGCTCGAAACGGGATTCTACGACATCTGAGATTTTGAAAAAATGGGGCAACCGGCCCCGTTTGGGAACTTGAACTTTTGGCGAGGGGTTATGAGGGGTTCAAAATCAGTGCCAAAAATTCCAATTCCATAAAAAAATTCCAAGAAATTCCAAAGTTTCCGAAGTTCCAGAAATTCCACATAAATTCCAAAAATTCAAGAAATTCCACATAAATTTACAAATTCAACAGAAATTTAAAAATTCCACAGAAATTTCAAATATTCCACCTAAATTCCAAAAATTCCACAGAAATTCCATTGAAATTGCAAAAATTCCAATAATTCCAGAAGTTCCATCATCATCATCATCAAACTTTATAGACCATTTATACCTTTCAGCGTAAGGTCTTTATTCTCAGTGATCATGGACCACCCTTCTCCATACCCTCCTATCCTGTGCCAAGGAGATGGTTTGTTCGCCCAGTGAAAGCCCCCTAACTCCTAAATCTGATTTAATTGAGTATATAAACCTTCTCCTTGGCCTACCCCTGGAGCGTACACTCGAAACCTGTGCATTCAAAATACTCTTTGGTAGCCTGCTATCCTCTGAACGTGCCCGTACCACCGCAGACGCTTGCCGCCTCTTCCACTGACGTAACCCCTAAATTTTCCCTGATGTCATCATTTCTGATATAATTATCCGTATCCCACTGCTCCCTTCTATTAGCCTTTGCTATGCTCCTAAGAGCCCTCATATCAGAAACCCCCAGGTCATGCAGAAGGTATCCGCAGTCCACCCAACTTTCACTCCCATATAAAATCGTTGGCCTGAAGATTGACCTGTGAATAGCTAACTTTGTGCCACTACTTAATTCTCCCATGTTGAACACATGCGCCCTCAACTGACTGGCAACCACGTTTCCCATTTTCCTCCTTTCCTCAAATTCCCTAGCTAACTTGCCATCCTCCGAAAAAATGACTCCTAAATACTTAAACCCCGAAACCTGTTCCAACTGCTCCCCATTTAAACTGCAAACTACGCCTTTCCGGAATTTGTCGATATGCATAACCTTCGTTTTGCTGACACTTATTTTCATCCCGTACTCCTCACATGCGATATTCAGGCAGACGATATTCCTCTGCAAATCACTGGTATTATCTGCTAATAGAGTTAAGTCATCCGCATAGGCCAGGATTTTCATGACTACTTCACCTACTTCCACATTCCCTTGCAAATTGGCCTGCTTGATAATCTTGTCCATAAAAATTATGAACAGAAGAGGGGAGAGACAACAACCCTGACGAACTCACTCATTAACCTCGAAAGACTCACTAATCTCACCATCTATTCTTACCGCAGCCATGCTCCCTGAGTAAATGCTTTTAATGGCGCCCAATAAACTCCCATTGACGCCGTATTCGCTAAGTGTCCTAAACAGCTTTTGCCTCGGTACCCGATCAAAATGCCTTTACTAAGTCGATGAAGCACAAGTATAGATCAATATTCCTCTCAAAGAGCTTTTCTATAGCTTGCCTGAGACAAAAGATCTGATCCTCACACCCTTTCAGAGGCCTGAAACCACCCTGAGCCTCGTCCAGAACCTCTTCCACTATAACCCTAACCCGATCTACTAGAACACTCGCATAAACCTTCCCGACCACGCTCAAGTTCCATTTTAATTCCAAAAATTCCATCAGCCTGTACCAAAAAAAATGAAGTGGATAACCCTTCGGCTTTTGGAAGCTCCCATACAAATCCAAAAAAAAAGCATTGTAGAATGTCTTTATGTGTGTATAGCGTGTACGCACATTTTTTATGGGATTGTCCTTTCTTATGAGTTCGAGACAGATAGAGGTTTGGTGTCAAAGGGAAAGTTGTTGGGTTGGATGTGTAGTCTATCGAAGTGACCGCCAAAATGGCGGAAAATAAGCAGAGGCTCGAAACAAATTTTTGATATGTTAGCGGAAGTTCTGTGGATCATTTTTACCCATGGAAGTAGTAGCCGCCGCGCTTCGGTTGGGTGGCGGCTCAAAAAAAACTTTTGTTATGTTGTAGAGAAAATTCTGGGGATCACTTTTGGCCATGGAAGTAGCAGCCGTCACGCTTCGGTTTTGCGGTGGCGGCGGCTCAAAAAGAACTTTTGACATGTTGTAGAGGACGTTTTATGTTTAATTCGTCAAAGACAATTTTTCTACTTCCAAAAAAACTGATATCACAACAAAAACCCTTTTTAAAAGGAAAATGTGACGCAAATCCTCGTCCCTTCTTCCAAAACAACTGATATCAACTTGGGTGACGCTTAAAGCTTTGGAACGCAGAAATTTCTGTTGAAACATTTTCACTTTTAATTCAAAAATGCGTCACAAATGCCGGACCCTCCGAGCGTAATAATTTTCCTGTGTTTTCATATTTCACGCGCAAAAAATTGGCTACCCGTATCCTATACGTTGCGCAAAGTTAATTTTTGGGTCCGGCATTTGTGTTTCATGGAAAATTCATATTAACTTGAAATGGAAATTAATGTTACATTTAGGTAGATCATGTAAAAAAGATGTACAAGAGATGGATAATTAATGTAACAACGATGGATTTTGCTACATTATTTTTCCATCATTTTTACATTCCAAATTAGAAAAGCATTTACATCATTGCAACATGATTTACATCATTTTTAGACCCGTACGAAAAAGGGTCTGTTGCGTTTACGACGGAGATTGTAACCAGTCGTATTTCGACCCGGGAGTTGGTTAATTTTTCGTTTTATGGTCCTAAGATACCGAATCTGCAAAAAAAATTTGTCGGTCTTTCCGTCTATCAACACGATAACTCGAGTAAAACTTGACCGATTTTCAAAATTTTTTTTCCCTGAAAGGTAATCGAAAAAGTTTAATGGGATTGGGCCGCCGAGCTAGGGCCGTTTAAGTGGTTTTTGGTCTTTTGTACTTAACTCTAGTAAATCTTTTCCGATTTTCAAAAACTTTTTTTGTTTGAAAGGTCTGGGCATGGCCGACAATTTATGGAAGAAACGTTTTTGATCATGAGCCCTTGAACTTAGCTAGGGCACAAAAAACGAGTCTCTGCTAGGGCCAAACGTGTTTTTTGTACATTACTCCAGTAAATTTTTTCCGATTTTCAAAAATTTTTAATCGAAAGATAAAGCAATTCCCTACATATTATGGAAGAAACTTTTATGATCTTGAGCGCCTGGACCCAGCCAGGGCTCTAAAACTGAGTCTCTACAAGGGTCCTACATGTTTTTTGTGCATAACTCGAGTAAATCTTTTCCGATTTTCAAACAATTTTTTAATATAAAGGTCTGGGAATGCCCAAAAATTTATGGAAGAAACTTTTTTTTACTTTGGGTCCCTGGACCTAGCTAGAGCCCTAAAGAGGCCCACCGACTAGGGCCCTACTTGTTTTTTATACATAAGTCGAGTAAATTCCATCCGATTTTCGTGATTCTATTTCTATTCGATAGATAATCAAAGCCTTAAGAGCATCCAAGAAAAATGTGGGCCCGGGCCGAGCCTAAGATGCCCGCTAATGTTAGGGTGGATCGATCTAGGCAATTTATTTTGGAAAAATTCAAATATTTTGAAAACTATTTCAGATAGAAGGTCGGTGTCAAAGGCAAAATTGTTGGTCTAGGTGTGGCGCATGTCGTGATGCCTGCTATTTACATTATTCTTACATCAAAATTATAATTTTGCCGAATATATCGTTGAAGTATAATACTTTGTGCTGTTCCATGACATTTGTTACAACATTCCCTAATGGCTTTGTCACATTCATCTACACCAAATTGATTTTTTCTAATGCTTTCGAGTCATGTGACTATGTTCATACCACGACATTGGTTGGTTCACAGTAATTCTTTCATTTTTCGTGGTGTTGCTTGATTAAAATCAACTTGGTAGCAATAGAGTTAACATCATTTCTTGATCCCAGGCTCCTACACAGTCATCCGAGCAGTCATCTATTTGCTGCAAGTCTGTGAAGGCTTCGTACTTCACTACACTTATTACTTATATTTGTATACTTATACTTAGTTCCGTCCTTTATCAGACTCCTAAATTCATACAATTCTTTGTAACGTCTTCATCTTCTTACCGGTTAAATAAAAATAAAACTTCGAATTGCCAACCTAATTCTGCTATCAACCTCCTCACTCTTCCAACCCCCAACGACCAACAAAGAAATCTCACTAAAACAAGAAAATCATCCACCAATTTCTTAAGATCTACAAATGTGTTACGGTGAAGCATCTTTTATTATTACAAGTGGAGTTAACAATTTGCATAGAAAAAGCTATTTGTCATCCGACTCAATAAATAAGGACTCACACTGCCTTTAAAATAATTCATAGAATTCCTGGAAACTTTTTTGTTTTGTTTTATTTAAATGTGAGTTTTAATTAAGTGTAATGGGCCCATAAATTTGTTTGAATGAAACTTAATGACGACATTTTGTAAATAATATGAGGCACACCGACATTTTCCACTTTTTATGAAAAAAAATTGCAAAAATCCTTCGCTTTTACAAGAGCCGTGCATTATTAATAAAATATTTTCGTTATTACCATTGAAAATTGAAACACAAAAAAAACAAATAAAATTAATTCCTCTAATTGTTATGTGAATGAAAAACAACAAAGCCGAAAAATGCTATGAACAAAAACTATATTTCGTTCGTGACTTACAAGGCCGGAATTATTTCAATTACAAATCATTTAAATTTAAATAACAAGAAAAATGTGTGGAAATGAAAGTAAGAAAGTGGTTTCATTTCGTAACTATGGGGAATTTTATGGAAATTACTTCTTATCACATTTCACTTGGCATTTAATTTATTTAATTTTTCCGATTTGTATTTACATTCAACACTCAACAACTTTCATGAAACAAAAAACCTGATGAAGTTGCGAAGGATTGGATAATTTTTAGGATACACAAGTACAATTTTTAAGAAATGTTTCTTGAGCACACTTCTAAAGCAGATCTTTATGTAATCCAATTTAAATAAGTGCACAGAGAGTTTTTCTGAGAATTTCATTGTGTCAACAATAAAATGGAATTGGTGCACTTTCTTAAGGGTGAACGAAAATATCGTATTTTATGGACACGTGTCAGTGTGAAAGAAAGGACTTGAAGAGCAATTTTTAATCTTGTCACTTTGACTCTATTGCCACACCAAGTTGATTTTAATCAGGTAACACTACGAAGAGGATTCTACGAACCAACCAATGACACAGTATGATCATGGCATCAAGGTCACATGACCCGAAAGCATTGGAAAAAATCAATTTGGTGTAGTCATCTACATGACTGATCACTATTGGTGACCATTTCAATAATTCCTCAATTGCATCGAATTAATTTGGACGATATAAAGCAGAATTCCCTAATCTCACATTTAAAGCACCAGCTGTGTGATTTGGAACTAGGATCTCGCGGAAACCGACCTTCGACACATTTTCATCATATATATCCGAAAAAAATTGAAAATCCTTATCATTCTGTTAATAGAGAGACGATAATTCTCATCCCTTCGGACGGATCGTCTCAGAGCATAAATCAGGAATTTCTTCCGGATTGATTCTATTTTGTTCACGTACGTTATCTCGTGAGGATTCAAAACGACCAGTGCATACTCTAAATGCGACCTCACATACGCGGAATACACACTTTTGACTGTGACAAAGCCCAACATTGAGTATGCCTTAGATGTAACAAAGTCAATATGCCTGTTGAACGTCCGCTTTTCGTCAAGCCAAATTCTAAGGTCGAACGCCTCTGTGAATCTACTAATTGAAACTCCGTCAATCTCGTAATAGAAGTACATCGGAGAGCGAACACGATAGAAAGACATAACCTTACAGTTGTCAACATTAAGATCTAATCGATTTTGCTTACATCAATGAGAAAACGCATTTAAGTCAGCTTGCAATTTGAGAGCGTCGGAAAGGGACGCGACTTTCGACAAAAGCTTCAGATCATCAGCGTACAACATCTTGATAGACCGGAAGACTTTCGTTACATCGTCCATGAAAATCACGAAGAGCAACGCTCCTTTGCGGGACACCAGACCCAACCTTAAAGGTCGTAGATGTGTGACCCATCACCTTCATAAACTGCAGCCGTTCATGAAGGTACGATTCGATCCAAGACAAAATCGAAGCGTCTAATCCTGTCATTGGGCTTTTTCAATGAGACTCTGTGTGACACCCTGTCGAATGCTTTCTCGAAGTCGGTATAAATCACATCAAGCTGACTTCCGGATTCAATGATTTCAATGACGAGGTTGGTAAATTCGAGGAGATTGGTCGAAGTTGATCTGCCTCTTATGAAACCGTGCTGGGCCGATGAGATAGCGGAAGTCAAGCGTTCACTGATTAGACTGCAAACAATGCATTCGAAAAGTTTCCCGAAAATAGGAAGAGTCGCAATTCCTCGATAATTCCTAACTGAGTTTCTCGATCCAGATTTAAAAATGGGTTTAATGTACGATGTTTTCCACCGAGATGGGAAAATCTTTGACGTTAGAGAAAGGTTAAAAATCGTCAACAATGGAGAAGCCAAATCATCGGAACACTTTGACAACAGAATCGGGGAAATGTCGTCAGGACCACTGCCTTTGGAAGTATCAATTGAATTTAAGAATTCCAGCACCGTGTCCACTCTAATCGACAGAGTCTCACTGTCACCACCATTAGCTATATTGCGTGGATCGTTGTGACCGCTGGATTCATCAGGCACATACACACTCTTGAAAAATTCCGCATCATATTAGTCAAGTGAATGGATTTTGAATGCATCCAATCTCAGCATACATTTTTTGTGACAGTCGGATTGTCACCTTCACCGCATGTCGAGCAAAATGACAACTGTCAAGTGGAAAGCTTTAGCTCAGATTTTGAGTGAATCAGCTCAACCGCAAAGTTTTTGAATATATGGGGTAGGGGCGATATATTTAGGAAGGGGATACTGAATACAGACGCAATTAGACTAGTAGGGAGTGTCAAAATGATCACAATTTTTCAGGGCCGGCCTGACTCGAAAAAGCCGTTCGGGCAAATCTCTAAAGGGCCCGTCAATTAGGGCGACTAGTTCGAATGTTTGGGGCCATTTTTGTGACCATTTCTGCGTAGAAAATTTATTTTGTTGCTTTTGATATGTAAACCATACACAAAATATTGTTAGACTTCAATAATGCCAAAATATTTGTTTACAAAAACCAACAAAAAAAAAACGATTTTCAAAAAAAAATCCCTAAAAGATAATCGAAAAAGAGAGATCAAGTTCAATTTTGGGCATGTTTTGACCAAGGGCCGCCGAGCTAGGGCCGCTTAAGTGATTTTAGGTCTTATGGACATAAGTAAATCTCTGCCGATTTTGATAATTTTTCGTTTAATCAATAGGTCATGAGTGCCCAACAATTTATGGAAGAAAAACTTTTGACTTTGGGCCCTCGGGCTTAGCTAGGGCTCTAAAAATGAGTTTTCCACACGGCC
Source organism: Pseudolycoriella hygida (assembly GCA_029228625.1). Lineage (NCBI taxonomy): Eukaryota > Metazoa > Arthropoda > Insecta > Diptera > Sciaridae > Pseudolycoriella > Pseudolycoriella hygida. The sequence continues at coordinate 68,156,552 of CM055403.1, forward strand.
CTAAGGCTTTTTTTTGTACATATCTTGAGTTATTCTTACACGTTAATAATCTATTTGAATGGTAAGCAAATGTCTGACCGTACTCAACAAAAAAATTGGGGCCAAAACCTCTACTTAGGGCCCTAGGTTTTGGTCCTAAGGTCGGCCCTGGCCAAAAAATTTTTTAATTTGCTATGTTGTAGAGAAAATTTAAGGAAACATTTTTGTCCACGGAAATATGGGTCGTAGGCCCCTACTTAGTGCCTCAGGTCGGTCCTATGGTCCTATGTTGCAGAGAAAATTGAGGGGAACAGTTAGTAGAGGGTCGTAGGTCTCTACTCAGAGTGACAGTGACAGTTGGTGACACGTGCTTTCCTTAGGGCCCCGGCTTTTACCTGAGGGCAGTACTTAGGACGGGCTTTTCTATATTGTCATTTTGACAATTTACAATGCAGCCTAATATGTAATGAATAATTTAATATAACGGAAATCTTTGCAACAGAAATCGATTGTACGGGGTTCTTACGTGTCCGCAAAGCTTATGTTTATATGTGTATTGCATGATAGTGTATGATCGGTGATCGTTTTAACAGTGAAAGTATTGGAGGGCCCATTCGGGTATGATGCCTGAGTCAACCAAAGGGCCTTTTGGGGCGTTGCCCAAATGCCCATATAGCCAGGCCGGGCCTGCAATTTATTCGACGTCTTTCGTGAATGCCGCCTAAGCTGTATTGCTCGATATTAGCTACCAATTTTAGCGAACTTGTTACACATAAAATAATGTAGTTTAGAGGCTTAGTCACTACATGTTTTGTTAGTTAAAAATGTGAAAGCAAAGCACTTCTAACATTTTTTTTAATTAAAGCAGACCTAGGCCCATTGCTTTTATTTCCAAATTCTTTATTTTGTCCAATATAGTTATTGAAAACTATACATCCAACGCGCCAATGTCGATCACGCGTTTTCTTTAATACGATGGCGTTACCGCCTTTTTCACAATAGTTTATTGTTCTTAACAAAACGTTTTTTACACAAAAGAAAAAAAAACTTTTTTTATGGACACGATTGGTAACCTAATCCCTATTTTGAGCTCGCTCCAGCCCCAGGCTGGCTCAAAAATGCAACGCCGAACAAACCAACCACACAGGAAGCCCGGGATCGTCCGGCTCGAAGCAATCACCTATTCCAGCAATGAAGAATTAGAAAGCCTGAACTATGTACCGAGCGCGCAACACCTCTGATCCCTCCAACGAACGAAACGAAACTGGCACTTCTAACATATGACTATAGGTTTGACAGCTGTCAAATAGATTACTTTTTATACGGAACTGTCGATTATCTTATTGTATGAGCCGAGCGCAGTGAGCCGTTTCGCTGTTATTCAAGTTTATGTGAAAACTGCATACTACAGGCATACCAAAATAAGTTTTGTACTTATGGTTATGTCTCTAACACCGAAGTACAAAACTCATATTTATTTTGCCATGACCGTACTCTATCAAACTTCTTACTTTTTTAACAGTGTAAACTTCGCTACACTGTACGTTTTTGGTACTCCATTAATTTCTTTCTAAAGTCATTCTAGAAGTGCTATGGCCAAAGGGAAAGTGTACAACCGCCAGAATTAAACTTTTAGCCGTAAATCGCTAGATTATGCAATAATGTGACTGAGGTTACAATTTTCTCTCGAGTAGTATAGGCCTTTATAGAGTTGGATGCAAAAGAAATTTCGAAGTAATTATTGTGACTTAATTAAAATTTTTCAAGTAATCAATGGTATCATGGCATGTGGAAACGTTAAAGCTTTTCTTCTATATTAATCTGCTGTACGTCTTTTATATTACGTCAAATACCATTTAACGTTGGAATATATTACTTTGAAAGTAAGAAACCAGAACGAATTATAATCAAAGAATTTGAAACAGAAAGGGTAATGAGACTTTCTCAAATGCAATTAGTGTTCGTTAGTTAAACATGATAACATGAAGGTAACTGTTTTAATAGCTAATTATAATCGTCAGGCTATATGAGACAGATCAGAATGTTCAGAAGCAAATACCATGTACAATTATTTTCTATTGTCATAAATATCTCTAAGCTTTCCATTAGAATTTGGAAAAGCACACAACGTAGAAAATCAATTGACCACAATGTAATTCCAGGAAAATACACGCTTACATTAAAAGATTTTTCTTTATTCCCATCAGAGACTCAACAATGGAAGCATTAAGTGATGGTCATACTGTGGCACCATTGATAAAGGTTGGCTACCTACATGCTAGACGTGGTGCAAAAACTTATTTGTTCCATTTCGGTTACCAAACAAAAGATAGTGAATACCCACAAGTAAGTAAACTTTTTATTTGTAATTTGGAAAATCTGTCGAATTCAATGAAGCAATTTAGAAATTTGTAAGATTTACTCGAGGATTCACTTTTACAATATGTATAATTTCGAATGTGTAAATGTGTATTTTCATCAAGATAATTACAAAATTAGTTTTTAAAAATGTCATTGCTACAGAAAGCAAGTCAAAATTGAATCCATGCAACTAAAGCTTAAGCTTGTCACCACTTGCTCTGAACTATCAATACATTTAACGAAATATTTATTAAATCTATAGAGTCAATTGTTGTTATGAGGAAATTCTATTACTTCTATTAGATTGCCTTGGATTGTGGCACACAGATGCTAATGTTACAATTTAGTAAGAACTGAACATTTGGCTTGAGTTTCCTGCGTTTTCGCATCGTTATAACGACTCATAATTCGTTTGGTAATTTAGAACTTTATAAAGTCAAAGGTGTCAGAACATTGAAAATATAGTAGGTTAGGACAAATTGAGGACATTTTTTTGGTTTCCTTGAATTAAAAATTTGGAACCAAAAATTTTTTAGAAACACGAGTTTGTTATAAAAAATGGTCACTACACTAAAGGCGACTAGTCAGGAATTGAGGACAATTTTTTAGTATTACCTGATTTTAGATTTATTGCATCTTATCGAAGTTAGCTGTTTTGAGCTTTTAGTACATTTAGTACACATGTGGTGTGGGTTCCATCCAAATTTTTTTAGATGTACCAACTGAAAGGACAAATTGAGGACAATTGTTTTAGATAACGAAGATGTAAGCATTTGAAAAAATTGTCACAGCACCCAATTCATCGACAAAAAACTCACTTTTTCGTGCGTCATATCCGTGTCGCATGAGGTCACTTTTCGCATTAGTGTGACAAAACTTTGTTAACGCACTGATTGCAAATTTTTGTTTCCCAGTTGTTGTAAAAAGTAATGTTCCTAACACGTGCCTGATGGTTGTTTTCAGCACTCGATGTGTCTTGCCAAGCTCACCTACGGCTCGTGTTGGCAGATATACCAAGCTCTCAAAAAGTCACTGCACATAGAAAAATAGAAGCTTTAAAAAGAACAAAAGAAGCTTTTAAGCTTTTATTATTCTATGTACAGTGACTTTTTGAGAGCTTGTACATCTCGTGCTTAAAATAACCAATCAGGCACTAGTTAGGAAAATAACTATTTACACACTAGTGCGAAAAAATAATTGAAATTTCGACACATTTTTGCAAGTAGAAACACGCAGGTAAAAGCTCGTTTTTTGTTGGTGAATTGTAAAAAACGTTGTTTTATACACGTTGCGTATGCTGGTAGTTTAACGCATCAGGTGTGTTGCCGAACTCGCCTCACATCTAGTGCGTTAAACCCTCATACGTAACTTGTATCAAAAACTGCTATTATGCAACTGAGTGTCATAATAAAGTAGGACTTTAAACGTTTTTGTAGCATAAACCGTTGAATGCAACTCGATTAGTACTTCATTAGGCTCCGAGGGGCAGATAAACGTAGAAAATCCTTTGTCAACCTGACCGAAAAATCCCAGATGAAAATTGAAAATCCTCGTCAAAATCTTAGAAAATCCCATAGAAAAAATCCTTTGTAAACGAAACTTGTGATTATCTGCCCCTCGTTAGGCTCTGGGTCAGTCACAAAAAGATTATTTTTGAAGCAGAGATTGAGAGGGAAGCATTAGAGAGAGAAAAACTGAGAGATAGAGAGGTTTTTTTTATTATTATTTCGTATGGTATTTACATCTTAAGTATTACATTTCATTTTTCGCAGTTCATTGCGTATACTAACACAGATCTCATACCAACTTCATGTATTACATCTAGTAATTATGTTCTAAGTAGCATGTTGAGAAGGTGTTGTGTTATCGTACAGTTTGATGCTTAATCGGCCGGGAGGAAGGTTATGATACCAACAGTTCGGCCACCAGGCGATGACTTTTTCGGGACGATAACATAGGCTTGTGAACCACAGATGTCGCTTTTTTCTGGGTGTCATCATTCACAATTTCTTGCTCTGTCATTGACTCCATCTACGATGCAGCAGCAGCAGAAGTACAGAAATGCCAATCACGTGTTTCCCTCCTAATTATTGTTCTTTGCGTGTACCAGCGCTAGCGACATATAAGTGACGTCATATGTTTGTCAGTACGGTTGTTCTTTCGTTACAGGCATCGAATGCCGTAACTACCCAATTTATGAAGCTTGGGTCAACTTAGGGACGTCGTATATTCATTATTATATGTATTATATTCATCTAGATTTGGGTCCAACTTGTAAGGCATCATTTTTCAGAGTTCGATATATAATTCAAGCCCAAGAAATCCTTAGTCAACAGTCAACAGTCAACAACGATACTAAAACCTTCATATCTATTTATTTATTCATAGGCTAACGAACAGAATTAGATTCCAATAACACATTAGCTCGAAATTGCTTATTAAAAAATTACTTTTCTATGTTAGACATAGCTAAAGAAAAAAAAAAATATAAAAGAAAAAAAATAATAAGAAAATTCAAGAACTCAAATGTAAAATGAATAAGTAAAGAAAAAAAAAAAGAGAAAATATTGCTTACTGTGTCCAATAGAAATTGATGAAAAAATGAGAAAAAATAAACTTAAAATTAATTCATGAGCAAGAAAAGCGAGCGGTTCAAGAGAGGAGTATTGAGAAAAAAAGAAAGATCATTCAGATGTGGAAACAACAAGAAAGAAAGAAGAAGAAGAACAATAGCTATCGAACGTAAGTGGATAACTGAATTGCAGGCAAAAAAGTCTATTGATTGGTTCAGTGTGGTATTTATGTGGTATGATTTGCTGTTGAAAGGCAAAATGTTAGTGGCTGAAGATCCTCTGGTGTGGGATGAAAGCGTTGGTTTAATATAGTTCCGCCTCTATGCGTGCTCTGTAGACGTTAACCGGTACTTGACTGACAATATTTATTTGACTGAACCAGTTATTATGAGCATCTTGCATGCGGTACGACGGACACTTGAAAATTATATTTGAGCTCCTATGAGGTAATCTAAATGTCGCAGAAGACCTCAAGCTATATGGACTGTCATAAAACACTACGCTATTAGTCAAATCAGAGGTAGTGTGTCCGTTGATTATTTTGAATAAATATAACTCGTCGAACAAAATTCTCCTAGTGGAAAGTTTTTGCATTTGTAGATACGCTAATCTCGTCTCATAGTCGGGCCTTGGCATACCAAGCTTATAATACACTAGCCTCGTGAATTTTCTCTGTATACGCTCGATCTTCTCAGTATAAACCTTGTAGAATGGGTTCCAGATAACTGTTCCATACTCACAGATCGATCTAATGAGAGAATTAAACAAAAACATGGAAGAATTCTTTGATTTAAAGCGTTTGCACGCTCTGAAAATGAATCCCAGGAGCCTATTACATCTGCGAAAGACATAGTCTACGTGCTTCGCAAATGTGAGTTTCGAATCAACGATAATGCCGAGATCTTTAATTTCCGAAACCCTCTTGAGCACAACACCATCTACTGAATAATCAAAGTTGATGACGCTTTTTTTTCTAGTTACAGTCATAACATAGCACTTACTCACATTAAGCTCCATCTCATTCCCATTGCACCAATCCCTCAGACTCACAAGATCGACTTGCAATAAGTCACAGTCGCCTGTCGACCCAATCTGTCTGAAGATTTTAAGATCGTCTGCAAACCCCAGATTCTTGCACACTAGGCGGTCAGGCAGGTCATTGATAAAAATTATGAACAGCAGTGGTCCAAGAATCGAACCTTGAGGGATGCCTGAAGTTGGCTTTATTACTCTCGAAGTACATCCCCCAAATCTCACCCACTGGGACCGATCACTCAAGTACGAACCAAACCAACTCAACATCAAGCCGCCAATACCGTAGTATTCCATTTTTCTAAGAAGAATACGAATACTCAACTTGTCAAAAGCTTTGGTGAAGTCTGTATAAATGACATCTAATTGGATGTTATCGTCCAGTGATTTCGCCGCATGCTCAATAAAACTCATCAAGTTGGTAATCGTACTTTTCCTTTTAACAAATCCATGTTGGTTTACGTTAATGTATGGCGCTATATATGAATAGACTAATGTATGAACTAGTTTCTCGAATATCTTACTGAAACAATTGAGAATCGAGATGGGTCTGTAGTTGGTTACGTCAGTTCTATCCCCTGATTTGAAAATCGGAGTAATGTTGGACCTTTTGAACCAATCAGGGAAAATCCCAGTACTAGCTGACAGATTGAAAATTATAGCTAACGGCTCGGCTAGCTGGTCTGCACATCTCTTGGCCAGTACGTTCGGTAATGCGTCTGGTCCAGCGCCTTTATTTGCATCCAATCTCTTTAGTAATTCTCTAACTTCATTAACGGTAAAAGACATCTCAAATAGAAGCGCATTGCACCTACTGGAATCGCCTTTGGAATTTCTGGTAGTCGGCACCTTGTAGACTGATTCGAAATACGACGCAAATAGGTTCGAGACCGTCGCTGGATCAGCAGTAGTTTCATCGAGGTACTTCATCGACGTAGGATAAGAGTTCGTCAGACGCAGTTCTTTAGTATACTGCCAGAAGTATTTAGGAGCTGTGGAAATACTATTCTCAATGCTACCAATGTAGTTGGCCTCATCACGATCGATTAGCGACTTGCATTCCTTGCGAAGCTTAGATTACATGTCGTAATCGGTTGAGATTCGGAATCTTTTCCACTGTTGGCGGAAGGTTTCTTTTTTCTCTAATAGGTCAATCAGCTCATATGTAAAGAACAGGGGGTAGTCTTTTTTCCTCACCTTTTTTCGCGGCACTAGCTCATCTGTGATTGTATACAAAACATTATCAGTAGACATTAGATATTCGGAGTTTTCGAATCTGACATACTCTTTTCCATTCTTCAAAAAAGGACGGGGGGCAGCTCCGAAAGCAAGCAATAAAGATGATGGATTTTATTGATGGCCTCCAATCTATCATTTTCTTGTATTTATTTCAACTTCTCTTTCCATTGGTAGTACTTAAGAAGTATCGTTGTCTTTTGTTTGAGCATGAAGCCGAAAACTGATGTGTTCTCGACCGACATTGACCGCAATTTGAATAGCCACTTTTTCTTGTGCGCAGGTGTTCGCGATGTTAAAAAAATGCGCAGAAGAAAAACGTTCTTACTTAAATTGCGGTCAATGTGGTTTTTTTTGAAGGTCTAGAAATATTGTCAAAAAAGTGTCTAATTTACAGTCATAAGGAGCTAAACAAATAGGGGATAAAGGGAAATAGACTCTCGTCTGTAAAAAATTATTCCGGTTATATGTGACTCCTGTCTCTATTCATCAAAACAAATTGTAATAATACATCAACAATGTTACTCATAAAAAGCCTGATAAAAATAAAAATACTAACATTAAAGCTTGAAGTCTGATCACGATTTCAATAGTGAAATTATTCAACTCACAAAGATATAAATCTGTCTTTTGTGTGTTATAAATAAAATATAAAATTGGTTTAATGAAAGTTCTTTGACTTGCTTGTCTTTTCATCAACCAGAAATTTACAATATATAATCTATTCAATGAGCTTTGACTTTCACAAACTTCCATCTCTATTGTACTAAACAAACCATGGAAATCGCTTATTCTATCATATTTCGTATCACAGTCTTTCAATGCATCATAATTTTCAGAGTCGCCTTCACCCCAAAAATTATATTTCAATGTTTGAAGCATAACATTTTATGTACCGAAAAATAAATAAAAAAAACTTTTTCATTCAAACCCAAAACGAGCTCATAGACACCACACCCTATCATCTGATGTCGCTCTCTAACTGCCATATTCGTAATAATATAATCCAGCTTCAACGTAAACATTACGACAAATAATTCACGTTTTATTATATATGCTCGCTTTGGGTTCCTCAAATTCCCAAAGAGCTTTATCAAAAGTTTCTTCCAAATACGAAACCATAACCAGCGATAGATAATAATACTGTCAGCAAAAATATCTACTTTTAATATTTACAGAAAATTTATAAATATAAATTTTCCTTTCTCCGTCAATGTGAAATTCAGTGATTTGATAACATTTTATTGAATGCAAATATTCTGACAACTCAGACTTTTCACGGTTACTAGATTTTGTTTACAAATTACTATTTCTTGAATTTTCATGTCCACAATGGAGTTCCAAACCATTTTTTTTTGTCGATTCAGAACATTATGTGGTATGGATTTTTGTTCTACGATATGCGTCCAGAAACGAGAAAAGTTTTTTTTAAAAAGTTTTCAGGTACCGTAAAATTTATACGATTTACCCGTAAATCCATAAAACTTTGACCGTGTAACTAACGTTGACCGTATTTTCGTTTACACAAAAAAAAATAGAGAGAAAAATATGGCCAATGTTATACGGATTTACTAATTTACATGAAAATTCGAAACAAAGTAAGAATTTCCACTGACTGTTTTACCTAATGCAAAAAAACATTAAAATTAACTGGTCATTTGGAGGCAATGTCAGAATTTCCATAGGAAAGTTTGACAGTGCCTACAGAAAACTCAGTTTTATTGGCTGGGAATCGTTTCATAACTGATCTGGTCAATAGAATACTGTGTCGAATGTCGAATCGAATTTTCGCATAAAAAAATTTATGAAAAAGATTTTATGTTGGATTGTAATAAAACCGAATGCAAACAAAATTACATTATACTAATTACACACATGACTTGATCCCTTGCTTGGATACACTAAAAATGAATTCAATTCATCAAGTCTATCGCTTCAAGTATGGGCTGATTTCGGCCTTTACACCCTCACCCCCTTGTGCCACACACTGTAACAATCACTCGAACCCCCCACAAATGTCACATTCGAAAAATGTTTTTTACAGAATTCGAACGAAAAGTTATTGTGAACACTTTTTTTAGTCAGCAGAGCAGTAAGAACTTTTTAGAGCCGTACGAAGAACTCAGTGCTTCGAAAAGGGGTCTATTGCGCTTACCCCGACGTTTGTAACCAGTCGAATTTCAACCCGGGAGTAGGGGGGGGGAGCATCGATCATGGTCCTTACATGACGAATCAACAATAAAAAAAATGTCCGTCCGTCAACACGATAACTCGAGTAAAACTCAACCGATTTTCAAAATTTTTTTTTTTCCTAAAACGTAATCAAAAATTCTTTGATGGGATTGAATATGAGCACTGTCGGCCCAAGGGCCGCCGAGCTAGGGCTGTTTAAGTGGTTTTTGGTCTTTTGTACATAACTTCAGTAAATCTTTTCCGATTTTCACAAAAAAATTTTTGTTTGAAAGACCTGGCCATGGCCGACAATTTATGGAACTTTTTCTAATTTGAGTCCTTGGACTGAGCTAGGGCACTACAAACGAGTCTTTGTTAGGGCCCTATGCGTTTTTTCTACATATAATTCGAGTAAATCTCTTCCGATTTTCAAAAACTTTTTTTGTTTGAAAGATCTCGGCACGGCCGACAATTTGTGGAAGAACTTTTGCCTGTGCTTAGGGCTCAAGTGGGCCTCATGTCGGTCCTAAGGTCGGCCCTAACCAAAAAAAATGTTTATTTCTATGTTGCAGAGCAAGTTGAGAGAAACATTTTTGTCTATGGAAGTATGTGTCCGAGGCCTCTACTTAGGGCCCTAGGTCAGTGCTAAGGTCGGTCCTAGCCCAAAAAATGGCTTTTTGCTATGTTGCAGACAAAATTGAGGAGAACATTTTTCTCTATTTGGAGGTCAATTTTGTGCGTTCGGAGAATTTTTTTACACCGTTTCTTCGTATCAGTCTTTTCGTAACATCAACTCTGTTTGTCACATCTATTCTGACACGTACGGGTCCCTTCATATGTTTTAAGTTTATAATTCCCTTGTCTTTATTATTATTATTCCAATGACTTTAGTACTCGAAAAATACAAACATACAAAGACACCACAAATGTACTCGCGATATTGAGACCGTCCATAAATTACGTAACGCTTTTTTCAGTGCTGCCATCAATTTGAAATCGTTATATCTCAACAAGTAAGCATTTTTCTCGATACATACATTCAACCTACCCCCCTAATAGCAAACTTTCGGCTTGAAAGAATGCTTGTTGAGATATAACGATTTAAAATTTATAGCAGCACTGAAAAAAGCGTTACGTAATTAATGGACGATCCCATTGTATCAGCTGACTGTTTCGTTGAATTGATGTTGGCCAATGATTGACTGGGAAACTTCCTTGATGAAAGTCATCAGCCGCCATCGCAGGACAAAAGAAGAACCAAAGCAAACGAAGCAAACATCTGCGCGGAGTTGCTAAGTCAAACGGGATGTGCCAATACGAGTTTTTCACCAGTTAATTTATTTTGACTTTGTTGGCTGAGAGACTTCAGCATGTGTTCAGCCAAAATGAATTCCAAAGACAAAATAATTGAAAAGGAACGATACGAACAATTTCCATGCCGAAAAAAATGTCAGGCATGAGGCTTGGTGGGCATGAGGTTTGGTGGGCATGAGGTTTGGTGGGCATGAGGTTTGGTGGGCATGAGGTTTGGTGGGCATGAGGTTTGGTGGGCATGAGGTTTGGTGGACATGAGGCGTTGTGAAGGTTTAATTAATTGGCTGGGAGATTTTCGGACGTTAATAACCAAATCCAGAGCAGTTGTTGATGGACTCCTGATTTGTAGATTTTTGTTTGATCGTTTCCGTATTTCTTGACTGGGAGATTGCCGAAGCAACGTTCAGTCGACTGAAAGTCAGGGTCTTACGAAAGAAATTCACATAGTATGTCATTTTTATTCACTTTAATGAAAAACGGCAATTCAAGAGAAGAGGTGCCACGCTAAATGTAGAATTCTTAACCTCTTCGTGGGCGATTTATGAGAAAATCCAAAACCACTGTCCGCGAAGGGGTAAGCCGATGAAATGCAAAAGGTGGGACCTAACGAAACAGGTCGGCTTTGACTTTACCTAAACCTGAAGTCATCCGACCTGAAAAATTCAGGTCAGTTTAGGATTTTTTCCCAAATGACCTAGACCTGACTTGACCTGATTTATCGATAACCCGACTTGACCAGGTCAGGTCAAAATAGGTTCAGGCCAGATGAGGTCAGGCCACACCGAACAAAATCAGGTTCAGATCAACTCAGGTTTCAGATGTTCCCAAACATTAATTGAACACATCTCTAAGATTCAATTACTGTTAAACTCGTGAAGTTATTAGGGAGTTTGGGCAAAGCTACTTATAGCAAAATTTATAACTTATAATTATAACTTATAGTGGAAAGTTATAAGTAAACTATAAGTTATAAGTAAAAACTTATAAGCCATAAGTCAAAAGTTATAAGCTTAAGTTATAAGTAGAAAATTATAAGTTATCATTTATAAGACAAAAGTGGTTATAAGTTATAATTTATAAGTCAAAAGTGGTCATAAGTCATAAGTGAAAAGTTATAAGTCATAAGTCACAAAAATGACGTCACACATATGACGTCACAATTATGACGCCATAAATATGATGTCAGAAAAATGACGACACAAAAATGACGTCAAAAATACGACGTCATAAAATTGATGTCACACATATGACGTCATAAAAACGCTGTCACACAAATGACGTCACACATATGACCTCATAAAAATGAAATTACAGTTATGACGTCACAATTATAACGTCACAATTATAAATTTTGCTATAAGTCGGTTTGCTCAAACTCCCTAATAGATTCGTATTTGACATTACAAATCACACCTCAATCTAGTGCTTCCACCACAGCTTCAATAACTACTAACATCCATCGATTATTCTACAATTCTAGTACAATCGCTTCTTTTATGAAAAGCTTTATTTTCTCTGAATAAGATTTGCAGAAGTTTCCTTAAGTAGCTCTTTTCTATATGGAGTTTATTCTGGCGTATAGATGACGATAGACGATGTTATTGTTTGTATTATTTTATGCAGAACATAATTTAAACGATGGAAGATAATTACCTCCACATTTTCCGCTACCTCATTTCCACGAGATCCGAAATTAGTCAGGGAAAATAAATATCGAAAGCATGCAATAAAATTCTAATAAAGAGATTTTCCTGGTATTCTAAATTTAGCTTAATTTTAGCGAATCAGTGCAACTTTCGCTCTTATAAATCAAAATTTTATTCACAAATACTGTATAAGCTTATCATCGCCAGGTTAAATTGTGATACAAACTTTTGCTAAAAATGTTGAACCGCAAACGCTTTTCATTTGCCGTGAAATATTGTAAATTTATCAAGAGAAAATTCCTCGTTTTACTCTTTAGACGTATACAAAAGTTGAATTTATTTGGGTTTATTGAATAGCAAAAGGCGAAAAGCTTAACGTGCACATTACAAAGCCTAAGTAGTATAGATATAGATACCTTTTCATTTCGAAATTATCCGCTCTATGAATATCGCCCATTAAATTTATGGATTTTCTTTGTTGTCAAAACAAGAAGACAGATTGTATTTCTAAAGAAAAGCGGGTTCATAGACATAAAAATAAAGTGTGTTTATTACAACCGATTCGAAAAAAACATATTTTTACAATTGGTCTGGCACGGAGTTCTTTTATAAAGTACCAGATTTTGGAGCAACGAAAAATTTTATTCTCCTAACATGAATTATTGCTAATCATTTTCAGCGTCTCGGAAGTGTACGTGGTGAAGATCTACCATATATATTCGGTTTGCCACTGGTGCTGGGCATGCCAAACTTTTCGCAAAACTTTTCACGTCAGGATATGGGTGTGGCTGAAGCAATTTTGAATTTTGTAACAAATTTCTGTAAGACAGGTGATCCGAACGAAGCCGGTCACCAACAGGTAATACAGTTTTTTATATTAAACTTTCATGTGTCTCCACCGAACATTATTTCCTCAAAGTTTAATTTTTTTTTCTTTTCGGTTTTATCATATTTTCCTCTAAACTTTCAACAATTTTGTTAGGTACGAAATTTGGTCAAAAATTTATTACAAAGTTTTAGTGAAAATGTTTGAGTTTCCGTTGTTTAAACTTTTGGTGTATTTTAAATTTGAACAGGCAATGCTTCATCCCGACTATGGCACGGCTAGGGAACGTACACGTTACCGGGGCATTACATGGGAAACTTATGAAACTACATCACAGCAGTATCTCAGTATATGTGAGTAGCTATTTTCATAAATTGTTTGATATTTAGATATTTAATGTGTCTCTATTGTCTCTACAAAAGTCGAAAAGCAAGTCAACAAAATCCCAATTTTTATGAGTCATGAGTCCACCCACCACGTTGGAAATTTGTCTTCTATTTTACAGAAAGTTCTATTTATTTAAAATTATCACGCTTCGCCAGGAAAATTTTCATCTCAACTTGTGAAGACTTGTAATTTTTCACATAAAAAATAGAAAAAATATTTTAGGATAAGAACTCATTTGTGTCGCCTATGTGCAATTTTTTCCATCAGCATTTTCCAATATCCTTGCCCCACTACTTTCCCCATTTCCGTCTGGTTTCTTCGTCTCTTCTGTAGATCGTTGATGGAAATGTCTTGTTTTTTAACTAGCTCCTCGTTTTAAAGCCACCGCTTCGCACATATGGATTAATGAGGATGACGTTCATAGGGGAGTCAACGATGATTCACAGGAGAATCACCGATGATTCACAGGGAACCACCGATGATTCACAGTGGAGTTACCGATGATTTACAGGGGAATCACCCGTGATTCACCGGGGAATCACACATGATTCACCGGGGAATCACACATGATTCACCGGGGAATCACACATGATTCACCGGGTAATCACACATGATTCACCGGGTAATCACACATGATTCACCGGGGAATCACACATGATTCACCGGGGAATCACACATGATTCACCGGGGAATCACACATGATTCACCGGGGAATCACACATGATTCACCGGGGAATCACACATATTTCACCGGGGAATCACAAATGATTCACCGGGGAATCATACATGATCCACCTGGAAATGATACATGATTCACCGGGGAATCATACATGATTCACCGGGGAATCACGGAATCACACATCGGCTGTAGAGTTTCCAACATTTCTGCGACTGAAGTTATTATTTTGCATTGAAGGACAATTCTCATCGCTCTTTTTCGGAGCTTTTGCTTAAGTTTGAAGTCACCAATGCATGCGATTATTAAGGCAAAATATTCAAAGTTTGGCGCTATTATTGGCTTGTACAGCCGATTTCTTTCTAGATTTCTCAGTTAGGGCCGACCATTTCTGTAATATTCTTAATGATGTGCTTTATTAACCACGATCTATTCGTTACAATGAATGTGATGCACTGGCTTGCTTCAACTGAACTACATAGACACTGACATAATAACAACGTACTAGAATATATTACAATTTCTGATCGATGCACACAGATCAATGGACTCTTTGTGCTACCCAGTCATCATAAAAATCCTTTAAGAAGTCCTGCTAAGGACCTATCCTCTACACGAAAACCCTGTCCACATAGCCGGCCTTGTACAAGAGCCAGCAATCGATTGGACACCTCTTGAACCTCTTGAACAGTTGCACACCTGGCATATGACCGGAGCTCCTACTTCACGTTCATATGCTACCCTATTCAAGTAACTAGTCCTCGCCAGGACTGGTGGCGAGTCCAGTCCAGGTCTAACCTCACAACATAAACCACAAAGCCACCCTGTAGCCCAAATATGCGCGCACATGGGAATAGTGCCTACTAGCCCTATCCAAGGTCAAGACTTCCGGTCCACAAGCTGGGCTGGGGACTGCTATGTAGCCCAAAAAATCTTCACTCATTAGCATAGCTTCGCTCCACAAACCGAGCTGAGGGATGACCCGGCGGGTGACATAAGGCAAACAAAGTATCAAAGCAACAACTTAGCCACTGAGCCGGACAACAACTAGGAAAAGTACCAGTTCAGCCGTGCAACTGCTTACACGAATTCCGAAACCGGTTCAATCATTTCACTGCAGATTCACGAGAATAATAGTTATTTACATCACAAGGACATGTCATTTTCGTGTGATGTATTGAGTTTTTCATGCTTGATAAGAGAACCGAAAGCACATTGAGACCGTCGTAAGAGGGTCGAAAGTACTTTCGGTTCTCTTAGCAAGCATGAAAATCACTATTTATAGCACAAAACACTGAACACTTTGGCAATTACACAAAATTAAATATTCCGGCCAAGCTCCGATTTATTCATCGTGAGGACAGCCGAGCTTATGAACGATGCGTACTCGACCGCGGTCTAAACTCGAAATGTAGTCGATGTTGAGGCTGATTTTGCCAATGAATTCCAATTTTTTAATTACGGCTCACTCTACTTTAAAAGAAAGCCAAACACCTATTGTGAATGATTCGATGTTTGCACATGAAATTTATGGTGGAATTATCGTCTCTTGATTTATCAGTTCCACTCCTAAGTAATTAAATATGCAACAATATTGAAAGGCATGCTGAAAAACTTGAATAAACTAAAAGTAATCTTATCACGTTCGGTTGATTCTGTTCACCAAACTTAAGTTTTTCCATTTTCCTTTATTTACAATTACATCTTCCAAAAGTGCATTTTAAATAAGAAACTTTTCTCAATAACACAATAAACTTTTGCAATATTTTCCTTAAAAACAAAACACAAAAAAAAAAGAATTCCGGACGTGAATTGTTTCATTGCATATTTATATGAGAGACCCGTACGAATATTTGTGGTGTGTGTGGTGGGTTCAACACGCGGAGAATGTGTCTAATTGGAAACCGACTTTCGCGATTCATTACAGTAAGCAAGATCGTGTTTGCTGCTCTCTCCCAATCCCTGCAATAGGAAGCATGATACTCTTACTTTTTAGGCGAGATAACGAGCCCTATAGTCCCATCCTTGCTAAATTCTTTGTGTAAGCTACTCAAAATTTTGCATCTTTTTCATTTACGGTATTTGGGGTATTTGGTGCACGCACATGGGAAATAAAATAAAACTTTCATACTTTGCCAGCTGTCAGCAATGAAGGGGGTCTATGACGAACTTTGCGAGAGATCCGCACTTTTGCCTGGAAACTTTTAGAGTCGTCTATGACAAAATTAAAAAAAAGATGGCGGAAATCACGATTTATATTGAAACATACTTTTACTGTTTTTGGCGGAACCCATTACTTTAACTAAAATAATCCTTTTCACGTGTTTTAAAACAAACTTGCAGGGAAATGTCGAGGTGGGTGAGGCAATAATGAAAATACTGGCCTATGCGGATGACTTGATTCTGTTAGCAGATAATACCAGTGATTTATAGGGTGGGATTGACAACCTGAATGCTGCATGTGAGGAGTATGGGATGAAGATAAATGAAAACTAAGGTTATGTATGTCGGCAAATCTCGGAAGAAGATAGCTTGCAATTTAAATGGAGAGGAGCTGGAACAGGTTTCTGTATTCAAGTACTTAGGAATTATGATTTCAAAAGATGACAAGTTAGTTAGGGAATTCGTGGAAAGGAGGAAAATGAGAAACGCGGTATCCACAGTTGAGGTCGCACGTGTTCAACAACGGTAGGGAGAGTTGACTGAGGATATCTCGTTCATGACCTGGAGGTTTCTGATATAAGGGTTTTTAGAAACATAGCGAAAGTTAATCGGAAGGAGCAGTGGGATAGCCACATTAGGAACAACGACATTAGGGAAAATTTAGTGGAAGAGGCGGCAAAGGCCAGTCGTCTGCGCTGGTTCGGGCACGGTCAAAAGATTGGTAATAACAGGCTACCGAAAAGGATCTTGGATGCGCAAGTTCTGGATGTCAGACCAAGGAGAAGGTTTATAGATTCAATTAGATCAGATTTAGAAGTTGATGTTGTTCTTTATTTATCTCGAATGGGTCGCGATCAAGCAACGCGTGAACATTAATTAATTTAATTTGAATAATTAATAATTAATCGGGACGAGCAAACCATCTCCTTGATCGGCAATAGAAGGGCATGGAGGACGATAGTCCACGATTCTGGGGTTGTGGCATAAAGACCTCACGCCGAAAGGTACTACACTGAAGAAAATATCTACAAGCGACGGACGTAGGAATTGTGTTCATAATATACGCCGCCGACGTATTTTATCCACCGTGCACGTACTGCGAACGCCGTGCAAGTATTACGTGAGCCTATAACATGTTCATTACGTATGACATACTACACAATACTTAAATAAGTTTGATAGTACATTCACCGCGTATATAATACGTCGATGGCGTATATTATAAACACAATTCCTACGTCGCGTCGTTTGTAGATATTTTCCGAAGTGTAATATGGTCTATAAAGTTTGATGATGAGGCTTCTCCCCTGCAGCCCTGCAGACGTGTTCACGTTTTATTGGTTGCATTTTATAGACATTTTTTAGACAAACTTTTTGAAGAGCATGCATTTTCTTGTGAGCAATTTTTACCCTTTTGCCAAAACTTGGTCAAAAAAGTAACATTTGTGGCGTGTATGCTTATCGATTTTATTGAAATTTTATTCAAAAAGCTGAAATCTTTCACCTATTTTTAATAAATCGACTGAACAAGAGTATGTATCGCACGGGCCTCAGAACATTGTTCTGCATTGCAAGCTTTTTGTTGCATTTTTTTCTATTTCAATAAATGTTTTCGGTGAAAGAGTTATGGAAGCGCACTGTATAATTAAACTTTTCAAAGCATTCGTTTCGCAAATAAAGTTCTCCGTCAAATAGGGGCGTGCGATATTGATTTCTACTTTTTCCATCTTTTTTCTGGAATTTAAGCGTTATTTTCAATTACTTTATCATCAATGATTTATTCGCTTTGAATTTATTAATTTTTTATACTTTTGACTTTTTTTATTAATTTTTTTTAAATATTTTTGTATAAAGTTTAGGTTTTTTATATAAAGCTAGTTTATTATACAGGAAGCTATCGCCTGTACGCGTGTGAAATATGCATATCTATATATATCGTTCATAAGGTATAATGACCTCCCAAAAATATTTATTTCGATAAAGTTCTATTCACCGAAGGATTTTTCCTTTTACAAAATAAGACACGAAACAGTAATTTTCCTTTTACAAAATATGACACGAAGCAGTAATTTTCCTTTTACAAAATGTCACATGAACAAATTTACTTCTTTACAAAACATCACACAAAACATGTGCTAAGCGTACCCGTACGAATCCCGACAACTTTCTACGGTGTCGCTACAAAATTCGGCTGCACAAAATCCAGATGCGACAAAATCCGGACGCGTCAAAATCAGGATTCGCCAATTTCGGAAGATCCGGACGAAATATGAACGAAGTTGTGTTTTTCTCATCAGCGGCAGTTTCTTTATACGAATCACATTTTTATCTGTACTGCTGCGTTGCAGGCCGTGAACATAATGGACAAATTAAAAAAGCAGAGTCGAAGGGGGCAGAGCCCGATGCACGTACGTCCGCCTGCAGGGCGTGTCCAACATAGTAAGGACCGCTGCCGTAGGATTACAATTCTTCATGTATTATGAGATATTTCACTTAACTGTCTAAACAATTCGAAATACTGTATCCTAAAAGAAATCACAAAACAAATGCCGAACGAGAATTATCAGGATTCACCATAGAAGCAACGTTCGATTGAATTTCGAAACAATAACATGACCATTGGTCACATGTGAATATGTTCGACGTATGTATCACTACACTTCTGCAGTTAGTATCACTAAAAATACGGAGGCTACAAAATCCGGACGCTACAAAATTCGGAAGCTACAAAATCCGGACGCTCCTCTGGGTCTTGATGTCTCCGGATTTTTACGCCTCTGGATTTTGACGCCTTAGGATTTTGTGCCTCCAGATTTTTTGCCTCCGGATTTTGTAGGGGAGCCCCTATCTACCTAAGTGTACAATGACAAGTGAATTTTTCGCAAGCACTAGGAATGTAACACTTGAGACTGTTGGGATCAAAAGTAGGTCTTTTCCATCTGTCAAAGTGACGTTTTAAACGTGAAACGAAATTTTTGTTTGAAATAGTGAGATAATCTTTTATTTTTCCTCGATTCTATTTTAGCATTAGAATTGAGGAAAAATAAAATATTATCCCACTTTCAAATTTTTTTTCGTTTGACGTTTAAAACGTCACTTTGACATATCGAAAAGACCTAGTTTTGATTCCAACAAACTCTTGTCTTCTCTGCAGTGAAATGATTCGTTTGGGGATGCTATCTCCTGGAAGTCCACTATTTCTCGTAATTTCTTTCCTTTTATATACAAACCTTTGGTGATCGTTTTCATTTGCAGTTGATGTAATAAGTCTACTAGCCCATCAACTTATATAGCCGAATTTCAGTCTATTTAAACCAACAACGACACAAAACTACTTGAAATTCGTACAAAACACGAAATTTTGTTGTAATGTTGCTCTCAAACAAATTTTTTTCGGTATGAATAGCCAACTTCTTATTAATAATTGTTTTGTTTCTGCTCTTATGAAAGTGTAGAGTTTTTGAAGCAAACGCAAGAGAAAAAACGACAAGAAAAAGTGCTGTGCAATACAAGTTCACCGCCACTTGCTCTACTAACTTAGTATAACAAGTAGCGCAAAAAGTAAAACATCTACTCTCAAGGACTGTATAGTGTGTATACGTGTATTTAACAAGTTTTGAAAATAGTTTTTTTTCGGAACGCTTTAGGGAAAACATAAGTTTTCTCAGCAACAATATTCGTAATATTCAATGAAAATGTTTGATATTACCTCGAACTTTCTCCCCTAGAAGCACAACTTTTCACGATGTGTACCAGCAATAGTAATTTTCCATGTGTAAGAGTTTTGGAAAATTCATCGTGTGTTGGGTGGAATACAGTTACATAGTAATTCTTGGGGTTAGAAAACAACCTCGAGTACAACCATAATTTATGTCTATTCAACGGTGTTTTGTCGTAATAGATTATTGTGATCTTTGTATCAGATACTCAATCAGTGAATGATAAAGTTTATTAATTGTTTAATTTTGTTAAAACTTGTGTGTTGAACGTTCAAGAGAGGTTTCAAAATCGTATAAGATGAAGTTGTTGTTGTTCGTATTCGTATGTGAAATTCGAATGTGGTGTAAAATTCTTGACGCAAGAGAAGTTAGGCTCAATACGTTAAACATACTTGCAGTATTTTGGATGAATATATTGCCTCAGGCAGGGAGTGTTAAGAAAGTAATGTACAAGACGTGTCATAATAGTTGGAAACTATTTTAAATACATCACAAAACGAAAAGTTGTTCTTAAAGCTGTTCTGTTACGAACGACCTTTCGATCAAATTGCATTTCTGGCACGTAAAATGTTAAAGGTTGATTAGTTACTCTTTTACAGAACACTTTTATTTTTGGCAGCAGAGGTCTGATAGCTTCAAGATATTGAGTTGTAGTGCACAGGTTCATGACTCGAATGCTATCTTCATAAACAAAACAAATTTGAATGAATCAGTCCTTGTCAAGTATCTAGCTGACGATCTTACGTCTTATTACAATTATAAATTACATTCTAAAACATAACAATTTTTTATGAAAGAGCAGAGGTCACCTACGCAGACCATAATTTTAATAAAATTGCAAATTAGAATAATTTTGTTACTTTTCACCAAGTAAGAATCGGGGTGGGTCGACTCACACCTGACCCACAATTTAGCGGGTTGACCCACAGTTTTAGAACGCAAAGAAATACGATTTCTGTGACTGCAACTGTGGGTCAGGTATGGGTCGACCCGCTAAAACTGTGGGTCAGGTGTGGGTCGACCCACTCCGATCCTTATCACCAGGGTTGTTTTCGCTAACGGATTTTTTTAGCGACGCTAACACTAATGCTAAAAATAAATTAGCGCACTAATAGCGGTCGCTATTAGCGAACACTAATCCTCGCTAGCTTTGTTTTAAAAAATAGAGCCTCAATAAAATTATCATGCTCAAAACCGTCGAACGTTAAACAAAAAAGATTAGGATTTATTATTATGTCACTGAAAATTCGTCTCTTTGCTTCCATTCGTTCACCCTTGGTCTAGATAGTCAAATCATGGGCGCGCGGTAGCCCGCATACGTACAAAAAATTAGGAAAAATTGTTTTCGTAGACTTCGGAACCATATTTACAGCTAAGTTTCCCTTTTTCCCTTGCGTCGTACCCCCCTGAGACCTAGTTTTCCGGATTCTACGACCGATTTCCTGACCAAAAAAATGGCCGGCGGTGATATGGGACGGATTTAGGGGCAAAATTGATTTTTTTTTTAATTTTTTTTGTTGAAGATAGATGTTTCGTGCCAAAGGAAATTTTTTTTCGCCGGAAATTTTCACCGGAAA
>CM055403.1:68178232-68217366 GCA_029228625.1 Pseudolycoriella hygida
CCGAAATTTTTTTTGCTAAAATTTTTTTTTCGCTAAAAATGTTATCGCCGAAATTTTTTTTCGCCGGAATTTTTTTTCGCTTACAGCTTCGGAACGTAAAAAATTCTTTTGAAATATTTTCATTTTCGATTAAAGGAATGCGTCACAAATGCCGGGACCCTCCCAACGAAATAATGTTTCTGCGCTTTCAGATTTCACACGCCAAAAATTTGGCTACCCGTACTCCACACATCACGCAAAACTTAATTTTTTTTCGTGTCAAATCTGAAAGAACAGAAAAACTATAACATTGGGGGGTCCGGCATTTGTGACGCATTTCTTTAATCGAAAATGAAAATATTTCAAAAGAATAATTTGCGTTCCGAAGCTGTAAGCGTCACCCAAATTGATATCAGTTGTTTTGGAAGAAAAGACGTTGACTTGCGTCACGTTTCCCTTTCAAAAAGGGTTTTTGTTGTGATCATTCTTGGTCGAATGGAAAAAGTAAAGGTGTGACATCAAACTCCGGTGATATTTCGAAAAAAATATACGTTAATTCCAGATGTGCATTCTTACTTTAAGTTTATGAGTGATACGACTTCCCAAACCTTACAATTTGCCGATTTAATGAAATTCTCTAAGATAATCAATTGTGAGTACGCAAAGGAGGCCTACAAGAGGCTTAAGCGCTGGGCGGTGTCCACCCATTCTAGCCAAACCTAGCCTAACTGAAATTTTTCAAAGAACAAAGACCCATGAAATCCTTTGAGATCTACAATTTAAAAAATAAAGAATGTGAGCTCATCACACTAGAGGTACGTGACACGTATAACATATATTTTTACGTCATACGTCACGTCGTACGTTATGCATTCTACGTTGCCATACTTGATGCGTCATACGTTAAAAATAAAAGTTGTGCGTTCTGTGCATTTCTATGTGTAACTGTGGTTGTACATCGTATCACGTACAATTTTCCAGGTATAACGTATCGGAATTTTACGTAGCACATTAAAATTGTTGAGGTATCACGTATCTTTTTTCACGAATAAAGTAAAACGTATAGTTTCAAGTCAACTTTTCTTCCATGCGCGGTAAGCCCACACTAACGACGCTAATACAACCCTGCTTTTCACACATTCGTTCTCAGTAGATTTATTTTTCTGATGAGTTATCGGAGAGTGCGCTAGCGACCAAGTGATGATGTTTTTTATCTATTTAGAATCTTGCGAACGCACAAAGTAATTTTCTGTTCTGCCACCTGTGTGTAAATATGATGGATGTTTGGCACCATCTGTGGTACGCTAGTGGGACCCACTATCTTGTCAACTTTCTTCCCAACAATTCATTGTAGACTGAATGGTTCCTTAGGAACGAATATATTAGGAAAAACTTAGGAATTTCATCTGTAGAAGAAGCGGCGCGGCGAAGGTGTACCTGACGAGATAAAAAACAGAGACTCGGCATAGAATTGTCTGTTCAATTAGATCGGACTTAAATAATTCCAGTAGACGATTGGAACCGAACTATCTCGCTGGCAGGCGACACGATGGGGTGTGGACGGGGAGATTAGGTTTACACTACATCAAGAGTCAAGGTGAGGTGAGAGTGAAATACGGACACTTACAAAAGTCGAATCTTGACATTTTCTATTTATTCAAACACCTGTCATTATTTACCCAATTCTCAACAATTAATAATAGAACAAACCCTCAGAACTTGTGTATTTCAAGCAATTTACAATTTGAAAATCTCATTTTAATCACAGAAAATGAATTGGCTCGACAAGAACTATTGTTTTTCATGCTACCATTAACTCTTTAACTTTAAGAACAAAATAAAAAAAACACGAAACAATAAAAACAATTGTGACGTCTTAAACGGATTTTCGAATTGGTATGAGTACTTGAAAACATGAAGCTGAACGGGGCCATGGTATATTTCGTTATTTGGATGAGGAAAAAGGTCGAGAAAAGAAAGCTTAAAGAAAGATTTTCCTGTTTGCAATTCAGCTATGTATTCAACTTATGTAATAGTACGGTCCCTCAGAGGACTGTGCACACAACTTGGCAAAGTTTAAAATTAAAGTCTTTTTTTTCGACCTTTGCAAATTTCATTAGATTTGGTTTTTAATTCACACAGCAAGTGCTATGGTTTTTTATGTTTTTGTGAGACGAGTGTCCCGACTATAATTCTTGAATAAAAAAGGCTGAAATTTAAATTAATTATTTTGTCGTTTAAAATGCTTGGGATGTTGAATAAATAATCCTCTCAAAAGATCGTTTTGGTTTTTATATTTCTTTGGACGGGGAAAATGTTATTTACTTAAAAGTTTAAGAGGTGCGTTTGGTAATTTGTATTTATTTTTGGGAGGGAAGTCTATGCGTGGAATTTTACGTAAAGAAAAACAATCACATAATAGTCAAAATTTTATGAATTTATGTTCAAATTACCAAGGGCGGCAATATCTAAAGCGTTGCTGGTTTCATTTTAAATTGAAAACCACTGCACACTCAATTTTGCTAAAAGTTTTTGTCGTGTAATTTTATTTACAGTCGTGTTATATTTGGAAATTAAAACGCCTCACTCTGGTTATTGGATCCGAGGGGCAAACGATTCCCAAAAAGTGTATGGCGAAGATTTTTGAAGGTCTTTCTTTCAATTTTACGTTCAACTTAGCTTATTCAGACTAATAATTGCGAAATAAAATTCTGGAGTGCGATCATAGCAATCACATTAATTTATCTTATAATAGTAACATTAGTCGAAAAATGTGTGTTTTGCTGTTCAGACACATTAAAGTCTCTTTTACTGAAGTCTTGTCCCAGATCCCTGTGGATTCCAATATAAAATACAAATATTTTAGCTTGTGACAGGATTTTAGAAAGTCGCTAGCCCCTATGTTATATCGTTAAATTATCATCGAACTTTACAGACTCTTAGATGCCCAACGGAGTGAGGTCTTTGAGCCATAATCGTTACTTATAGAATGAAAAGTTTCAGGTGAAAATTTCAAAATGTCAGACAAAGGTTAAGATTTATTCTTTTTATCTGAAATTTGAACAATTTTTTATTTTTATACTTTTTTAAGAGTCTACGCGGGTGGGAGGTGCTTAACTCGCCTAATCAGTAATTAATATATATTATGCTACTGTATATCCCAAACATTACACTCGAGTACATAAGACACGAACAAGTGAGCGAAGCGTCTTATGTACAAGAGTGTAATGTGAGGGTATCTCTACAGTAGCATATTAGTAGATTATGCACCTCTTGCCAATATTGTTTTTCTGACGTGTGGGACATTGTGGCCCTAGCCGAAGGCGTGGGTCATAATGCCACACGTCAAAATAACAATTTTGGCAAGAGGTGCATATGCTATTTTATCTATCGAGAACAGATATATCGAGATAAGTAAATTTGCCCTAATCATCTCGGCCATTAGATTTATCAGATTTCGGGACGATCACATAAGTGATCCGGAACACAGATCTTTTGACCCTTTGTTCCTTTCCCATTTCATCATTTAAATCATGAGAACCTCTGCGTTCCCACCAGAAACCTGTCTAACGCGCCAGGTCCTAGCCGGACTACCTCTGAAGGTCCCAAAACATAGCTCCCCAGCATCCTACGTCTCAGATTACAAAACTTTGGGCAATCACATATTACATGCAAACCCGTTTCCTCATCCAGTCCACAGGAACACTCGGCGTCACTTGAGATTTTCATTCTCGTCAGGTGTTTTCCCAGCCCGCAGTGTCCAGTAATCGCTCCTATCACCCGTCTTATACGATCCCGGCCCATACCGAGCAATTCCTTGGTCCACTTCCGAGCGGGCCCAGGGAGGAACTCCTTCGTGTGAGCTCCTCCTCCATACGCCTCCCAGCGCTTTGTATGTTCGGTCCTTAACCAGTCCTTCACTGCTTTCGCGCACAGCGATTTTGGTATCGGGATAAAGGGTTCGGCCCCGAACTCATTGGCAACTGAGCCTATCCTAGCCAGCTCGTCAGCCTTCTCGTTATCCTCCACGCCAGAGTGCCCGGGTACCCATACCAGAGTGATCCGATTTCTCAGTCCCATCCAGTTCAGGTATTCCTTGCACTCTTCAGCTAGTTTCGAGGTCGTGATAGGCGACGCCAGCGCCTTGATAGCCGCTTCGCTATCCAAACAGACGAAGACATCTTCTCCACCCGCACATCCCGGCAGCACTTCGCGAGCTCCCATTAGGGCCGCAAAGGTTTCCGCCTGGAGAACAGTGGTAAACCTTCCTAAGTGAAAAGATTTACCATCACCATTTTCTGGAGCATAAACTCCGGCTCCCACACCATCCACGGTCTTAGATCCGTCAGTGAACCTCACCCTCTTGCTCCCGCGCAAAGCGTTGGGCCAGTTTCCTAGCCATTCGCTTCTGCTCGGAAACAGAACACCAAAGTTTCTCACAAAATTTAACCTGGGCTTCATCCAGTCCCGAGGCATAGCAAAAATTGGGTCAAGTATGATTTCCCTGGCTCTACCATGCCCGCAACCGAAGTTGGGAGTCCACAAGCCCCATTGCACCAACCTGTCGGCCGTGGCGAAGGCTTTAGCCTTAAACACCACATCTACTGGTGGCACCGCTAGCAGCACTCCCATGGCTTCAGTAGACGTCGTTTTCATAGCCCCCGTAGCACACAAAAATACCAGTCTCTGAATCTGCGTCAGTTCCTTCTTCGCAACCCCCACATCAAGCCTAGGCCACCACACAATGCAGCCATGACTCATCATCGGCCTAACTACCGCCTCGTATATCCACAGTATCGCTCTGGATGGCAAACCCCAACTTCTACCGAACGATTTCCTGCAGATCCAAAAGGCAGTCAAGGCTTTCTCCGCCCTGTCCTTCACATGCGCTATCCAACTCAACTCGTTATCGAGTATCACGCCCAAGTACTTAACCTGATCGACTGGATCAATTTTCTTCCCAAAGAGTCTCACGCCTCCCACCAAGTTAGCCCCTGTACGTCTTCTCGTAAACAATACCAGGTCCGTCTTAGTAGGGTTAACTCTGAGGCCTTTTTCCCCGCACCACTCTTCCACAATTTTCAGGGAAGCTCTCATACGTTCACCTAGTGTGCTTTCGAACTTACCTTTGATCAGAATCGTCAAGTCGTCAGAGTACCCCTGCGCGAATGAACCGCTACCATTAAGTCTCCTTATGAGCGGGTCCACCACCATGCACCACAAGATCGGCGACAGGATTCCCCCTTGGGGGCATCCCTTTTCCACCCAAAGACTAGTCCGCAGGCCGCACACGTTGGCTTCCACAGCCCTATCTCTGAGCATACTGCCTATCCACCTTACCACAACAGGCGCTACTTCTCTCTCCACCAGTGCCTGTCTGATAACTTGAAAGCCCGTGTTGTCAAAAGCGCCTTCAATGTCCATAAAACATCCCAAGGCCACTTCCCCAACATCGAATGACTTTTCCACTCCCGCCACCAAACAGTGCAGAGCAGAGTCAGTAGATTTGCCTGCCTGCTAAGCGTGTTGATTCCTGTGCAGGGGAAACCTAGGTAAAATCTCCTCCCTAATATACAGGTCAATCAGCCTTTCCAATGTCTTCAGAACAAAGGATGTGAGGCTGATCGGCCTGAAGTCTTTCGCCACGATGTGTGACGGTTTACCCGGCTTCGGTATGAACGTCACTTTCACCTTTTCCCATCTGGTCGGCATACGACCCAGGGCCAAGGAGCTTCGCAACATTTCGCACAAAGGCTCCAATAGAATTTCCCCACTCTCTTTTAACATGGCAGGGAAGATTCCGTCATCGCCAGGCGATTTATACGGCTTGAATCTTCCTATTGCCCACCTCAACCTGTCCACAGTGACAATTCGTTTGGCCATCAGCCAGTCCTCCTCTAACGGGGGAGTCTGCCCTGGCAGAATGGCCTCGCTCCTTTTGTCCTTGCTTTCAGGGAAGTGTGCCTCCAGAAGATGTTTCGCCGTTTCCGCGCCACAGCCTGTGAAACTTCCATCTGGCTTTAACAGTGAGCTCGGCAACAACCTCGAATCCCTGGCTAGAATCCTATGAATTCTGGCGTAATCTGGAGTATGTTCCATTTCCGCGCAGAAATTTCTCCAAGTTTCTCTAGCCTTCCATCGAACTGCTTTCCTGAAAGCTTTTTGGGCCGCCCTGTAGGTATCCCAATCGGTTTCTAGCGCAGTCCTCATCCCTTCGTTCCAGGCTCTCCTAGCCTGGAGTCTAAGCTTCTCGATGCCCGCGCTCCAGAGTTTTCCATCTCTTCTACGAACGGACTTCATCTCTGGGCACGATTGCTCGTATGCGTTGGTCAGCAACGCTGTGATCGCATCGACAGCCTCGTTCAATTCTGCCGATGTTTTCGGTAAAACCGTTCCCAGCTTATCCTCAACATGCTGGCTAAGAAAGTTCCTATACTGTTCCCAGTTTGTCTTTCTGGGATTTCGGAACCTCTCCACTTTCGGCACCCAGTTTTTCAGACTGAAGCGTATGGTCCTATGGTCCGAAAAACTAGGCGTCAATGAAACTCTCCACGAATCGACTTGATTCGCTATCCCCTCCGAGGCAAGGGTGATATCCAGCACTTCTCTTCTATTCCTAGTAACGAACGTCGGTACATTACCTTTGTTCAAAATACTAAGCTCGGAATCCGCAATAAATTGCAGCAGCAAAGTTCCTCTGGAATTTATATCCGAACTCCCCCAGACTGTATGGTGCGGGTTTGCATCACAGCCAAGGAGAATCGGTATGCCTTTATCTTTAGAAAATTCGATTACCTTGCTCAGCAGATCCGTACACGGTGTTTCGGCCCCATCCGGCATATAGCACGAGGCAACCAATAGGTCACCTCCATTTGCCTCCGTCCTTGTGATTCTGATAACTGTCATGTCCCCGTTAGAGAACTGACATAACATCTTCGCTTGCAAGTCCGATGCCACATATATGGCCGCTCTCGTTCTACTCCTTCCGCCGGCACTGAAAATTCTGTTTCTGTAAAGACCGAAACCCATAATTTTATTTTTGTTAACCCAAGGTTCTTGGATGAGCACTAAATTTGTGTGCCCCACTGAAATGTCTCTGCAAACGTTTGCAGTGGCAGCTTTACAGTGGTGCAAGTTAATTTGTGTAAATTTAATATCCTGAGTAGCCATACTAATCAGTAAAGTGCGAGAGAAAAATCTCGATTTACGTGACCGCCTTATTGAGCGGTTTCACCAGAAGTGGCAGACTTCGATGTGGTCTTAGTCCGTTTCTTCGGTTTCTGACACTTACGACTTACATTCTTAGACTTCAAGGTTCCAGTTCCGATCCGTAGATCTTTAGAGTTGGCTCCTTGGGTCCTCGATTTGGCATTTGTCAGTGTGTTTACCCTATTGGAAGAGTACGAAGGTCTAGCACTGCTGCCAGCTCCTTCCCCTTTCCTTTCCTTCCTAACCTCACCATCTCCTTTTTGAGACTCCAAGGACCCATTGTTCGGAGTTCCAGTATTTGGATCCTTCGACTTGGTCCCCTGATGTCCCATCATGGGTACAGTCGGTGTTTTCCGATTTGAGGAAACCGAAGTTTTGGTCTCGCGACCAATGCCTTCATTTTCCTCAGCATTCGACCTACCTCTGGGCTCATCTTTATTACTCAAGATCGCTGACGATCCGGTTGTAGCCGTAGCTGCGCCAGCTTCGTCAGAGACTATGGGCAATAAATGGCCTCTTTCCAACTTAAATTCGATGACATCCAGAAGCCAATGTGCCTTGTAGCCCTTGGCACGTAGCAGTTCCGCTGACTCCTCGTCCACTTTAAGATGGAATTTGGTGGTGTACTGCCGTGCTTGGCTTATCGGCCATAATAGCATTTTGTACACGAAGCCTAGGTAGCCGTGCGGGCTAGAGCGTAGGATTTTTGTTTTCAAATTTTTTCACATTCAGTGCCCAATGTTCAAATCTTGGTGACTGAATTTTTTTTCCATAAGGAATTACATTTTAGACCTGTAATTCGATTTTTTTCGATTTTTGTAACATACACACATCATACGGTGAATGATCTAATTTAAAATTTTGATTTTTTTCTATAATGAAAAAAAGAAATACGTGGCATTTGCATACATACTACGATCATACGTTTTGTCTTTGATAACAACGAAATTCATTGTATATGTAGTAATTCGAAACACAGGCATACTGTGTCGTACGCTTTATGTATATGTACATTTTAAATTCAATCACGTTAGCTGTAACGATACAAATAACATTTCGTTGTTTTATGAAGATGCGGTGGTCGAGTGGTTAGCATAGTTTGATATTAACTCGGTGGTCCGAAGTTCGAGACTCGTCGGGGGCATGGTTTTTTTTCTTTAAAAATTTCTAGAGTAAAGCATTTTGTTCTAGGATAATAATAATATAAAGTAAAATGAAAGTTCCTAGGCAGCACCTAATACGTAAAATAAGGTACATAAGTACCCTGTGTTCAAAAAATCGCGTCACAAATGCCAGCGTAATAATTTTTCAACACTTTCAGTTTTCATACGCAAAAATTTAAAACTCAAAACAATCTTCGCAAAAAGACTCGAATGTTAAATTTTTGCAGCGTAAAATCTGAAAGTACAGAAAAATTATTTCGTCGTTGGGTCTGGCATTTGTGACGCGATTTTTTGAACACAGGGTAACGTTGTCGTCAAGGAAATGTATGCGTATTTTCAGCGCAAGCGTCACCTCCACCGATATCATTAATTTTGGAAGTGGACATTAGGGACTGCGTCGCACTTTACCTTTTAAAAGGTTTTTGTTGTGATATTGATTTGATTGAAAATCTAATTTCTTTACAGGAGTCTTTCGATTTTTTATGCAGGTTTTTATATGAAAGAATGATGTTTGTTGGTATAAATAAAAAAGAAAAACATTTCATTTTAATAAAAAAAAACTGAGGTCATTAGAATTTGAACCAAAAATTTTGGGAAAAAATTTTCTCAACACCGAATGTTAGCTAACTGGCTGTCAACTAACTGTAACTGTAACTAGCTAGCAGGCTGTTGATGCTTTCAGTTAGAATGGGTTTACATGACTTCGAGTTAATATACAGAAACGTTGAATTAGTGAAATGAAACGTGTGAATTAGTCAAACATGAAAAATAAAATAGCGTAATGTTGCGAAGGAGCGTAGCGAAATCTTAATTTTTCCCTTCAAAACATTAATCTACTAGTACGTAAGTGCTTCCGAATTGTTGTTTTGACTCGTAAGATAACAGCAATCGCCTCATTCAGCTCATGCAGCAACCTTCCTACGAGTCAAAACAATAATTTGGAAGCACATACGTAATTTTGTGTTAGATTAACTTTGTTCCCAATGAGTCTGTGTAGCCTTGTGCCTGCTGAATACACTTTAATTTATTCTAATGATATTTTCCGTTTGTAGTTTATCGAGTTAGACAGTATGTACTATAGATTGGACTATTGGCATTATCTCTGATTTCAATTGATGATGAAATTTGGTGTTCTACGTCGATGTTTGTCATCGAAACACTACATATTTTTCAAGCTGATACTTGATTTCTTAGGCACAATTCAAAGACAAACACAAACTCATAGATTTGTTGATCAAATTTGATTTAGAATCATAAACAATATGTTCCAGCTATCTGTAAATCGCTTATACGGATTTCATGAAAAATGTTCGGCGGCTGAATTCGACTAGCCGAAAATTTTTTTGAGCGGCGGCTCAGCCGCGCCGCGGTCGAAAAGCCGGTTGGCGTCGGCTGAAGGCAATAATTTTAATTTTCGCGACGGATTATTTTCAAAATTTCTTTATTCGAAAGGAATTTACATACAAATTTTAATTTAAATTCATTCCCGATATAAGTTCGTTGAATGCTAATCGAACCAGTGCCGATTTAGTTTTCCCATTTATCAAATTCGTATGTCTTGCTAAAAATAAATCATAAGTAGAAAACGTTAATAGCACGAACATGGATAAATTCACTATGCATTTTATTGTGTAAAAAGCATTGGATAGAATTGGATCGTTGGGCGGGACACCTAGGCCATTGAGCCTGCTCCAGTAAAGATAGGGATACGGGAAAACTTGGAGTTGGACCTACGGAGTTCGAACCACCGTCCGTCAGTGTAAGTGTTAAACTACATTGAATGAGGCATTTCGACTTGAAAGCTAGTATACCTGAATTTGTTATTGTAAGTGGAGATAAATGTAGTTGTTTTTTTACGAAATCGACTGGCTTCATTACTTTTGTGTGACATCTTTGAACCTGGGACTCTGTTGTGTCAGTCCGACGATCTACCGACTGAACTACCTGGACTTGTGTGAAAGGTAATATCAATGCCAATTATCTCACACTGTAAATGAGATAGAATAGATGTGCGTGTAATAGTTCAAACGTACTACAATAAATTAAATGAATAAACAATCAATTGTATATTACAATATGGTTTGGATGCGCCTTCGGCTTGGGATGCAAAAAATTTCCAAACCATATTGTAAGTTATTTTACTTGCTAAGCCCCGAGAAAATGAAAATTACCGCAATTGTCATCAGGTAATGACTCATTTTCGCGGGGTGCTGCAAGTAAAAATATTAATCATTCAACAGATGACGCCAAAGAAATTTCTTGACATTTTTTTGCATTTTCGTATTTAAAAGATTTTTCATTCCTAGGATGGAAAACTGCTGTTTTTCGTCCTATTTCAGAACAGAAAAGCAGTTTTCTGAACCCTCGGAATGAAAAATATTGTACGAAACTCGGAAAAATATATGTTTTTGACTAGTGTGATTGCAGCGTTTGGCTTCGCCGCGGGCTTCAAACCTTACACTCATCAAAAACATTATATTTTTCCTAGTTACGTAAATACCTATGAATTTAAAAATTTTTGATGTGCAAAGGAGGAAATATTTGTTTACCTATTATGTTGTAAAACTTGTTTTTAAGTCTTTTTAGCGAATTGACGAACCACTTTCTCTGAGCGAATAATTACATAAATTACATTTCAAAAGATTATTTAGACAGTCATGATTTTACAAATATACATACAAAACACCCATACCCATCTTGCAAAGAAATTTAAATTCTTCTTTTTGACTATTCCAAAAGTCGAAGCAACACTCTCATTTTTTAGATTGAAGACTGATCTGTTCAGATCACTGAACAGCAGATATTTTTAGATTCAGATCAGATCGTTTTGCTCGATCACTCCCGCACCAAAAATTTTCAGAATTTACGGAACGCGATGAGTGGCACATTCACAGCCATTCATCGGTTGTGTGATATTCATCGATGACTTTCAAGTAAAATGTTTACATCACATCCCAACGCACAAGGGACGCATCAGCATACCTTTGCAAAAATATACCAAATCTGTTTCTAGCATTTTTTCATAGGAAAACCAATTTTATTAAAAAGAATAAAACGTTGCAATTCCTAAAAGAATATTTTCTGGTTACGATTTACGATGCAATCGTAAAAACATTGAACATTGAAGAATTCTATCAATGCTAACGTTTGTATACGAAACGAGATGCGTTTCATTCAATACGTTTATGCACACAACAACAAATTCATATGAAACTTTCCCTATGTAACTTTTATATGAACAAACAAACGGCAATTTTGCTAAACTTCGCCAGATAGGTCCACTTGTGATTTGATATGTACCCCTT
The DNA here is from genome assembly GCA_029228625.1 of Pseudolycoriella hygida. Lineage (NCBI taxonomy): Eukaryota > Metazoa > Arthropoda > Insecta > Diptera > Sciaridae > Pseudolycoriella > Pseudolycoriella hygida. Next base: position 68,189,889 of record CM055403.1, read on the forward strand.
GTGTAAAACGAGTTCTTTAGCTTTGCGCAGGCGGCAATATTGTAACCAATGAAGTGCAAACTGAGGTGCAATTATTGCTAGTTGAAAACTTTAACCAATGCCCCGTCGTGTGGACAGTTACGCTGTCCGCTATGACAATTTTTGAAGGCCCGAGAGGGCTAATATTTTATTAACAAATGAAAGTGTAGAGACTTGCGGGGTTATCTTGTTCGCTAGTTTGCCAAGACCTTTGGAGTTTTCGAATAATTCGGACTCTGCGGTCGTGTGGGTTGGAATTTCGTTACAATACTCTATGCAATTGGATATCTGTATTTGTTCGAAGGTAACGATTCCGATAGGGAATGGTGAACGATTTGCTCATTTTCGTGCTTCAATTGAGGGCAATTTTGTAAATTTTCTCTCGACTTTGGAACTCTGCATGACAGATTTTTTATGTATCTGCTTTGAACGACTGCTCGGTCGCGAAATTACCTAAAGTCAGTCGTCCAAAATAGAGACACAAATAACTATTTTCTCATTGTAACGTCCTCTTTGCCTAACGACGATGAACGCAGAATATTTCTGCACGTTAGTACCGAAATACGACAGACTGAAATTGCTTTTACCGTTAATATGCACCAGGTTTTTAATTGCATTTCTTTTAAAAGCGCTCTTTTTTTATTCTATTAACTATTAAAGGACTTACTATACGTACCGTATTTTTGGATTAATTCCAAATGTTGTATCAAAACTAATTGCTCGGTGACACGTTCTCCCTTAAAAACAGCGACATTCAATTTGGCACCAAAATAAAAATGTCGACAGTATATATAAAAGCATAGGATGGTGTTGAAATCAGACGAATTTTCTGTTCCACCTAGGCTGGCACTGCACATACAGCTGGAAACTTTAAGCGTTTCGTTTTGTTCGAATATATTTTTCATTAAAGCAAAATGTTCTGATGCAATGTGGACTGAACAACATCCATTTCAGCAAGTAAAAGCTTTTTCTAATGCGGTACATCGTTTATACAACCATATATAACGTACACACAATTTAATATTTTTGCTGAGAGATGAGACCTAAAATTGTGTGTACTTTACAAAATTGATTGCATGAAATAAGCGAATGTATGTATGGTTGTTTGAGTAATTTGAAATGCTCAACATTATGTTGTTCCCGCAGAATTCCTCGTCGTTTATAGAAATTTGCATATCTACTCAATGTAATGTTATATATGATATGCGAACAATTTCCAAGCTTTTGATGGTGCTCCCTTTGAATTTTGAAGCAAATTGCGTTTAATTATTTGGAAAACATGAGCAGTGAAAAGAAAAACGCTTTTTGTGGTGCTGCAAAGTTGCTAAATTGCTTATTATTCAGAAAGCACTTCATTGACGATTTTTGATAAATCAGTTCGCAAATCGGATTATATTTTCATTATTTCATCGAATAGTTCGATCTTATGAATTATCAATGAAGAATGAATTTTCAGAACTTGTTGGATTAAAATTATGAATAGAACATAACCAAAGACCCGTACGTATCAGAATAGATGTGACAAACAGAATAGATGTGGCAAATAGAATAAATCTTGCAAAAAGACTCGAACGTATCTTAATATAGTAATAACCAAACAATCCAACGTTTTATGTTCTTTTATAACTATAAGAATTTCAAAGATCCATAGAAATTACCCAAGGCAATGTCAGAGGGCCTACCGAAGTATATCACAGACCATTCAAAACTAGAAATGGTTCTATCCAAGGATTGAGCCATTTTCCCCAAAACCCTGAAACACGTGTTCTCTAAAATTTTGTTCTGTACAACCTTGCCTTTGAAAGCAACCTTCTACATCTTATAGTTCTACATATATGGGTCATCCCTTCCAATTCTAGAAGTGGTCATATCCCATGATTGGGGCATTTTTACCCAAAACCCTGAGACACGCGTTCGCTAAAATTTTATTCTCTACAACTTTGCTTTTGAAAGCAACTTTCTACCTCCTATAGTTCTAGAGATATCGATCATCCTTCCCAATTCTAGAAGTGGTCATATCCCAGGATTGAGGCATTTTTACCTAAAACCCTGAAACACGTGTACCCTAAAATTTCATTCTCTACAACACTGCCTTTGGCAGTGAATCTCCATACTGCATAGTTAAGGAAATAAACACGAAAAACTGTCTTCGTATATGGCCAAGAAACTCAATTTCGTCAATTCCACTGGTCCCGGTGGCCGGACCCCTGACCCGATTCCCACAAAAAATTTTTCTGACATCAAGTCCTTTCAGTTGACAAGAACATGAGCAATTTCCGTGCTATACTTGCTGAGATATTTGCGAAAAAGTTTCATCGACCCTCGAAAATTTCATGTCCGATCTCCACTTCCGAGACCATATCTCCGGAACTACTTGGGCAATTTTTCTCATCTTCGAATTTAAATCATAGCAGGCATCAGGCCCGTATCTAGACACAATATTCAGGGCAGGCATTTGCCTCAGCATCTTCATCACGTAAAACCCAAAATTAAAAAAAAAATATTGCAAAAATATATTACGGTAAAATCAACACTCTTATTCTAATACAATTGTATACGTCTGAGAGGATTTTCATTAAATCTTTGCAAAACTTTGTCAACGGAAATATCTTTTAATCTTTTTTTCTCAAACGCTAGGTATGTTAGGTTTCTAAATCTGTCATTATTCATGTTAATACGCTTTGGAGACCCAATCCTATCGAGCGCGGAAAAAGCACATTCGCAAATGGCTGTGCCACTGCCGAAAGTCTCAACAGCTGCCAATAGTTTGTAAACGTCGGGAAAGGCCTCTTTCATTGAATAAATTTCTTGCAGTAATTTGAAACGATTTTTAAAAGACTGCTTTTCACCTTCTTGGACTTCCTCGTATTTTATTTGTTGTCTGTCAATATAACTTTTTGCCACACTGAGTTCTTCCACTGACGGAAGTTTTATTCCAAGTTTTTCCAATGGCTTTAATTTTTCATGGCAGAATTCACCAGCATCACTGATTGCCAGCAAAATGTCTTTATTGCTTTCAAACCTTCTTTTCATTTCACTTGAAAAAATGTCAATCACTGAATAGTATGCTGAACGTAGTTCCACACTCGAATCCGAACCACTCTCGCCAATGCAGTCAGTGATAATTGAATCTTGCAACCGTGAGGATTTTATGATTTTCCTTTTTGGTCTAACATCTTCTTCGATATTTGTTTGTTTCAACAAAACTTCAGATTGTAGAAGAATTTTTTCATATTCTGAAGACTTTCGCAATTCTTCCACCTTACTCATCACGCTTTGAATTATTGGCATAGACTCTCGAAATGATATCTCTCTGGACTGTAGTATTTTGTCTGCAGGAGCAATTAAGTTTAAAAACGTTGTCATGAAAACTAGCAAAAAGACAAACTTTGGTGTCTGAATCGCCCTTTGGAGTCCAGTCGCTATGGCGATATCATCGGCATCAAATTTCATATCGCATTTCTCCCGAACCTGCAATCAAAATGTTTCAGGCAATGTCAAACATAGAGTAGTGAGGAGCATTTTTTACAATTTCCACAACTTTCTTCTTAGAACAAAATGAAAATAAGGAAAGCCTTGACACACTTTAACCTAACTGCAAAAACAATTTGTGCAAGCTACTGTTTGTTCGAGTGATTCGGCTTCTTTATTTTTTAGATTGCTTGGAATTCTTTCAAAATGTACTAATCATAGTTTTTTTCATTTTTTTTAAATTTTTCTCATTTTTCCGGATTTTTGTTTTTTTGGAAAAATTGAAAGAATCAGAAATTAATTTCGGAAAATGTGAAAAAATTTGGAAGTGTTCTCAAAAATAGTTTCTGCGTCGCTTATACGCTATGGTTTAAAATATACCTGCGGCAAAACGTTGACAATTTCAGTGTAATTTTCGTAAATAGCGTTCGTTGCTCTGACATGACCGGCCCAACGCGTTTCAATAACTTTTAGGATTGCTGAGCCTTGATACAATATTTGAATCTTTGGACGGTGGAAAAATGTGTAAACCAACTTGATGTTGTCAAAAAACAGTCGGACCATGTTAACGTTGTCGAGTGCGAATACGATAACCAGATGAAGCCGATGATTAAAACAGTGGACATACGGAATAAGTCGCCGTAATATGATCTGAATTATTCTTTGCATGCCGCCGTCATCGCCGCTCATAACGTTTGCTCCATCATAACACTGGCTTAAAATTCTTTTGGAATCCAGTCCACAATCTTCGAGACTTTGAAGCACCAATTCAGCATTGGTTTTAGCGTCGAATTTTTCTGTAGTCTCCAAACTTATCAACGACTCCTGGGGCTGTCCATTTTTTACGTAACGACCGGCTATTGACACGCATTCTGTGTGGGATCGATCCTTAGTACCATCGACAAGTAATGTGAAGAATTCAACGTCGGCATCATTTATATCATGTACCACGGCTTGCTGGACCATTCTTGCTAATATTTCGATAATTTCATTTTTAATTTGTGGTGACAAATACGTCGCGTTTCTTGGCATAGACTTTTCACAGACACGAAGCTGTTCGCTGTCTTTCAGTTTAAATTCGAAAAGATGTCGAAAAACACCATTTTCGATGTGGTTCTCATCGTCCCATTCTCCTCTGAATGCCAGCTCATTTTCGACCAAAAAAATTATGACATCAATTATCGCTTTCATATAAAATCTTACTTAGCAATTCAGATACTGGCTTAATCGCGCCATCGTTTGCCTTTAATCTTTCTTCCCATGTGCACATACAATTTTTGTGAATGGAAGTGCTTTCATGTTTATAGAATCCATGCGACTTATTAAGAGCGTTTTTCCAACTATTAAATCCGGTGATAGCAAACGTTTTTGACTTTGGGTGCGTTGGAGCAAACATACGACAAGGAAAACGGCGTCCCGAACGATGGAATACTCCAACCACTTGAAGTTCTGAAACCAATCAACTCGGAAGCAACGTCCATTTGTCTTTGGAAATATAAAAGATTTGATTGACGTAGGAATCGTTCGACTGACGGTATTTGAAAGCAAATCGGGCGGAGTTGTGTTGATCTGCAGTACTTCTTCTGCTGTAATTCAATTACGAGATATGTAGAGACACGAAATTGTATTTCAGCGTTTGATTTTGAGGTTACCTCTTTTGATTACACTCGGTAGTTGCGCTTCAACAGATGATAATACATTTTCTTTGTCTGCGATTACAATTATACTATTGTGGTGGACGACTGAAATGTTGCTATCATCGATTTCGTTGCTGTTTTTCACTTTCAAAAAATGTGTCAGCTTTGTCTGTTTCGATGCCATAGTCACAATTAAAACTACGCAAAATGTATATGCTAATCGAATTATGATATTCGAATAAATCTGTCAAAAGTTGAAAAAGCAACACTAGTGATTTGCTCATGTAATAAATAAAAAGCGGAACAGACACAGGCCCGTATCTAGACACAATATTACAACAAAGTGTAACAAAATGAAGGTGTCATACAGGTATTGCAATGGTGTAATTTCTTATGTAAAGCTTATCTTCTAAGCTTTATTCAAATTTTGCGCATACTTTAATTTTTCTTAGCCGCTGGTAGGGCAGGCAAAACCAAATTTGGGGCAGGCAGTGCCTGCCCTAACCTGCCCATAGATACGGGCCTGGCCGGCATGCACCTTTCAGGGAAAAATAGCTTTAGGCTGATCGGTCGAGCCGTTTGGAAACGGACGGACGGACATACGGACATTTTTTTTATTGCTGATTCGTCATCTCTAGATGATAATATATAATATGCACCCCCCTCCTACCTTGATCTGCCCCATGGTACAATAAAATTGTTTGAAGTAAACGTATAGGACCTTTGTACTTCGTACGGGTTCAAAAATGTCTTTTCGGAAAAGTGCGGAGACCTTCAGTTTATATTTACTTCTTTGCAATCGCCAAATTTATATTTCCGACATAAAATCCGGCGACAAACAAGAGTCATCGATGTCATGACACGAATAGCGTCGCTCAAGTGGAATTGGGCTGGTCATATTGCCAGAATGACCGACGATCGATGGACGAAAACTATAATGCAATGGCGGCCACCAACGAAACGACCAATGGGACGTCCACCGGAAAGATGGACCAACGATATCAAAAGAACGGCAGGCACGACGTGGCAGCAAGTGGCAATGGACCGAAAAAAGTGGCGATCTATGGGGGAGGCCTACATCCAGCAGTGGATATAAAAGGCTAAGGAAGAAGAAGAAGAAGACATAAAATTCTGAATCAGCAATCACACAAACTGAGATAAAATCATAACTGCAACAGTAGTCACTCAAACAGACCTGTGCGGATTGGCCTATGTGAAGATGGTTCAGAATTTTATATGAGAAATTCGAATTTGATGATGGTGTATTTCAATTTCAATTTCAATTCTTTATTTAAAAAAAACATCAAAAAAACATATCATTTATGTTTCATTTTGCATAGCAATTTGAAGGGACATAGAAATATCACAAAAATCATAATAAAAAATTAAAGTGTTCAACTAAGAACAAATACAAAAAACAAAAAATCGATAAATGAAAAGTCATTGAATAGCAAGGAAAGTCCATAGAAAAAAAAGAAAGATGATACTCAAACACAGGTTGTGGCACATTCATCCATCTATTTCAATCGACCAGAACCCACAAATCTCGTTTTCGCTTAAAAATTTACTATTTCGTTAATAGATACGACTTTAAAGAACGACAAAATTGAGCTTGGGTGATCGATGAGCGCACATCTAAAGGTAATAAGTTAAACAAGTTAGCCCCAGCAACAGTAACTCTGCGTTTACCTAAAACAGATCGTGAAAATGGCACATAAAACAGTTTAGACCCTTTCGTAGGATAGCTATGTTCCGGTCTACGAAAATTGACAGAATGATGACATAGATCTCTATTGGCATCGAACACAAATTTACAAACTGCATATCTGTACATTTTACCGACAGATAAAATCTTAGGGCAGAAATCCAAGTACAATAGCTCTGAAGGGTATCTATACGGCAATCTATTAACAACTCTCAAGGCAATCCTCTGTTTCTTTTCAAGGTTCTCAATCAAGTTTTTATTAGCACAACCCCATGAGCCAATACAATAGGATAGGCGAGAGTGAATCATTGAGAAATACAAGGTTAACAAAATTCCAACTGGCAATACGTAGCGCAACTCTCTCAAAATGCCAATCTGCCCAGAAATTTTTGAACACAACTTGGTAATGCGGAAATTCCAACTAAGGTTCTTATCCAAAATCACACCCAAATATTTGACAGAATAAACAGAAGTAATCACATTTCCATTTAACTCAACCTTCAGAGAGTTGTCATCGTTATACGAGTAGATCTGAAATGCACAGCATTGGTCTTCTTGAAATTCACCGTAAGCTGATTGGCCTCAAAATAATCCGATAGCAATTTGAGGTCATTGAGGGGGAGACGGTGCAAGTCATTTATAAAGATCAAAAAAAGGAGTGGACCCAGGACACTACCTTGTGGAACTCCCATCGTCACACTCACCCAAGTACTTATGTGACCATTTGCAACAACCCGCTGGTACCTGTGCTCAAGATAATCAGAAATGAGATCAAGCGCCAGACCCCTAATGCCAGCAGCTGACAATTTCTTCTATAATAGCGCATGGTTCACAGTATCAAAGACCTTGGATAGGTCAAGAAAAAGGGCCTGTAACTATTTTCCCCTTATCGACATGAAAGGATATATAATCAACGAGCTCAAACAAAGCTATGTGAGCACCACTCAAAGACCAAAGCCGTACTGTATGCTAAAATTTGATGAATCAAGAAACCTCAAAAAATTAGAAAAAATCAATTTTTCGATGATTTTATTTATTACTGGTGAGACAGATATTGGCCTAATTGGATATAATTTCCAATATCAAATGAATCCCCATGTTTAAAGATTGATGATACATTAGCCTTTTTCAAGGAATCAGGATATTTCCCAGTTGATATGCAAAAGCTGTAAATTTCTGCCAAAAACGGAGAAATAATTACAGCACAGTTTTTTACCGAGGCCACAGATATACCGTCAACCCAGAATATTTATTGCTGTTCAATGAGTAAATTAGCTCATATATCTCGACTGGGGATACACTATGTTGTAAGAATATAGATTTCTCATTACGAGTAAGGGTTTCAGGACCCCAAGGTGCATGATCATTGCGTCCCTGGATATCCGATGCTAGTTGAACACCAATTGTGTAATTTGTGACGTAAGGTAAACGCACCAGTTATCGGCCATGTAGTAGTCTCCGACCTAACCATATTTTCACTAGTCATCAGCCACTTTTTACATTGAAATATGACCGGTTACTGGTGCTGTCCGGAGACTACTACATGGCCGATTACTGGTGCATTTACCTTATGTCGATATCTATTCTGGTTTGTGAAGGAAAATTCGTAGAAGTAAAAGCTCAGGTAATATGCCGTTAGACACGATTTTGAAATCACAAATCGACACCTAACAACCAAAAATCATCGTCACAATTCTTCTAAAAAATGTATGAGCTTTTACCTAAGCTAACAATAAAAAATCCCGGGTTATCATTGAAATCTGTATACGAACACTAAAAAATTTTTCAGTGCTAACGTTTGTATACGAAACGAGATGCGTTTCATTCAATACGTTTATGCACACAACAAGAAATTCATACAAAACTTTCCCTATGTAACTTTTATGTGAACAAACAAACGGCAATTTTGCTAAACTTCGCCAGATAGATCCACTTGTGATTTGATATGTACCCTTTGTGTAAAACGAATTCTTTAGCTTTGCGCAGGCGGCAATATTGTAACCAATGAAGTGTAAACTGAGGTGCAATTATTGCTAGTTGAAAACTTTAACCAATGCCCCGTCGTGTGGACAGTTTCGCTGTCCGCTATGACAATTTTTGAGGCCTGAGAGGGCTAATATATTATTAACAAATGAGAGTAGAGATTTGCGGGGTTCTTCTTCACTAGTATGCCAAGACCTTTAGAGTTTTAGAAAAATTCGGACTCTGCAGTCGTGTGGGTTGGTATTTCGTTACAATATTCAATGCACTTGAATAATTGTATGTATGTGAGAAATATGAATTTTACGAATGTATAATTGTCCCTTGAAAGTATGTCGATGTATGAAAGTATGTTTATTTATGAGAATCCATAGGGGAGTAAGTAACTATAACGGTCGCTCACGGATGAACTTGTAGGCTGCAGTCAGAGATGATTTTGAAATAAAAAAAAATCGGCGCGTAACAAGCTAAAATCATCGTTACAATTCTTCTAAAAAATTCATGTCGATCACCAAGCGACACAACAAAAAACTTGAGTTAAATTTAAATCGACTAGCAACACAAAAGCAAAACAATTAACTCATGAACGTTTGCTTAAGCTGACACACTAAGTATCCAGTCCGTAGAATAAAAAATCACGTATTTTCATAGAAATTTTTATAAGAACACATTTTTTGTGGGGGAAAGTGATATCGGCGTATTTGAAAAAAGAGCACAAGTGAACGCGGACCCGGCTTGAAAAGATGCTGACGTTTTTCATTTTTGTAATAGTCTACAAAAATGTAGAAATCACTCATAACAATCAGCTAGTCAAGATCCGAGGAAGCCGCTTCTAACAGACAAAAAGTTGTTGGCAACGGCACGAAGTTGTTGCGGTTTTCTAATTTTTTTCGCGCCGGATGACATCAGCTCCCTATTTTATGGGAAGTAAACTGCTCGGATCTTAACAAACAGGTTCATATGATTTACGTCTACACTTGTGTAGACTATTGCGAAGATCAAAAACGTCAGTCACAGTGAGCGGATCGTTCTAGAAAATACTAGAAATGGTTGTAAATGTTGTATAAAGTGGCGTCTATAGCCCATAAAAAACTCATCACATTTACAACAATTTCTATCATTTTATTCGCTTTGCGTCTTCATTAAAACAAACAATTAAATCATTTCTTGCTTTTATTTGCAATGTGGCAATTAACTATTGTGAAATGTAATTCATTCATTCATATGTGTCGTATGACGGCTCCGTACCAAAATATCGATCTCCGAAATTTCCAATGCCAGGTATGACATAAAATTTATCGTTGATTTCTGGATCGAGTGCGGATGTCACAATTTTTACCTGAAACAAAGGGAATTTTTTACTGGCGTGGTGGATTTGAAACACTGTTGGCTATACCTTCGGAAAAGCATATGCAATTGAGTGCACACCAATTTCAGCCATCAATAGAGAAACTAATTGAATATTTTCTTCTGGAACATCATAATCTAAAAGCACTCTGATAGCCATCAATGCAGCAGCTCCCGTTGCAACGGTTGCGTCCATTAATATAACTCGACAGTCTTTGATATTCTTGGGCAGCCTTAAGTAGTACAGCTATGAGGAAGATTTTAGTTTTTTTTTTATAATTTTAGAGTCCAGTCGGCAAGTTCTCATACTCACTTCAGGCTCTCCAGTACTTTGATTTGTTTGAATAAGTATCTTTCCTATTGTTATATCTTTGCATACGTCACAAACTGCCTGTTCCATCGTCTCACCCGCACGTAGAATCGACACTCCACATATTCGATCACACGCCATTTTGCAACCCTTATACGTAACACCTTGTGGTGTGTCCACTTCAACTTCTTTAAATGGCAATAAACCAAGCGCATATTCAATGACCAATCGAATCAATCGCTTCGAATAAAAAATGAATTCATCGCGCGGTGTGTCTTGGTTTCGGATGAATGTGTGTAAGCCTTTAATTTGTGGCGTTGATGGCAACAGATGCAACGAATCAGGCATCGGCTGTCCGATGTACGAATGGGCAAGTGTCTCGCGTAACTTAAATCCGCGCTGAATTTAGACAAAAACAAAGAGTTGAAATCAGTTTCACAATTTCCGGGAAAAAATACTTGTGGAAATCAACGAAATTTCGTTTGACATTTGATGGAAGTTTTGGAATTTGTGGAATTGGTTTTTGGATTGGACTAAGTGGGACAAATTTTTCTCTTTCTCTGCTTACCAACTGCAATTGTGTGTGTACATGTTGTACGATTAATTCGATGGCCACTTTATTCTCGCCACCCCTTGGTATTATAATATCTGCATGAGCCATGGTTGGTGCTATGTAATTACTGTAAGATGGCTTTACCATTGTCGAATATTGCTTGAGAACACCTTCGATGTCTCTGCCCCTTTGCGTAATGTCCCTTCTTAAACGTCTAGCTAAACGAATGTCTGCATCCGTGTCTACAAACACTTTCATATCGAGCATATCCAAAATTTCCGGACTATGAAACACCAAAATCCCTTCGAAAATAATAACATTCGCTCCATACATGGTTTTGGTAGTCGTTTCCCGGGCATGTGTAACAAAATTATAAATTGGCACATCCACTTTGCGACCATCTTTTAGCTTACGCAAAACATCTACCATCAGATCAATATCGAATGCGTCTGGATGATCGAAATTGTATTCGTTTCGTTCAGCTGCATCATGTTGCTTCTCATTCAAAATCTGAATTTCGTTCAAAATTAAAGTTTCGTTTTTTGATTGCAATGAAAATGAATTACTTTGTAAAAACAGTCCATGCTCAAGAGAGTCACCCAAGGCACATCTAAACTTTCAATTATTTTTTGTGCGACTGTTGTTTTACCTGAAGCACTGCCACCGCATATACCTAAGTGTATTGAACTAAATAAAGCTCCGCATTCATTTTTTCTTTGTATTCATTTTCTAACCTATAACAAATGGTTCTACTTGTTGACCAGCACAATTGTACCAAGGAGGACGTCCCGCTGTATAAATTGTGCGATTATTTGCACGGATAATTGACTCTGATGACGTTATTGTTGTTGTTTGGTTGATGGACGTGGTACGCTGTCGCCTTGGTCGTTGCCGCACTTGTAAGCCTTAGAAGTGACAACTCATTCTATTCTAACAGCCCCATAGCTAACGAAAACAAAAATCTTTACCTGAATTTGACCTCGACTTGATTGGTACTGTAGTTGGTGACGCAGGACAGTAAAAATCTTCCGATTCATTGTTTATGTATTGTCCATCGTCTGTTGAACATTTTTCCACAAAAATTCCATCACTCACTTCCAACCTTTCGGCCACATCGCTGCAAACAAACGGAAAAAAAATGTTGTCACATGACTGACCTGTCCTACAACGCATGAAAAACCTAGCGACGAGATTGATGATTGATGAAAATCTCTCATCTGATAACGTCGCCAGGTTTTTTATGCGTTGTAGGGCAGATGAGTAACCACGGGATGATTTCATTAAAAGTTTCTTTAGTACTGACGTCACTAATACTGACATCAATCTTGGAGTCAAGTCCGTAGCGTGCATTTTAATGACCTTTGCGGAAAGCTCGTAAAAAATTTTAGTAAACGACAATAAAACAAAAATAAAATTTAATGATCACACAAGATTGTATGTCGGATTGAATGTCTGCATATCAAGTGTTGATCTGTTGATTGTTGTTTGCATAATAACTTTGAGCGTTAGCGAATGCTAAAATTTGTTGATGATGTTGCCAATGTTACACATGATTTGTATTGGCGCTTTCATTTGCTTAAAACTTTTCATAAATAACTTTCTATTGTATAAAAAACATCGGACGAACTCAAAAATCAGACTAGGTCAGTGTGCCGGTTCAAAAAATTCGTTTGGTTTCTCGGTATTTCCCTTAGCCTCCTACCTCCATTATATAGTAGATATGAGAACACCGTTCAAGCCCCCACCGCTGGTACATTTTAGTCCAGCTGAGACCGAAAATCAACTTAAAATAACGAGTCGAGTTTTAGTAGCCGTCGACTGTTTCTTTTTCGGCTAGTCGCCCCCGCACGGTGGGAAATTTGTCTTAATTCTATCTCCTCAGGAACTTTAGACAGAAAATTTTAGTCTTCAGAAGAATTGCTCAGCACTAAATGAGGAGCAATTTTGCCTGAGTAACTTTTTTCCATCAATTTTGTTTTGGAAGTTACGAAATGTTGAAGTCGACCCAGGGGGGTGACCAGGGGCGAGACAGTCTTTTGTTTCGATCTTCACAAGTAGTACTCAACGTGAAGTTAGCTGCAGTTGTGACCGAAGCTAACTTCATTGCAAACAAAATCAGCTGATTTCATTCATAAATTTATCAAAATCAGCTGACTTCACTGGAAAGTTAAAAAATTGGCTGATTTTTTTGCAATGAAGTTAGCTTCGGTTGCAGCTGCAGCTAGCTTCATGCCGAATATCACTTGCCAAAGATCGAAACAAAAGACTGTCACGCTCCTGGGGGTGGCAGTCCTTTGTTCTGAATCGTGCAAATGATATTCAGATTGAAGCTAGCTGCAGTTGCGATCGAAGCTAACTTCATTACAAACAAATCAGCTGATTTTTTAGATTTGTCGATGAAGTCAGCTGATTCCGGTAAATTTGTGAATGAGATCAGCTGATTTGTTTGTAATGAAGTTAGCTACGATCGCAACTGCAGCTAACTTCACTATGAATAGCATTTGCACTGTTCAGAACAAAAGACTGTCACATCCCTGAGTCGACCTTCCTTGAAAAGTAACGAAATTCCCACCGTGCGCCGCCGCTGACATTTTGTAAACGACTCTCATATCTCGACCCTTTTAAGACCACACTAAACTTCAGGTCATCATCAACGTTTTTCTCAATTCCCCCATCCTCCACCCTCCTTGCGAAGAGATTTTTGTCATAATTTTTTGCGTAATACGGACGCAAAATTTACGAAATGAAAATGTAAAAAATTCTTTTCACAATCTCACTTACCTCCTGCCTTGTATATGCATCATTTTTTAAACCCCTTCCCTACCCGGTCCTCACTGCGGACGTCATTATTGAACAAGTCATTTTTAGTCCATTTACTTGCCTAAAGCTGCAATGGACTTTATGAATGCCTCCACCGTTTCCCAGACTTTACAGACACTAATTTTATTTTGAATGTTATTTTCCAGGCGACTCTTATTTCCCAGACGGCTCTTATTACCCAGACGGCTCTTATTTCCCAGATGACTCTTTCTACCCAGACGGGCGGCTCTTATTTCCCAGATGACTCTTATTTTCCAGACGGCTCTTATTTCCCACACGGCTCTTATTTCCCAGACGGCTCTTATTTCGCAGACGACTCTTATTACCCAGACGACGTTTATTTCCCAGACGGCTCTTATTTCCCAGACGACTCTTATTTCCCAGACTGCTCTTATTACCCAGACGGCTCTTATTTCCCAGACGGCTCTTGTTTTCCAGACGGCTCTTATTTCCCAGACGACTCTTATTACCCAGACGGCTCTTATTTCCCAGATGACTCTTACTTCTCAGACGGCCCTTATTTTCTAGACGACTCTTATTACCCAGACTACTTTTATTTCTTGACCGACGCACTGCTCTAGGTCGGACTTTATCTCAAGAATTCTATGTACTGTCCATAAAGAACAATAAAGAAAGTGAATACACAAACTATACTTTTATTTTCCGGTGACGCTAGTCAAATTTTTATCAGACCGACGCACTGGTCTAAGTCGGATTTTATCTAAAAAATTCTATTTACTTTCCGTAAGGAATTGCATTCCGTGAATACACAGACTACATAAAGGGAGACACCACCACGTTAACAAAGAAAATGAATTTATATTTACTACGAGACGGGAATAATTGAATTGGTTGTATCGTTGTAAATAAAAAATCTGTTTTGCGGTTGAAAAGATCACGTAAAAACGCCATTGCATGTCTTTAATTTGACGAACTAATAACGAAATCCATATTTTTTGGTATACGCAATCTTATCTAAACTGCGTTTTAATTTGATAAAAGCGTTGTGTGCTTCTTACTGAGTAATTCGTCTCGCAAAAATTGAAATTTTGACAACAAGACGGCGGGCGTATAGCACACTTATAAATAAATGATTAAGTAGAACGATTTCTGTATTTTTATGAAGTTCGATGTTTGGTGTCCTACCAAACAATGTGCTCTTCAATACAATGAATAATTATAGAACATAAATATGAGATTTTCCATTCTATTTTTAGATAAAAGTGATCAACAGCTCTTTCCTTGAGTTCATTCAACACAGTTTTGTGTCATTCATTTCCACAAACATTTTCTTTTTTTTATGCTATAGAACATTGTAATCCTATTCATGTCGTACGCTAACCGGTATGACGGAATTACACACAACGGAATAACAGAAAAAATGTTATCTTATTGCAACGTCAATACAGTTCAGTAATGAACAATGTATGGCATTTAATTAACACGTAAACAAGGTCCAATACATTTCATCGGAATGACTCCTTTGAATACGCTAAAGAAAAAAAAAATTAGAACGCGTGGCTAAGAGCAAAAATGTATATATAAAAATGTATGAAAATTTACATGTGATTTTGTATTCTACCCGACGGCATGGTTCTTCACTTTGTGCTTAAAAAATTATCACTTTTGTATGGAACACTTGGTTTAATTCACATTCAAAATATTCGTTTATGTGATCACTGTTTGCATTACTATTGCTGAATGTAACTCATTTTCTATCAATAATTTTTACCTGTCTGAACTTGCAGAACTTGGTGGGTCAAATTCATATCGGCTCTTTGTAGATGCCGACATCTTTGCTTACACTGAATGAATGAGAAGAAGGGGAATAATGGTTTACAATATGGAGTGAAGAAAGAGTTGTGTATGTTGAAATTCAAGTTACCCGACCAACTATTCAACTGGTTGTGTGCAATAAATCGCAATGTAAAATGATATACCACGATGCTCTCAATCATTCAATGAAAATGTGAAAGCTGTGAAAGTGACGAACATAGTGGACTGTCCAGTTTCACATAAACAGGTCCTGTATATGGTAAACAAACTTGTCAATGACATTTCGCGATGATTATGGCTCTAAAGACAAAAGTCCCAGCAATATCCGGGTGACAGTTCATTGTTCAATTTTCAGCCAGAGACATGATTATCTTTAGTTCATGATATGGACGCTGCGAGAACAATAGATGTCGCACTGAGAATCGCGAATAAATCTGAAAAGTATGGAGAAATTTTTCTTTGTATTTTGTATGGTGACCAAATGTAAAATGATGATGATATTTGCTATCTGGGAAACCCAGCCGCTTTATCAAGTCTCTTTTTTCAGCTTGACATAGACGCTGGTGGGAACTGTGACGAGGCGGAATGAGTATGTCGAATGACGTTACACATTTGAGTCTGTTGGAATCAAAAGTAGATCTTTTCCATCTGTCAAAGTGACGTTTTAAACGTCAAACGAAAAAAATTGAAATTGTTAGATAAGATGTTCGTTTGACGTTTAAAACGTCACTTTGACAGATGGAAAAGACCTACTCTTGATCACAACAGTCTCATTTATGCAACCAGAATGCCAAAAGACAATATAAGGGCATATTCGCCATTCTCTTTGACAATAAATGGCACTATGTAAGTTTGCTTGAACTGTCACATTCTATTGTTCTTTGACAGATGAAGATGATTTGCTTTACTTCACTTTTTCACAACTATATGTGAATGTGGTGTCGCTCTCTTCTATTAGAATCACTAAGTTTCTTATGCAAATTAGGGCAGATTTGACATGCGTATTCTAACACGTCACAGGGGTACCAACCTATCATTTCTCTTTTTTTCGAATAGTCGCCAACTGCACGTTAAGCGAAAGTAATTTTCTTTTCAACTTAAACCAGTTGAATAGAATGCCATTTACGATGAAACTAGCTGCACTTTTGACATTTGTATCCATTTCTTTTGTTTTGAAACTGAAAGCTGTCCAACCAGAAGTTGTTGTCGATTTGAAAGGTGAATGTTGGCATTTAAATAAGAGAAATCGTCATTTTTCAAATCCTCGACTTTAGCTACACTACAAAACCCCAACTGACCATAACTTGCAGATTACATCACTTTGAAACCGAAAAACAAATAATTTTAAAAGATTCACCTCTCGTAAAGCTGATGTGTTCCGAATTCATACATTCACAAGAATTTTATTCGTTCAACCAAACTTACAACATTCGTCCAATGATTCAATGCACAACGGGTACAAGAATAGAACAGTCATGAGCAACTTGTATCTACTTCATTGCTGCGGTTATTTCAGCAACTGCGCAAATCATTCTTTTTGCCGCATGGTAAAGAACAAAATTTTATTTTCAAGCCGCTGTAAGATCATTGAAATCACGAAAATGATATGGAGAAATCGTAGAATGGTTTATCGTTTTCTTTGTGTTTTTTTCTGAGGAAAACCGAATCGGCGTACAAAAATAATTTGGAAGGAAATTATGTGGCAACGTTAGTTATAAATTATGAAATTATTGTTAAAAGCGCTTAGGCAGCCAGTTGGTATAAAAATCACTTCATTTCTGTTGAATGAAATGTGGAAATAATTTTGATGAATCACTGAAAATTGTAGCTGAATGAAATTTTCCATTTGTTATTGTAATGGACTGGACATGAAAATGTTACGTTGTTTTTAACATAGAAAATTATTGCAGAACAATTTGGTTGTAATAGGACATAATTTAGCATCGTTAGGTTAATCACATTGTTGCATAAAGTATGACGACACTCACTAGCCTGAAGAGATGATTACAATGTTCTAATTCATTCATTCGTTCAATTCTAGTATGGTGTGTATGTAGGCAAGGATTCACGTTTACGTCCCCGTGAAATACAACATTAACTTAAATCAATGCATTTTTGGAATACGGTAACATCAGTGGCACGTGAACAGTTTTACATTTCGTTGCTAAGGAATTTCGCTAATTTAAAATGTAGCGCTCGCTACTAGGGACATAAAGTTAGTATGACACAGTGAGGAAAGGGGAGGTACGCGTAACAGAAAACGTTGTTTCTTTATTTTTGACATTTGCTCCATTTGCTACATTCGTGAAGAAACGCCTTCATAGTGTAATGGCGAGTCGACCGGCTTAGAACTCATATTTTTCACGGAATTTCATACGTCATTCAACCTCAATTTTCTGATTACTGACTTCTTTTCATGCTGGTTAATCTCTCAGAGGATTGTGAATTGATCGAAATGTCGTGCAGGTAGATGACGACGACGACTAAACCTTAGTTCGCAGGGAAAAGTTAAAAGGAAATCAGTGAAGTCATCAGAAATGACTTCCCTATGAGAAATTGGAAAGTTTCATGTTGAACTTGGGAAATCTTACTGATGGCCTAAAAAAACGTCATCACTTTGCTAAAAAACTCAGAAAAAGTGTAATTTAGCAAGATTGTTGGGAAGTGTGTACTACTGGGAATTGAGAAATATGTATTGAAAATTGGGAAGTGTGCGTTAGGAATCCCAACTAAGGCTTAGGGAAGCTGATTTCTGGTTCCCGGGAAATTTTGACTCGGTGACCGGGAAAAACATATTATTTCCAGGCACGACAAAATTACAGCTTAGACTTGTCCAAATTATTTAGGTATGTGCTACTCATTCGACCGTTCACGTTAATCGATACATCCGCAAACAATTTGCTCATTCCATGGTACCGTACAGTTTATTGATATTTTTCACTGTTACATAGTTGTACAGCAAACCGAATATAAGAAGGGACAAGTCAAATTTTGAACAATGAAATTCCATTGTTTAAAATTCGACATGTCCGTTTTTATATACGGTTCGCTGTAGTTCTTGAAAGGACGAAGCAATTCTTTTTGGACGCACAATCCGAAAATTGAAATACTTGAAAATTATCTTTGAGATAATTTTTGCCAAAAAGTAGACAAATAACTAAAGCGAATTAAAGAATAATCCGTCTGCTATAAAAATCAGAGTAGTTGCATAATTTACGGCGGTTTTTTATACAAATGCACTCGTAATACGTTTTAAGGGCAATGATTGCTTCAGCTATTCACACTTCAATTTCAGTTTTTGTTAAAGCTGTGGCTAGAAAACCTTGGCTGCAATGTTAAATGAATTTTAATAAATTCAAAATGATTTATGTTCAAAAAGTCGATGACCGGAACAAGTCAGGTCAACTTAAAAGGGGATCGTACATAAAGGGCATCCTCATAGTAAGAGGAAACGTGACAGGGGAAGGATAGTTTCATTTTTTGTGACGTACTATATCATCCAAACTAAACGGTTAAACCTGTCGAGCACTGCCTATCTTTTAGAAAATTTTCGTGGAACAAAGTGTTTGCTGGAAATTCGATGAAATTCCGTTAATTTCGATAAAGTCATAAAAATTTTCTAAAAAATTCGCAATAGTCTTGAAAAAAAAAATCGCGAAAAATTCAAGAAAATCACGAAAATTTTCTGGAAGATTGGCAGCAGTGTGCTGTCGAGGACGTTTAAATGTTGAGTACTATTTTGGAAACTAAACAACTACAAAGTTGTACGACATGGTCGGAATGAGCCGTTTGCATGGAAAACTTTTTTTGTAGGAAATATTATTCTGAGCAAAAAATTGTTCTACGCTATGGCAAAATTATGACGTTTTGTATTTTTAATTAATTATTTTCTGATTTCAAAGATTTGTCACACACAAAATTACTATACTTGACTATATCTATCTCTTTTCTTCGCATGTAATTTTTAATGATTCTCTCACGAAAAAGACTATTTTTGCTGGTCAAGTGCTGCTTAATAAAAAATTCAAAATTGGAAAATGTACTGAAAGCGCACTTTTA
Organism: Pseudolycoriella hygida; assembly: GCA_029228625.1. Classification (NCBI taxonomy): domain Eukaryota; kingdom Metazoa; phylum Arthropoda; class Insecta; order Diptera; family Sciaridae; genus Pseudolycoriella; species Pseudolycoriella hygida. Next base: position 68,209,565 of record CM055403.1, read on the forward strand.
AAACTAAAATATAAAATCAGCATAGAATTTTCGATGCATGTCGTAGAACAATTTGTTGTTCTAATTTTATTTTTTCATCGTTTAAAAATAAATTTCGAAAATGCAAACGCTCCATTCCTGTGACTTACAATCCTTCTTTCGTTCACATATGCATGCCGAATATGTGTGGCAGATTTTCGTTGTACATACAAATACTTTTATTTGTAACTGTCGTTTTCTAAATTTCAATTTCTTATAAAACAATTCTCGTAAAAATTTTACCTGCGTTGCCATAAATTTTTCTAGTTTTTATGTACAATATTCACAATATAAGGTTCGCTCTTTGAAACCGTTCTTTAGTTCATCCAAGTTTTCAGAATTAAGTTTTTTTATAGTGGTATGAGCTCATAAAAATTGGGTAGTTATCGGAATTCGATGACCGGAAAGTGGTTCTCCATGTTCTCCTTTTGCCAAAACGTTATTAAATACTTACAGATTGCCTCACGGAAAATGTTGATTTTCCCATGCATTCTTTTCCCAAAACGATTAGGAGTCCACAAAAGTAAACAGACTCCCATGTATTTTATTGTTTTTCGAAAAGTTTTGCATTCGCTTAATTTTCGGATGCGGACAACTGTGAACCGTAAGGAAAAAAACATTTAAATGCTGGGATGTCATTGTAACTGAACGACTGAACGAATACATTGAGTGAACCATTAATGGCACCCACGCTGTAGAAGTCACGACTATGACAGCCCAAACACACAAAACACAGTGAACACAGTGAACTAAAATCGTAGTGATCACAGTGAATGCGTTCATGAGTTCCCAGCAGATAAAGATGCTATCACTCAGTAGCCGAAACTGTTGGCAAATGTAACCGGCAAACTCACAGGGAAAACAAATAAAATATGAACAGAGAAATGATGATAAGTTGGCACCCCAATGTCAGATTAAATTGTGAAATGAGATAATACTCCGGGGTCATTTTCTCCGGTGTTATTAAGTTCACTTTTCATTGGGGATAGTTGGTCCCACGGATATTTCGTCCGGATTCCCTTGGGGTTATTTTGAGCGGTGTTATCTAGTGCAGAGAAATTTTGTCCTCGAGCCAATTGTATTGGAAATTACCCGAAAGGCAATATTGAGAAACATGTCCGAAGCAACGATGTAACAAACCCTTCCAACACAACCACTAAATTACCAATCCTGTGGCCAGTGCTACGGGGCGTAGGACTTACACTTCCATCAATAAAAATGTGTTCCTCTCATTTTTCTCAACAAGAAAGGAAATATTGACCCGTACGAAGAACGAAGTCGAATTTGGATACGGGAGTTGGTTACTTTTTCGTTTGAATGAAAATGAAAAAAAAATTGATCCGTCCGTCCGTCCCCTCCGCGGAACGCGTCCGCATTTCACCGCGATAACTCACATGCATACTTACTTTACGGCGCTAGAGTCTTTTGTGGGCCTTGGCCTTCTCTAGAATTCCAATCCAAAGCTGCCTGTCGTTTGCCTCGTATTGCCTATTTCTTATTCCGAGCGTCGAAAGAGCTTGTTCAACGCCATTAATCCATCTAATTTTTGGACGACCAACTCTTCTTCGCCTTTCTAGATCGCTACGGAATAATTTTGAGAGGGCTCTGTTTTCATCCATGCGTGCTAAATGCCCCGCCCACCTCAACCTTTGGACTTTCACCATCGCCACTATATCCGGCTCGCCAAAATCACGTTCTAATACAAAGTTATATCGCCGTCGCCACCTCTCACCCTCGCGCATCGCTCCAAGATAAATGAACTCATCCACCACCTCGAGGTTGAACTCTCCAATGCGTATTTTGTCTCCCTGTTGATTAGCTACCGGATTCGGCTCGGTCTTCATGTTACTTCGTTTATCATCAAACCCATTCTCTCAGCTTGGATTTTCAGATTTCTTTGATCGTTCATGCGGGTTGCTCACAATAACAGGTGTCACCACGGGTAGGATAGGATGAAGAGTTACTATTTCCGCAATTTTTTGTGAGCTTTTGCTCACATGGATTCTCTTAGAGATCCTTTCCTTACCGACGTTTTTACTGTGTCAATGGTAAATTGCACACAAACCTAGTGCCATCTATGATATACTAGGGCGAAACTAGTAGGGCTTAGAGTGCTGGTTTGCCCCAACAATGTGTTTTACCGGCAGGCAATTTTTTGGACCACATGTTTAACGTGAATTCCGAACCACGCCTAACGGTAGCTCGCATTTTACCATTAGGATTTTTTCTGGTGCTAATTATATCTCCGTGCAAGTCAGACTCAGATATTTGTACACAGAATTCATAGAATATGGGTGACGTCATATTTGTCATTCTTCTATGTATGATTCGTTGCGACACCAAATTCACAACTACTCAAATTATGAAGCCTGGGTGTGCCTAGGAACGTTACTTTCATGCTATACATTGAAGAAAAATCCAACACAGAATTTATTCCCTCAAAATGTTACTTATGGTGCTCGCACAGTCACGCCGTTTAGCTCTCCGTTTACGATCGAACAATGAAAAGTGGGAGGAGTTATCATTGTTCAGTAGTAAACGGAGAGCTAAACGGAGTGACTGTGAAACCGCCATTAGGCAATTTTTCAACGATGGACAGATTATGAAAATTTTCATGAAACTTTGTATACTTTGACATAAGCCGACGCCGCACTAATGTCGTGGATACTTTTCTATATCGCTCTGGTACTAAGCCGTACGAATTTCTCGACCTACTCCATCACTCCTCCATCCACTGAGCTAACCCGTTCCTATATAAGGAGTAATATATTACGCATAACACACCATTTGACCATTTGACAACTAACCGTACGTGAATATTTTCCGATTTTCATAAATTTTTTTTCGTCGAAAGGTCTAAGGCATTCACGACAATTTTTTAATTTTGAATCATTGGACTCAGTCACGGCCCTAAAAAGTGCGATTTATGCAGAAAAACACGTTGGGCCCTAGTAGAGACTCATACTAGGGCCCAACGTGTTTTTCTGCATAAATCGCGTAAATCTTATCCGATTTTCAAAATCTTTTTCCTGAAAGAAAATCGAAGAAATTGTTACGGAATTGAATTTAGGCAAAAAAATGGTCAAAAACTTGGCTTTTTGAAGGTTAGTGGAGCTTTTTGACTTACATCTCCGCGAAATTAAAACTGAAATCGCTCTTGAAGGTTTTAAATAAAAGATATGGAACGAACGAAAATAAAATCAATGAAAATATGTTCAGCGGTTCGGGTTGTACAGTCCTTAGTGTAGGCCCAACTCACGCTACGCGGTCCCGCACAATACTTGGTGGTCTTTCGTGGATGTTTCTTTAACGATGAGGTCTGTGCAGTGTTGTAGAGAAAAAAAAGACGAACTTGGCAATTTTCAATCCAATTTAATGTCGACGTAGTTTCATACACTTAAGAGTTAAGGCAATATTTACTTAGTTAGTTAGTTAGTTTCGTTTATTGGCTCATCATTAATGATGCAATTAGACCTCATTTTTGGGTCTCTTTTGCTTACCATACAATACTAAAATTACATTATATTTTGTTAGTTTAAATTGATTTAAATTAGAATAAATTACGTTTGATTTAGATTTAGATTTAGAATTAGATGAAATTATAAATTTGAAATTTGAAGGCCTTCATTTGTATCTGTTATTCATTGAATACTTTCCATGAATGCGTGTATGCCTTCCAACCGCATTTGTTGAATTTCGTTTCCACTCAAAAATGGTTTGCCAAAAGCCATTCTTCGACGATTTATTAGCGTTGGACAGTGCATTAAGAGGTGGATTGGTGTTTCGTTCTCTTTCCCGCAGCGGCTGCATGTTGGATCGTTTGTGAGGCCTAAAGTGTGTTGATGTTTATTTAGACCACAGTGTCCGGTAATTGTGCCGACGATAGATCGTATGCCTTTCCGCGATTTGTTCAGAATGAATTTTGTATGTTTTTCTTTGTAAAAGTTTCTAATGGCACTCCTTTGTGTTTCATATGTTAGTCCAATAGATGGATTGGGTCCTGTAAAGGGTTTGTTACTACTTTTTTTTTGGCTAGAGAGTCTGCTTTTTCATTTCCTTCTATATTGCTGTGTCCTGGGACCCATAAGAGGTTAATGATGTTTTTGTTTGATATGTTCGAGATCGAATTGCGGCATTCTATTGCTACCAATGAGGTGTAGCAATGGCTGTTTAGCGTGTTTAATGCCGATTGGCTATCGGTGCAGATATTAATGCGCTGGTTGGAGATTTTTTTCTCTATCAGAACATTGCATGCTTCGGTAATGGCGAAGATTTCCACTTGCGTAATGGTGGCGAATGTGTCCAAAGGCTTGGATGTGCTTATCGATGGTTCTACGGTGTAGACACCTATGCCAGTGCCTGTTTTCGTTTTTGAGCCATCTGTGAAAATATTAGTATCGTTCGAATTTGGGAGATTTCCTTCATTCCAGTCTGATTTGTTTAGAATTTGAATTTTGTAATTATTCTCAAAGAAGTATTGTGGTGCACATTTGTCAGTTGGCATTGCTATTTCCGGGATTTTTGTTTCGTTTGATAGTAAGATGCTGGAATGGCCAAAGGTAGTGTCTTTCCAGCATTTGACATTTTTGAGTCTGATGGCGGTTGCCATTGCTTCCTGCTCTATGTAGAGATCAATAGGCAGAATCGATAGGAGCGTCTCTAGAGACTTTGTTGGTGTGGATTTCATCACTCCAGTGATTCCCAACATCACCATTCTTTGTACGTGTTCTATGCCCGATTTCAACTTTTTGTTTTTAGCTCTATGGTGCCATACTAGGTTGCCGTAGCATAAAATCGGTCTGATGATTGCAGTGTATAGCCAGAATATGACTTTGGGTTTTAAGCCCCATGTTTTTCCAAAGGCTATCCGACATTGCCAGTATATTCTCGTGGCTTTCTTAATTCTTTCCTCAATGTGAGAGTTCCAATTCAGCTTTTTGTCTAATATGATTCCTAAAAATTTTACCTTATCTGAAAGGTTTAGTTTCTTTCCGTTAAGTTTCGGAAGCTTCAACTTCTTCGCTTTGCGTGCCTTGGTAAATAGTACGAGTTTGGTTTTGTTTGAGTTGACTGTTAAGCCATTTTCTTCGCACCATTTTTGTACAATTCTCATTGCAGAATTCATGAGTGAGCATAGGGTTTCTTCGAACTTACCGATTAGGAGGATTACTACGTCGTCAGCGAAGCCTTCAGCGTTGTATCCTGCGTTGTTGAGCTCTCTTAGAAGGCTATCTATCACCATATTCCATAGAATCGGTGAAAGGACTCCTCCTTGCGGGGCTCCTTTGTTGACTTCTCCGGTCTTGTTTGAGTTAGCGTGATACGCTACTACTTTCCTACTCGTCAGCATGAATTCGATCCATGATATCACTGTGTCGCAGACATTGAAATGTTTCGCGGCTTTTTTGATAGATTCATAACTTATCAGATTGAAGGCGCCTACGATGTCCAGGAATGCTCCAAGAGCATGTTCTTTTGCCGATAAGGCTTTTTCAATTTTCCTTATTATTTCGTGCGTTGCCGATTCGACTGATTTACCAGCCATGTAAGCGTGCTGTTTGTGATGCAGTAGTTTATTTTTTAGTGGTCCATCCCTGATGTATCTGTCAATCATTCGTTCCATGATTTTCAGAAGTATAGACGTTAGGCTAATAGGTCTATACGCATCAGCCACTGAGTACGTGGGTCTACCCGGTTTCGGGATAAATATAACTTTTACTTCCTGCCAGGTTTTCGGAATATATCCGAAAGCTAGGCTGGCTTGAAAAATGCTAGTAAGTCTAGAGGTTAAAACCTCTGCTGATTCAATGATAAAGACAGGTAGTAGTTGATCTATACCTGGTGATTTGAATGGTTTGAAAGATTTGATTGTCCATTTAACACTGTCAGGAGTTATGAGTTTTCTTGCTTTCATCCAATCTTTATGTTTCGGTGCATGTCGTCGCGGAAGCTTATTGATTTTATCAGAATCTTTTTCCGTATCAATGCCCGGGAAATGTTTTCCTAAAAGCACTTCGTTGCTTATGGTCGCTTTACCATTTTCGTCGCATATTACTTCCGGTTGGAACGGGTCTTTGGCTAGAGCATATTTTACCTTTGCCATGGGTCTGTATATTTTTTAGCTACAAATACATGTGTTAGTGTTGAACAACGTTTTGAAATTTGATCTAAACTGAGAACGTCCACGGTAGCTCAATTGGTAGAGCACCACCCCGGCAAGGTGAAGGTTCTGAGTTCATGTCCCAGTCGTGGCAAATTTTTCATTTCAGATTTGGTTTCAAGATGTTATTTCTATCATAATCACATTCAAATTTAGATTCTAAAATTCATTTCAGTGACTGTTAACTGAAAAAAAAAATCATTCAATATTCTGACGCGCACGGTTCCCTTATGGAAGCATACGTTTTTTCTAAATAAATGCTTGCTTGTTTCTTCATCTAGTTGTGTGGATTGTGACATAGACGAAACTCCTCCGATTTTTACGATAAAAAAAACTTCGTCACATTGCGACACAAATCGTCTATATCATAATTAAAAAATCCATCAACTCATGCTTTCAATGCAGCAAATGTTATTTAGTATCGCATTACCATTTACTTTGAAGAGCACTTGTGTAAATTTCCGTATGTTAAAGGAGTGTATCCTCTTAATATTAAGCGTATGTAAATGACATTAAAATTGTAAAGGATATTTAAATGGAAAGACTTATGGTTCGAGGAACTAAATGCAAATACTTTAGTGAGTCGTTTCGTATCAGCCAGAAGCGTTGTTGATTCCCTTTTTAAGTAATTAATGTTAACTAAATAATATTCTCAACATCTTGCCATAAAATAATAATCATGACTGTCGCAATTAAATTTTCATTCTGCAGCCATTAATTAAAATATTCCCATCGCATATCATAAAGCCCATGCCCCAACCCGTCCAATGCCATGTACATGGTAAATATATAAATTTTATTTTACAGCACTTAAACCAAAAATGAAGAGTCATTATCGAGGCCATAAAATGGCTGTATGGTTGAATTTAATACCGCAACTACATCGGCCTGGTGACACAGAAGTATCAATGAGACATCACCATTTTCGTGAACGGGAACCTCATTATTACGCTGGTATGAGAAAATGAAATGATATTTTATGAAACCTTTCGTGAAGTTGATTTATCACTACGTTAACAATAACTTTTTTTACTTTCTCATTCTCAAGGTAATGTGAGAGAAGAATCATTTACTCGTCCGAAGCAGTTGTACCAAAATGGAGTTGTAAGCGGAGCACAAGAATCAAGACAGGAAGCATTTGGACCAGAATGTACACCCGATCCAACACTTGGAGAATCATTGTTGGACACTGAGGAGCCGCTAACATTAAATGAAGAAGAAGAGGAACTATTACAAAGACTGGCCACTAGGCATTACTATAGGTGAGTAAATGGCAACCTTTTTATTAAACAATTCAGTTGATTTTCTCAAAGCGATCTTTGTTCATTTCGAAGTTTTTGACCAGTACGGTGTTAGCTCCACTATATTCTTTATTTTTTATTTGAATTTCCAAACATACCCACCGTTGGATTGAGGGTAGAAACTTTTAGTTCATATGAAAGTTTCAATTGTTTTTGAGGAAGATGTGCGTTTCTTACATGAGAAGAATGAGAGGGGTAAACGACTCCCAAAAATCGTGAGCCAGGATTTTTTAAAACCAAAGATTTTTGTGATTTTTTTCCGAGAGGTTATCCACTGGTCAAAAATTTGTACCAAAAATTCTAATTGGGCCATTCAATTTTTT
>CM055403.1:68217866-68241532 GCA_029228625.1 Pseudolycoriella hygida
GGTCACCTTGCAATCCATACACATTCGTAACCCACCGTCCGGTTTCGGTACCAAGACTACTGGAGAAGCCCCAACGAGAATACTTTACGGGTTCTAAAATAGACTCCGACACTTCCAATTCAAGTTGTTTCTCGAACCGCTCTCTTAACTTAAATGGCACTGAATAAGGAGCGTGGAAAATAGGCACTGACCCTTCCTTCAAGACAATGTCAGCCTTAAACCCTTTTATTGGACGGTTGTTTCTTGTGAAAGCGTTCGGAAACTTTGATTTCAGAATATTCAGAAAATTTGTGCTTGTGCTCACCGACTTAATTTCCGATTGTTGACAGAGAATTGAATTTCTCCAATTTGGCTGTAACACATCCAACCAAGGTCTTCCAAGCAACGCTCGAATATAACCATCAGTAGCAATGACAATTAGACTCAAAAAATGCAAAACTCCGTTGAACAAAACACGCACCTCCATCTGACCCAATGTTTCAATATTCGCTCCTGTAACGACTCTAAATTTACTCGACACTTCAGACAGTTTAGCGTCCCCAAACCTCTCTCGGTATTCCTGCTCGCACATTACTGTGGCTGCAGCACCCGAGTCGACTTCCATCGACACCTTCTGATTTTCGATGTTCACTTGACATTCAAGAGGTTCGCAGTCGAAAAACCGCTCTGACTGAAATTTCTCACGTTTGACTACGTTGATTCCGATCAATTCGTTCCCCAACGTCTTGTCCACTGCGAAGGACCGTATATACGGGTGGTAAGAAGACTTTTGTTTATTCGCCTTGCCTGTATTACCTTTCGACTCTTTGTTGTAGCACATTTTTGATGTATGACCGGTCTTTTGGCAGACAAAACACTTCCAATTCACAGCTGGACATGTATTCGGATTATGCAATCTACCACACCGACGACATTCTTTATCCACCGAATCTTTTACTTCTCTGCTACGTGACTTTGAGCGACCTCTACGATTGTTCAGCTTTGACTTTGACTGACTTTGAAATGTAGTGACCTTGTTCACAAATGACTTCGGTTGAATCGCCTGCGACTCTTTTTCAGCCAACTCCATGTTTGTGGCCAATAGACAACATTCTTCAAACGTTAACTCGTCTTTGTCCAACAATCTTTGTTGAATTTTGGAGTTGCTCAACCCGACAATAAAACGATCGGTCAATGCCTCATCCAAAATCAGCATTTTATAATTAGACACATTGTCTACCACCGCTTCCGTTTCTTTTTTTGCTTTTTCCGTGACTTTCGCTGGTGTTTTAAATTCGCCGAATTTACAAGTTTGCGCAAGAGACTTTAAACGCACTATAAATTCATTTATCGATTCACCGGACTGTTGCACCGCTTTGTTGAATTTATACCGTTCGGCTCTTTTGTTCTTTCGCGGAGCAAAATGATTGCGAAGAATTTTCAACAATTCGTTGAACGTTTTAGCGCTCGGTTTCTCGGGTACGGTCAACGATTTCAGAATGTCGTATATTTCATGCCCCATGATGCTAATGAATACGGACGTTTTCATACTGTCCTCTTCGACTTTATTTGCCTTTAGGAATTGGCACACTCGATCCTCGTACGATTCAAAATTTGAACCGGCCACGAACGGTTCCAGTTGACCAATATAATTAGCCATAATAAAAAAATAAAAATATGTTCAACTTACGAAGATCGAGCAAGACCACGCGCTACCATGTGGTCTGCACAAAGGACTCTATTGTCTTTTCACTGACGCTGAAATTCAGTTTTCCTTTTATTATATTTTTTTTCCACTATGACTCCACTTGTTTTATTTCCTTTTCTTTATCCTCGTCGCCAAAATGTTATGTCCAAATGAGAAGTAAATCTCAATAAAAGAATTATGATGATTGATTTTGACTAAACACTTTATTAACGAAGTTAACTCTTTGACGATCAAATTCCAACTGCCTTAACACGTACGCTGTATACGTACGTACACATACAACATCAATATATCATACACTACAACGTGTTTCAGGGTTTTGGGGAAATATGGCCCAATCCTGGTATATGACCACTTCCAGAATTTTGTCTTTTTTATGGCAATTGGTGTCAGGATGACCCAGATCTCCAGAACTATGAGAGTTAGAAAGTTGGTTCCAGAGGTTGAGTTATAGAGAATTGAATTTAAGCGAATACGTGTTTCAGGGTTTTGGGGAAATATGGCCCAATCCTGGTATATGGTCACTTCCATAATTAAGCAGGATGAACCAAATCTCTAAAACTATGAGAGTTAGAAAAATGGTTCCACAGGCGAAGTTGTTGAGAATTAAATTTAAGCGAACACGTGTTTCAGGATTTTGGGGAAATATGGCCCAATCCATAATTAGGCAGGATGATGCATAGCTCTAGAACTATAGTAGTTAAAAAGTTGCTTCTAAAGACAGAGTTGCAGAGAATTGAATTTTAGCGGAAACATGTAAAGAAATAAAGAACAGTAAAAGTAATTCTCACATTATCTTCATTTTTAATTATTTTTATTTTCTAATGAATAATGAACCGCACAAAAACCCACTTCTGCGACGTTGCTTTTTCGATGATCTTCATCGCTTTTTTCAAGAATAAACGACTCCGGAAAATCTTGATACAAGCTAAAAAAATCTTTTAAAAATCTTTAGAAATTCACTGAGATTTTTTTCAACAAAAATCTCTAATTTCGCAAAGTTTTCAATGAAAAAAACGAGGTTTTATCCACTGCATTTTTTTTGGTCAGTCTATTTTTGGAATTAAAAGCAAAAAAAAACCTCTTACAGAGGAGGTGTGACGCAAGTCTTTAAGTCTGCTTACAAAAGCTGTGAAATCGGAAAAGTGTGACGCATTAATCATCTAAGGTAAAACAATTTTCTTCCAGTTACAAAAGTTATGAAATCAGAGGGGGTGACGCATTAGGCTTCGATTCGCAAAGAAAATTTTTAAACAAAATTACGTTGAGTTCAAAAAATTGCGTCACAAATGCCAGACCCAACGACGAAACAATTTTTCTGTACTTTCAGTTTTTACGCTGCAAAAATTATCTTATTACATCGCTTAGGGTAAATTTAAATTTTTGCCTGTAAAAACTAAAAGTTCTGAAAAATTATTCCGCTGGTGGGTCTGGCATTTGTGACGCAATTTTTTGAACTAACATAATTTTGTTTAAAAATGTTTGTTGCGAATCGAAACTTAATGCGTCACCCCCCTCTGATTTCATAACTTTTGTAACTGGAAGAAAATTGTTTTACCTTAGATGATTAATGCGTCACACTTTTCCGATTTCACAGCTTTTGTAAGCAGACTTAAAGACTTGCGTCACACCTCCTCTGTAAGAGGTTTTTTTTGCTCTTAATTCCAAAAATTCCATCAGTCTGTACCAAAAATAATGAAGTGGATAAAACCTCGTTTTTTTCATTGAAAACTTTGCGAAATTAGAGATTTTTGTTGAAAAAAATCTCAGTGAATTTCTAAAGATTTTTAAAAGATTTTTTTAGCTTGTATCACGATTTTCCGGAGTCGTTTATTCTTGAAAAAAAGCGATGAAGATCATCGAAAAAGCAACGTCGCAGATCCTAACTGTGCCTACACATAGCAATGCGAAAGTGACAGATGCGAAATTTTTCTAATACGGCAACACTAAATCTCACTCTTACCTTCAATTAATGAATGAAATTCGGAGTTGCCTATTTCGAAAAATTTCGCATCTGTACTGTCACCTTAGCGTTGCTGTGTAAATCTACAGTAACATGAGTCTTTTTCGATCAAAAGTCGGTATATTCCAACTGTCAGAATGACATTTTATACGTCAAATATTTAGATAAAAGATTTTTGTTTCGCCCTAGTGTAATGATACGATATTTGCGTCATAGGTCGCAGCAATATTGGCATTATTGCAAAGTGTGTGACATATCGACACATACATATATGGGTTGTTGGATAATATAATTGAGAAAGTTATCATCCCGTGTAAAATAAGTGGTCTCGTCGAGCCATTTACATTGACTTATCGACATCATCATCGTGGCATATCATAGTCATCGACAAATATTCAAACATAGAAATTTTGCCCAATCCAATGCGGAGAAATCTTTTTGCAAAAAATTAGCACCCACTTTTAACCTGGGAGTAGCACAATCTAAATTATCGAATTAGGCTTACGGTCTAGAAGAAACGAATCACTGTCACTTTTGAGATTGCCGTGAAAGACGAGCCCCAGCAACATTGCTGTAGATTTCGACCGGCCCTTGACAAAAAATTGGCATCCTCCAATCCGCAACGAACGCCAAAATGTAATAGGTCAGGACACAAGCTCTCTATTCCAGATCGAACAACCTAAGAGTAACCTACCCGTCTCCTGGCTCAACAGAGATATTGGCGTTCTTAAACTTACCACCACCGATGATGAATCGAATCGCGGAATGAAAGAAAATAACAAACTAGATCGCCTATCCTCCTCTCTTCACCTCTCACGCGATAATTAAATCCAACTAAAATTATTATTTCCATACTAATATATTGTGAGTTAACTGAAAAATTCTACTTCAGCGATAATTATTTTCGCGATAAATAACTGCGTCAGCCAATGAGAGACACGAATCCTTCGTTAAGTTTTTTTGTCGAATCGTCCAGTTTATTCATCGAAGAATTCTTACCTCTCATTGGCTGACGCAATTATTTATCCGCAAAAAAACCTCTTAGAGAGGATTTATGGCGGCTTGATTTGCACTTAAAAAAAGTGCTGCGTTGAGAGCGCCGTTTAGAATTTTGATTGGATGAAATTTTTCACGTGATTTTTTCGAACAATCAAAATTATAAACGGCGCCACTCTCTCAACGGAATACTTTCTTAAGTGCAAACCAAAGGTAACCCCATCCATAACTTTATAGCTTTGACGTTTAATTTGTCATTTTGACAGTTGTGGTAGACCGACTTTTGATTCAACCAAACTCATTTAAAGTAAAAACGAGAGTCAAGCAAGCAGGGCTTGAGGCAGGACGTAAGTACATAACTATTAGAAGATTATCGTGCGTACCCAGCATGGCTGAGGAATTGGGCACACACCCAATCAGCGCGTGCTTACTAAGCCCAATGTCTATCGCTCTGCGTAAAACTAGTAGTGTTATGTGGACACCGTTGTGTGTCATAGGCTTTCGGTTTCTAAAGCTCACTATCTCCCACAGTCCCTGTTTTAGGGAGCGCAACCAATGTTGGGGTCAAGTGTTGGTGAAATAACACTTGAGGGATCCTCAACACATCCGATATCGAATTTACCCTTAGTGAGAGCTTTCGAAGTTAAGCTCCTAACCTTAAATCTCTTGGCCCCGATCAGCTGAGTCAAGAAGCCATGGTGTCGCTACTCACCAATAATGCTCGATCAAAGAAAGGCGAACCTATCCCGTTGGAAACCACCCCTGTGGCGAAATGTGGGACCAGCAATTTGAATTAGTTTTTTGATTACCTCCGACCTGCTCGATGTTTACACGACACAATAATTATTTGTGTGTCTGTGTTTGACGACTGATTTTAGGCAATTTCGCGTGTTGTAGACCGAGCAGAGTCATCCAAAACAGATACACAAAAAAAATTTTCATGCAGAGGTCCAAAATCGAGAGAAATTTATAAATTTATGCCTCGGGGCCAAAATCGAAGGAAATTTTATAAATTTCTCTCGATTTTGGACCTCTGCATGAAAAATGTTTTGTGTGTCTGTTTTGGACGACTCATTTTAGGCACTTTCGCATGTAGACTTCGCTTTGCTCGGTCTACAACACGCGAAATTGCCTAAAATCAGTCGTCAAAAACAGACACACAAATAACTATTTCATGCCTCGGGGCCAAAATCGAAGGAAATTTTATAAATTTCTCTCGATTTTGGACCTCTGCATGAAAAATTTTGTGTGTGTCTGTTTTGGACGACTCATTTTAGGCACTTTCGCATGTAGACTTCGCTTTGCTCGGTCTACAACACACGAAATTGCCTAAAATCAGTCGTCAAAAACAGACACACAAATAACTATTTCACATTTGTTAGGCGAAAATTTATATTTTCTCACCTCAAAAATGAGATGCGGAAATTGATTTTTTTATGAGAAGTTCGAAGCGGGATGAAAAGTATTTTCGCACCTCCAAATGAGGTGAGAAAGTAAATTCACATGAAGTTGGTTATGCTTCATATTCAGTCATCATAGTATAATGGCCAACCTGATCATATGAATTTTTTATTGATGAAGAAAGTAAACAAAAAAATAATTAATTTTCGACTCGACGGATTCCAGTCAAACAAAATGCCAGCACATGGCACATGAGCACAGGATTACTCTAAAGTAGTTCATTTGCTGATCTGGAAAATATTTCTCGAGATATAAGAGTTTGGGAAAACAACACAGTCGAATGTGTTTTTGAGTTACTTTCTATGTTTTCTGTGAAATTCGTCTTTTCTATGCTTAAATGTGTTAAGTTATCTACAATAATTGTAATAGTGATGAAAAGTGTGAATCTTTTTCGGGAGAAGATATGAATTTTCGCCTAACAAATGTGAAAAGTGTAATTCATAACTCGGGGAGAAATAGAACATTCTTAGCTCGGTTGAAGTCTGTGGCCCTCGCAGAGAAAATTATAACATGAGTAAAGTTTGTGGCCCTCGCGGAGAAAATTGCAACTCGAGTGAATTGCGGCCCTCGCTGCGCTCTGGTCACAAACTTCACTCTCGTTGCAATTTTTTCTGCTTGTGCCACAAACTTTACTCTCGTTGCAATTTTCTCTGCTTTGGCCACAGACATCAACCTTGTTAAGCAATTTTCTCCCCTTGTCATGAAAATAACTATTCAATTCTTGCGACGGTATAAGCTCATGTTTTGAATATGAAAGTACTTTCATTGGAACTACAATTACAAATAAATTCACGAAGAGTCGACGAATAACAACCACAAATTAATTACAGAACCAAAAAACCACCTCGAAGGATAAAGACAAACGTTTAAGTTAACGTTAAAGTATCATTAAATTTGCTCTGTAATTAAATAAATAAATTCATGGACACAGGTCACCATGGACACAAGTTTCCTTTATCAACCAAAATGACACCCTCATCTCAGGCTGTTTTTTCCCACATCGCATATTGTGTGCTCTGCCCTAAAACCCTATCTGTCGTTTTGTGATTTTGTCTTTGTTTCTTCGTCATTTCATGTACCATTTAAAGTTTTAATGATAACGAGTTGCAAAAATGTTCAATCTCTTAACTCGAGCTATTTAAATGTATTACTAAAAAAGTGTTATGATTTATGTAGCAGTTACACGGCAGCTTTAGGCGTTACGGTTGGCGTTGGTTGCTTACTTCTTGTACTAAATATGTTAATATTTGCCGGCATATATTATCAACGTGAGAGATCCCGTCGGAAAACACGAACAACTCGTTGCAATAATGGGCACGGAAGTCCCGTAGATGGTGGTAAGTAAAATAGTTTATTGTTCAGAAATTATAAAGTTTGTTTGAGACTCCGCTGAGACCATTTTTTTAAATTCTTCTCAATTTATTTTTCCACAACCTGAGTTTACATTTTGTGTTTTTTGTGGCTCTAATGCTTTACTGATTGCAAACATACACACACAGATATTCCCTTAACAATACGACCAGGAAGTTCGCCCGGTAAAAGTAAACAAGAGCCACCACCAAGCTATACGACCCTCCAGAGAAGCCCTTGTACACATAGAGACAAAGGTACACTCAACAAAAGTATGTGCGATGCATATAAACAACAACAGGTAAGTGAACCGTTTCCCTCATGGCACAACTGCGGTGTGAATATTTTGTTGTGAATTATAAAAGTAGTTTTATCTGAATGGTTATGAGAGCATAACAAAGGCTATAAAAGTCTTTGCATTTTTTTTTATTTTGCGGTGAATAAAAGATAGCTCTGAACCTATTTCATGGATGCTATCCATTTGGGACAATTTTTTTTTTTTATTTTAAGTTCTGTATCATTCATATGCAACTCTCACAGCTGTAATAACTATTACCTTTCTCAAACCAGAAAAATTCATATTTTGTTGCCTTGTTTCTTGTGTGTTCAGTACAATCTATTCCACTTTTTTTTGTTTTTTCACGAACAAAATATCATTTTATAACTCAATTTTGACGTTCTGAGCACCTGTGGTTTATAACCGCTGGCAATTTACGTTCTTCAGTTTTGTAGTCTAATGGTTGATGAATAGAAATGGCAGAGGGAGTATTTTAAATTGGATTTTTAAAGAGATAAACGAAGAAAAGGCAAAGCAAATATGAAGTTTATATCTTGGTTGATTTAAATGTTCGTCTTAATTGAATTTGAAAATTGATTAGCGAAATACCTTTCATATTTTGAGTCTGGTAACATGAATTTTATGACAAAATTTTAAAATCAACCCTCATGGCTATACAGCGAATATAATTCTATTTTACCCACACTCAACGGTTACACGATTTCATTGTGCAGGAAAATAAGAAAATTTCGAATAAATTTAGCTTGGTATGTCTGTGTAGATACCTAAGGTGGTATTAATTGCTTTTTTCAAATTTTTTATGTATCTCAATGGATTACTGGAGGGGTTGATCAGAAATGACGTCTGCCTTTTCCCGGTGTTTTTAGAATTTTTTGGACCAGTACGAAGTATACGTTTACTATAAACAATTGTATTGTAACATGATGTAGATCGAGGCACGAGTAATCTCGTCTCGTCTCGACGAATCAGTGAAAAAAATGTCCGTCTGTCCGTCCCGTCATTTTTTTTTCTAAGCGGCTGCACCGATCACCCTTTTTGCACTGAAAGGTACATATGTCCCATGATTCAAGTTCAAAGATGAGCAAAATCGGCCAAGTAGTTCCGGAGATATGGTCGAAAAAGTGACCAAAAACATGGTTTTTCGAGGGTCGGTGAAATCTTTTCTCAAATATCTCAGCAAGTATAGCACGGAAGCTGTTCATTTTGGTGTCAAATGAAAGCATTTGATCTCGAAAAACTGGGATTTTGAGTTTCATAGCCATATACGAAAGCAAATGGTTTTTCGTCTATATTAGCTCAACTTTGCAATTTTTTGAGATTTTTTGTCAAAGGCAAAGCTGTTGAGAATAAAATTTTAAAGAGCGCGTGTTGAAGGGTTTAAGGGAAAAATTAACAAATCCTGGAATATGACCATTTCTAGAATTGGACGGGATGACACATATCTCTAGAACTATAGAAGATAGAAAGTTGCTTCCAAAGGCAAATTTGTAGAGAAATGAATTTTGGAGAACACGCGTTTCAGGGTTTCGAGGAAAAATGGCCCAATCCCGGAATACGAGCATTTCTAGAATTGGGCGGGATGATACGTATCTCTACAACTATGGAAGATAGAAAGTTGCGTCCAAAGGCAAAGCTGTAGAAAATTGAATTTTAGAGAACACGCGTTTCAGGGTTTTGAGGAAAAATGACCCAATGCGGGAATACGATCATTTCTAGAATTGGGCGGGATGACACATATCTCTAGAACTATGGAAGATAGAAAGTTGCTTCCAAAGGCAAATTTGTAGAAAATAAAATTTTAAAGAACACGCGTTTCAGGGTTTTGAGGAAAAATTGCCCAATCCCGAAATACGATCATTTCTAGAATTGGACGGGATGACCCATAACTCTAGAACTATGCAAGTTAGAAAGATACTTCCAAAAGGTAAAGTTGTAGAGAATAAAATTTTACAGGACACGTGATTCAGGGTTTTAAGGAAAAATTTCTAGAATTGGGCGGGATGACACATATCTCTAGAACTATGGAAGATAGAAAGTTGCTTCCAAAGGCAAACTTGTAGAGAAAAGAATTTTGGAAAACACGCGTTTCAGGGTTTCGAGGAAAAATGGCCCAATCCCGGAATACCAGCATTTCTGGAATTGGGCGCGATGACACGTATCTCCAAAACTATGGAAGATAGAAAGTTGCTTCCAAAGGCGAAGCTGTAGAGAATAGAATTTTAGAGAACACGTGTTTTACGGTTTTGAGGAAAAATTACCCAATCCGGGAACACGATCATTTCTAGAATTTGGCGGGATGACACATATATCTAGAACTATGGAAGATAGAAAGCTGCTTCCGAAGGCAAAGTTGTAGAAAATAAAATTTTAGAGGACACGTGACTCAGGGTTTTAAGGAAAAATTTCTAGAATTGGGCGGGATGACACATATCTCTAGAACTATGGAAGATAGAAAGTTGTTTCCATAGGCAAAGCTGTAGAGAATAGAATTTTAGAGAACACGCGTTTCAGGGTTTTGAGGAAAAATGGCGCTATCCCGGAATACGATCATTTCTAGAATTGGGCGTGATGACCCATATTTCCAAAACTGTGGCAGTTAGATAATTGCCTGCAAAGGCGAAGTTGTAGATAATAAAATTTTAGGGAACACATGTTTCAGGGTTTTAAGGAAAAGTGGCTTAATCTTGGAATGTGACCACTTCTAGAATTGGGCGGGATAACCCATATATCTGGAACTATGAAAGTTAGAAAGTTGCTTTCAAAGTCAAAGCTGTAGAGAATAAAATAATAGAGAATACGTGTTTCTGGGTTTGAGAGAAAAACAACCTAATCCCGTGATTTAGTCACTTCTAGAATTGGTAGGGATGACTCATATCTCCAAAACTATGACAGTTATAAAGTTGCTTCCAAAGGCAAAATTGTAGAGAATAAAATTTTAGGGAGGACATGTTTCAGGGTTTCAGGGAAAAATTATCAAATCCTGCGATAAATCAACTTCTAGAATTGTGAGGGATGACACATATCTATTACGGCAGTTTGAAGTTTGCCTCTTAAGGCAAAGTTGGTGAGAATTACATTTCAGAGAAAATAGTTTCAGGATTTCTAGGATTTCTAGGTCATCAGGTTCAATGGTCTCAGACGTACTTCGGTAGGGCCTTTGACATTACCTTGGGTAATTTCTACGGATCTTTGAAATTCTTATAGTTATAAAAGAGCACAAAACATTGGATTGTTTGCTCATTTCTATATTTAGATGATTTAGATACGTTCGAGTCTTTTTGCAACATCTAATCTGTTTGCCACATCTATTCTGATACGTACGGGTCTTTGCTTATGTTTCTTCAACAAAATTTTTCCATCGATTATTACCTCCCACCTAGAAAAGAATCAATAAAATCCGATAAAATTTACCCGAAAGGTCTAGAGACGACGCTCATTTTAAGGGCCTGGCGTAAACTCCGAGGTCTCAAAATCAAATATTAAAATCAAATGTTATTCTACGAATTTCTCGTATTGGTCCAAAGAATTAATGAGCTGATAATCACAAAAATCGATGAGGTGTTGTTTTTGAGTTGCATACAAACTGTCTCTTTTCTCTAGTGGCGCCATTCACGAACAAATTAACTACTCAATCTTAGCACTTCTAGCATGACTATAGAAATAAATTGAGTATAGAAAATGTGCAGTGTACCGAAGTTTACACTGTTAAAAAATATTCTGATAAGATATGAGCCGCAATTTATTCCGAAAAAAGGAACAAGTTCGGTAAGAATAGTTTTCACATCACCGCCAAACGGCTCATTGCACTCGACTCATATTACTCAAAATAATATTGATGGCAGCTCCGTACTGCCGTGTTTACTCTAAACGCCGTATGTACATAGTGGACATGTGGTGTTTTAGGTTCATTTTGTATGAAAAATGAACGAAAAAGCCGTATGTCAAATATGCACATACGGCGTTTAAAGTAAACACGGCAGCGTATAAAAAGTACTCTATTTGGCAGCTCTCAAACCTATAGTCATGCTAGAAGTGCTATGACTCGATGCGATTATGTTTTCGAATGAGAAATCAAAAATTAACTGTCACTGGATGTGAAGATGGACTAGAGTCGTGCGCCAGTATTGCGCCTAGAGACTTTGGAACTTTCTTATAAGCTACATTAGACACTCTACTGATCTATATCTGATCCTGGAACACATGTCTAGTGTGATATCCCATCCCGTTCCTCATGTGCCAATTCGGCGAAATTCTATCATTATGAAATCCAGTAAGCCTTTGTTGAGCCTTCCACTACACCTAAACCAATACAGGCCGTAATATTTTTCGATGGTCGATTATTTCATATACTTTCGTGATTTAGACCATATGGCCACCACAGCACAGAGATAGACTCTTCGTTGTACTTATCGCGAGTAGAAGTTGGTTTCAGTCGAGCAACGAAGTGAAAATATGTACAGGATTTTCGATGAATTTATACTGAACGTACTAGTTTTTCAAATTTAGTTTCTAAACCGTGTTCACTATGATGTTCCACGAAAACAAGGAACGTTACAGGTAGAGATGAGCGGGTTACCCGAAACTTCGAAAAACCCGACCCGAACCCGAACCCGAATTGTTTTTTTCGGGTTCATGGGTTTCGGGTTTCGAAAATTTTAATCGGGTCGGGTCCGGTCCGGGCCGGGTTTGGAAACAGTTGGGGTTTCGAGTTTCGAAAAATTTGGTCGGGTCGGGTTCGGTCCGGGTCGGGTTGTTGTATCATTTTATTCGGGTCCCGATCCTTTATTGACTTTTTATATTTTACAAAACTCGTCTAAATTTTATCATCTTACATTACACGAATTTTGTTTTAGTCTAAGGTCCGTCAAGAATGCAGACGTCCGTCGGGCCTTGAAATAATTTTTGTTTCGAAGTAATTTGGGTTATGAGTTTCGAAAAACTTGGGTGATTGGCTCGGTCCGGGTCGGGTTCGGTCCGGGTCGGGTTCGGTCCGGGTCGGGTTTAGAAACAATTCGGGTTTCGGGTTTGAAAAAATTTTATCGGGTCGGGTTCGGTCCGAATCGGGTTTCGAAAAATGGTTGACCCGCTCATCTCTAGTTACAGGTTGATATCGTTACCCCACACAAAATTTGCAGAAGTTCAAAACGCCCAGAATTTTTTTTTCTTCTGAATTTTTTCAGTGAAAACAGGTCGCAAACAAGCCTGCAAAAATATTTTTTTTATGTAACATGCGATACGATGGCGCTACGACCGTTTCAAATTTAAAAAACGGCGGAAAAATCTCAGTTTTGAAATTTCTTCCGGCCAGTTTTCACTCAAAAGATTCAAAAATAATTTTTTTGGGCGTTTCGGATTAGAGTCGTGAGCCGGCATTTCGTCGGCAGGGTCTTTAAGACAGTCTATAGCATTTGGACTGCATCATAGAATTGTCCAATGTTCAGCAAAAATGTGGAGGAGAGTTGTACTTAATCGGCTCTCAAAGACAATTTTTCTCGTAAGTGTCGCTGGAACAAATTATTTGAGTTGCGCCGTGTCAAAATCTATTGTCAGCCGAATGCGGCCGAATGTTCGGTTTTAAGTCAGCGCAACTCAAATAATTTGTTCCAGTGACATTTACGAGCAAAATTGTTTTTGAGAGCCCATTAGATACAACACTCCTCTACATTTTTGCTGAACATCGGACAAGTGTGGGATGTAGTCATATAAGTCTAGCGACTGTCTTGAAACGCAGCCGACGTAGCGGCGGCACACGGCTCTATTTTGAACTTCTACCATTTTCGGTGTGGGGAAACGAGATCATCCTGTCAAGACTTTCCTTTTTTCGTGGACCACCCTAGTGTTCACCTACGAGGTAAACTAAAGAGACTCTTACGATCGTGTGAGTTCATAGATAAAGGAATCAAATAAAATTGAACAATATTGTACATTTTCATGTTTGTATGTGACAATAGTTCATAGTATGCATAATAATAGTCGCTGGGAATTAAAAAAAAAAGTTTTTGTTCGCTATCGAACATTTCAACGAATTTATAATTTGAGATTGAACCCCTCTTTGTTCAGCGTAGCGGATTTTAAAAGGTTTACGGAATATAAAATCGCTTATCCGTCAATAATTTATGGAACATTTTTGAATAATAAATGAGAATTTCCATAAAGTATATCTTTAATCAGATGGAATATTTGCAACGAGAACCGACTAGGATAATAATTTTTCGAACGTTTTTTTTTAGAATATTAAATCTTTCCAATTCCCAAATTACAATCTTTTTTGTTATTGCGCCACTTTAGCAGAATATCCAATCATCTCAACATCATCATACAGTAACGCTGTGTCAAAATCAACATCCAAAAAACGCTTCAACAAAAACACACAATCCACCTCAACCACCCACTCGAACGTCAAGTAATCCACCATCATCCAATGTTAATCAAATTGAAAACCAACTAGAACATCATACACAAGTTCATCAACAACAAGGTGGCATTTGTGGGAATAATGGAAGTGGTGTTAGTGAATTGGGTAGTGGAAGTGGCGTTGGATGTAGTAGCGGCACCGGTGCGAGTTGCAAGCGACGTGTTCAGATTCAAGAGATTACCGTATAGCACAGGTACACAGCTGAAGAAGCTGTGTGAGAAACAAATTTTATTAGCACAAAAACGGGAAATTAAAAGTAATAAAAAGTGAGAAATGAGGAAAAAGGGTTTTTATGATAAAAACTAATGATTCATGTTGTTTATATGCTGTTGGGAAATAGAGTGTGCAAGACATTTATTGTTGTAGAGATGTGATTGATATAACACATTAAACGATGAAAATGGTGTGCTCTGTTGTTTGAGTCACATTCTGAGAGAGGTAACATGTATCTTAAGTAACTGATGTGCTTGCTTTTGTAGGAATTTACGGGCAGTCACGACTCGTACGTTAGACTTCTCAAAACACTGAAATGTAAATTGCAAAAGGAAATGAATCAAAAGTCATTGAAGAGGTAGGTTGAAAAAGTTTTTTTTTGTGCGTTTTCCAACCTACTTAAAATGTACAATGAACAAACCAAAACAGAGTGAAAAGTTGAACTTTAAAAATTCTAAAGAGTTTTTAGCAAAATAGTGATTTTCGTAAGTAAACCATAATACCAAATTATGAGACATGAGAGCCGAACAAAAGTCGATGGCGCCATGTAGTTGCCAAAGGGCGGTGTCATTCAATGGAAATTTTTACAAACTATATTTTCAGTCACCTGAAAGTATTTTGGAATATCTCAATTTTCATTTTGATGAACATTTTGAACTGCGCCGCCCTCGATGGATTGTTACAGTTTTGTTCGGAATATCCAAGAACTAGACATTGTCGGCGGTTGACACTTTGGTTCTTTTGTCTACGGGCTTTTTATTGACTTAATCTCCTAAACGGCCCGAAGGACAAATTATTAAAAAAGTTCTAGTTCTGCGCAGTGATCGATGTTTTGCGTCAAACTCTTTTTGTGGTATTGACGATCTACAGAACATTTTTTCCTTAAGATGTCATTAAGTTTCATTGCCGTAAACTAAACGTAGAAAGTTTCGCATACCAGTTACAGGACTACTACCGAAGGCGGGCCCTAAGTATTGGATGAGAATACAGAGAAAAAGACGGAAAGTCTAAGGCAATTGATATTTTTACCGAGAAGTATTTCTGAATTCACGAATTGTTTCAAGACAAAAGTTGAGGACCAATTTTTGATAGGATGATACACTGAGGAAAATATCTACAAGCGACGGACGTAGGAATTGCGTTTGTAATATACACCACCGACGTATTTTATGTTGGAATTTCACGGATTCCAATCCGGACCTCCAGTAAAACATTGTCTTCACACTTTGAACGTTTATGAGAGAGTGAGAACTCTGTGAGCACAACATCGTATTTATATGTACTTTACAAGGATTTCTGGTTACTAGATTACAGTATTTAATTACTACTTCATGCACTCTATGATCATATCTGACATTCTAGAGTGTAAGTTATTAGGGGCCGTTCATAAAGTACGTCAAGCACAAATCGCCTTTTTACGTATTATGAATGCCGTGCACGTATTACGAACCCCGTGCACGTATTACGAACTCCATGCACGTATACGAACCCCATGCACGTATACGAACCCCGTGCACGTATTACGAACCCCGTGCACGTATTACGAACCCCGTGCACATATTACGAACCACATGCACGTATTACGAACCCCATGCACGTATACGAACCCCGTGCACGTATTACGAACCCCGTGCACATATTACGAACCCCATGCACGTATTACGAACCCCATGCACGTATTACGAACTCCGTACACGTATTACGAACGCCGTGCACGTATTACGAACGCTGCGTACGTATTACGAACGCTGCGTACGTATTACGAACGCTGCGTACGTATTACGAACGCTGCGTACGTATTACGAACGCTGCGTACGTATTACGAACGCTGCGTACGTATTACGAACGCTGCGTACGTATTACGAACGCTGCGTACGTATTACGAAAGCTGCGTACGTATTACGAACGCTGCGTACGTATTACGAAAGCTGCGTACGTATTACGAACGCTGCGTATGTATTATGTGAGCTCATAACACGTTCGCTACGTACGGCATACTGCACAATACTTAAATAGGGTTAACAATACATTGACCGCGTATAGAATACATCGGTGGCGTATATTATAAACACAATTTCTGTGTCACTTGTAGATATTTTCTTCAGTGTCGTACAAAATGCGGAATCAAGATCTGGAATATCTAAATATGAAAGAAAGTTGAATAGAATTTTTCATGTGAAGTAGAAATAGTAATGAAAGTTGAGATTGTAGTAAACTTTTTCCTGTGATGCGTACCGGCTATTCAGACAAATACATTAGAAATTAATGTATATGTTGAAGTAAAATATAGAAATGACTGCGCCGCAGGCCGTAATCATAAAAGCGCATTTAAAAAATCGGGATCGAGGGCAGCCTGGAGGACGTAACGAAGCTCACTGCAGGCGCGAGGTGAAGGGGCAGATCCCTTAAAAATTAATTAAACATTTTTTCTATGAAGCCTCAAAATCTGGAATACTTAAAATCCGGAATCCTTAAACTCCGGAATTTATGATCAACAATTCAACCTAATTGTAATACAATTTTTACATACAAAGTTTCAAAATCTGGAATTTATGATCAAAATTTCATCCTGATGAGGTTTCTGTGCTATGAGGGGCTCCCGTCAAAAATCTCGAAAATAAAAATCCCGAAAATCCCCAATAACAAAATTCCCGAAAATCAATAATCCCGAATGTACAAAAATCCCGAATAACCATAATTCCGAATGATAACAAAAATTGTGAAATATTAAAACTCCTGATTGATACGAGTGAATTTCAGTTTGGGGGGCTCTGCCCCCTCACCCCTCCCTTCCCCCCGCGCCTGCTGCGGGCTTATTTTTTACGCCTGCGGCTGGCTTTTTGTACGCCTTGCAGGCGGCCTAACGTGCATAGGGCTCTGCCCCAAACCCGCTAGGGGCTCTGCGCCTTAGACCCCGCAAGAGGGGAATACCCCCTTGACCCCTCACAGCGGGGGCTGCCGCCCCTCGACTCCGCTTTTTTCTTTTTTTTTTTTGATTATCACCTTCGCTGAGACGCAGCTCAAATAACTTTTTTCTTCTTATACGCAGTCAACATTAACTGGACTACATGCACGCCATTAAGTAAATACCCTGAGGTACTTCCGGGTGACTTAGTGCTGAATTGCAGGTTTTCTGGATTTTTGTTATTCGGGATTTATGTACATTCGGGATTATTGATTTTCGGGATTATTGTTATTCGGGATTTTCGATTTTCGGAATTTTTGCATTCAGGATTTGTGCATTCGGGATTTTAATTTTCGAGATTTTTGACGGCCACCCTTATGCGGCTTCTAGATTTTGGGGCTTACGGATTTTGAGGCTTTGAGGCTCCCGGATTTTTCTTCCGTATTTTGTAATTCCGGATTTTGTAGGAGATGCTTGAATTTGATCTTCACATCAAAGTGTTGCATTTCCAGTTGGAGGTATCCGTCCTCGGAAAAATATTTACACAATTGAGTCTGCATTTTAAAACAATTGACAAATAATTTTCAATAGTCGGTAAAGGAGCTATCGTCAATTGTTGATGGTTAAATCGGCCAACTGCTCATCAGAAATTCTGAAGTTTCGGAAAAAACTCAAAGGATCCAAAGTGTTAACCGCCGACAGCTAGCGATTGTTGCAAGCAACTGAGTTGTGAATGTTTCCGAACAAATACGGAAAAATTAATTGAAAATTATGTGGTGGTACGGGCAGCAAGGTCCGACTTCTTGCAAACACCGCCTTTTAATTCAATCTGAACACTAGTATTGACATAGCAGAACTGAGCTTTATTCCTCGGGGCATGGTATAATAACCTGCTAAAAATGATGTAGAAGTTTCGAATGAATTCACGAAATATGACTTATATATGAAAGATGTATTGGTGATATATTGTAGAAGCATAAGTAATGTTCTAGTGTGAAAGCTTCTCATCTATCACTTCGATTGACTTAATTTTGTAACAGAAATCTATAATGAAAGTGTTGCATGCAATATAAGGTGATCACTCAAAACTTAGAGTTACGACTCTGACTTTTTTTTTTAAATCTCCATGCCAATGACATGAAACATATAGACTTGATTTACGTAACCAATCAGCTGAAGCAAACATGAAAATAAGTAATTTGTGTGTGGGTTGCACATCGCACACCAAAACACACACTTTTCATGGACGCACTAACACCACTTAAAACTTTGCCTTTCATGTCTGCTTCAATTTGTGTTAACTTTTTTTAAAGACTGCCAGTCTATACGTAGTATATCATTGTTCCATGCATATTTCTGTGATAGATATGAAAGCGTGTAAAATATTTTGAATTCAACGTGAAATACCTTACGAATTAACTGTTGCTTTTATACTTCTGGAACACAACGTGCGTATGTAATAACAGCTGCAACACAACACATAACACGATACAATCCTTCTGCGAGTAACAAATTAATGCAAAACAAATGCAACTCTCTGTTTAGTCACTTTCCATCAATAATACCTATACCAGTGACAATTTTTGGAAAAAAATTTCGAGAAAACTGGAAAAACTGGAATTTAAAAAATTCAAGAAAATTTTGGGAAAATGTTGCGAAATAAAAATGTAAAATGAAAAATTTGAAAAAATTGAAAAAAAATTAGAAAATTTGAAAAAAAATTGAGAAAATTGCGAAAATTTGAGAAAATATTTTTGCAAAAATAGTCCCTGACAATTAAGCATCATTTTTAACAGATTTGCGGCTCTCACGGCTGCCTTACCACTCAATATCATTAAACAAATCAAATTACTTACAAACTATGGATAAGTGAATTCGCATTTACCATTGACAAGATAACAGAGCATTATAACATCAGTGCTAGAAATCGACGCATCGGATCGACACTTCCAGTGCTAATTTTATTAGGCTCTAGGCCGAAGTCTTTAAAGTTTCACAACTCAACTGAAAGTAAGTGCACTGTACAAAACTGTTGACATTGTAAATATTTCATTGTTTAGTAGATGTGAACTTCACAATTACAGCGTCAATCTTTCACTGGACGGTACTAATCAAAGTTTGTACAATCTGTAACGAATGTTCGCCTGTCATTTAGTCATCATTTAAGTGACATAATTTTCACTTATCTTGTATTCCTACCATTCCTATT
Organism: Pseudolycoriella hygida; assembly: GCA_029228625.1. NCBI lineage: Eukaryota > Metazoa > Arthropoda > Insecta > Diptera > Sciaridae > Pseudolycoriella > Pseudolycoriella hygida. The sequence goes on from CM055403.1 coordinate 68,237,364, forward strand.
GACGGAAAACGGAATATTGCGAACGATGAGTGAATGCGATCTCTCTCGACTATATCACACGTTAACGACGATGAAAAACGAAAGAAATTTAAAAAACGTTAATTTAACTGAAAACCACAGTAAAAAGGGGAGGCTAAAGAGTTTGACACTAAGGCATTCTGAAACTGCGCCATCTATTATCGGGCCTGACGTACATGTGTAAAAGATACAAATAAAGTTTACGTACTTCTATGTCTTGATATTTTCAACCCCGTTAAGCAATTTTCTATTTTCTCCCCTTGTCATGAAAATAGAAAAAGATAAAATAGTTCTTTTACACTTGTACGTCAGGCCCGATAATAGATGGCGCAGTTTCAGAATGCCTTAGTGCCAAACTCTTAAGCCTCCTCTTCGGTTTAGTCATTTTTGAAGATTCTCGAGCAAATGTGAAATGAAACAGAAATCTATATAAACTTGTGTAATTGTTTCAAAAGTCGTCTTATACAGAAAATAGTCTTTAGAACTCATATATAGATAGTAAGAAAACGTTTCCATGTTTTAGATAAGTTAATAGTAAATAAAAAAGAAAAACAAACTTTATAAAAACATTGATAAAAATTAATAAGGCACATAAGGAAAACATGGTAAAAGCTGAGGTAAGACGTTACCTATACAGAAAAATGATATGTTACCAAAACTGCATCGCAATTTACTTGGCCGTATGTAAGTATAGATCGATAAAATCAAGATTCGACTGAATGAAATTTTAGCAAAAGGCGATTTTTGGGAAGTGAAAGTAGTTTTGTTGTTTATCTTCAGACTACGCTCTTCCATGTCGGGGCTAAAAGATATTGATCTAAGAGGTTTGGAAACGAATAAATCATTTTGATAATCGATTGCCACCCCTCTAACGATGGCGCCTGCTCACATCTTGAGTAGCTTCTTATAAACCATTAATAAACCGATGCAGTGCGTGCAACTTATCACTTCTCTAATCTTATAATTTTTCAAGTGAGTGATTTTATAACAAAAAATGCTGAATTTGTATCTAAAACTAATATCTGTGCGACTTTCAATATGAAGAAATATCACAAACTCTGTTCTCGTAAATAAATAAATTGACGTGATTAAAAAACTATAATAAATTATTGTACATTTGTATCCAATTGATAGGCATGTTTCATGGTAAAACAATTTAAGGAAATGAAAAATAAAAAAATTTACAATTTTACAGAGAACTGATTGAAAAAACATTGAGAAAAACTATTCTTCAATTGAGTTTGACATTTTACCGAGATAACAGCGGGTAATTCATAAACGCAACGTGTATTTACATTGGTTAACGTATTCTTAGACGCTGAGTTTTCTGTCATAATTGAAACCGAAACTGATTTTTTTCAATTTGTCATCAACAATTTTATTTCAATTTCCTCAAACTCACTCCCACTAACCTGAATTTTTGCTGTCGCTAACAACACCGAAAGAAGACAACAGACATGAGAGCCGTCTAGAAAATTTCGGCGGCGGCCGAAATTCGTTTTAAAACGGCGGCTGGGAAAACGTTGCTTTAAGTTTATATCCAGGTATTTAATGTGCGAAAAAGAAGGGTGACAATATTGTATGGCTATGGTATAGCTGTCGTCTTTTGTCGCATCTTTTTTCTTACTTTTATCTGAAAATTAGCGCAACTGCGCAACACTAGGTACAGCGGCGCCGACTTGTTTACCGTCCATGGGGGGCAAACAAAATTTTTTAATTTGATGTGTGTTTGGCAAACATGTCAAAGTAAGCAATGAAGCGGTTGCTAATGTTTGCTTTTATAGCGAAAGTTATAAGAAAATTTTTGAAGTAATAGATTTCCGAATGAAGCTGCGGTATTTGCCGTTTATGTGACAGAAGTAAGTGTGCACACGAGCGAAAATTTTTCTATTTTGGTTATTTAATGGAACCCACAGCAATTATAGATTTTACAAGAAATATTCTAAAGTCCTAAGATACACTATAATTAGAATCTATCAATTTGTGAAACGAGTTTTTTTTAAATTATTGGAAACTTTCGAAAAACGAGTCTGTTCTGGCCATTATGGTGCAATTCTGATACATTCTCATGAAAAATATAGGCCCGTTTCGTTGAAAACTCTACAGATATATGCTGCTTGTTGTGGTTTGCAATTCTAAATACATCAAAATTGACGACGCAGAACACAGTACAATTACATTAATTAAATTAATAAAACGAGGCTTGACTAGCCAGATTTAAATTATGCCTTCAATTTATTTAATTTTACCGACCGGTTTCGAGAGCTATGCTCTCATTATCAAAATTAAATAAATTAAAGACGTAATTTAAATCTGGCTAGTCAAGCCTCGTTTTATTAATTTAATTAATGTGGTTTGCAAGTTTATGTTAAGCACAACTGGCCCAAAGGCGGCCTAGGTGCTGAGCCTCGGTTCACTCACGTAACCTATACATCAAGAAGTGACTTCAAAAATGTATGGGCTAGAAGTTTAGAATGACACTTCATTGATACAAAATTAAGCTAGGTATTCCAAAATATTAAAAATTGCGTTGCCCTCCCATGGATCATTTCATGGGGGGCACCTGCCCCCTATACTCGGCGCCGCTGACTAGGCACAGCTTTGCTTCTCACAGAATATTGAACATAGAGACTAAAGACGTGTTTCATACAAGACGGCAGAAATTAAAATGCATCCCAACAGAAAAATCCACTACCAATTGCATTTGTGATAAGATTGGAGGTCCAATTAGTACTTAACTTCAGACTGAATTTCATTAATGCGCCATTTGACGACATATGCCAGCACTAAGGACATAAATTTGCTGTTTTCAAAAGTTTAAATTTAGATCACTTCGTCACGACCCTCTGGTCGATACCAGAAGGAAGCCTGATGCTAAAAGAAGTTTCTATGACTATGTTGGATGGGGAGATAAGTACATTGATGTGCACTCGATTCTGACTCGTCTGCAGGGTAGTATGAGTGTGAGTACCCTAATAGAATTTTTTTTTTGTTTGATTGCCGAAAATCAGTTAGTCATTTTTTTAAGAGAAGTCCCTTATATTATACTTCATTTAAATTTCAATTTGGCACCAGGCTGCTGCTGACGTCTACATTCACAGTAGAATAACTTGAGTAGACAGTCTAGTGCCAAGTTGAAATGACGTATAGCATTCGTTATTGCCGTGACATTAGCATATTTTTCGCACCAGGCTGCGTTCTTTATGATTACTTAAACTTATTAAGTAGGCATCCTGGTGCCGAGTTGAAACCGAGTGAATAGTATAATGTAAGACGATGGAATCAGTTACTTGTTGAACCACATCTAACAATGACATTAATTGATGGCGCTACTGTCACACGGAGACACTCTTTTTATTGAACCGTAATCTGCTATAGAAGATGAAGAGATGGCGACACCGTCAAAAGTCATCCGCGTCTACCTAGACCCCATTTTTTCGAAAAATGGTCTTCGTAAACGTTGATTTAGACTCGATCATCTACCAGAAAAACAACTCCACAAGCCGAAAAAAGAAATCAATCTGAAATGAGAGGGACTAAACAGTATGGTGCCAAAAAAGTTTCTATGACAATGTTGCAGTGGTAACGATAGATGATGGCTCGCATCGGTTTTGCATCGGGCAATAGTCGAAAATAGTCATAGACAAACGGTGTCGCCATCTCTTCATTACTAATTATAAACGGCTAATGTCCGTCTGTTTATCTATCCATGTGTCTATCTATTTATGCGTCTATTTATATATTTATAAGTCTGTCTGTCACGATACCGTTATTTTTTCCGTTTAATTGCGTTTACACTGGCGAAGAAAAAAAAAATACTTTTTGATATGTTGTCGGGTATGGTGCAAAACGTCGAGAAAACATGTTCCGGGGTTAGATATTGTTCTGAAATAAGGGAGTTATGGGTCAATAAAGGGTCGAAATTGAAAATCGTCCAAAGTTAGTCAAGATGACGTTTTAGAGATTTAGTCGGGAATCAAAGTCTTAGAGTTTTTGATGGGCTACAACTTTGTAGAAGAAAGTTTTTTGGTCCGACTTCATGCGGAGGAGCTAGGCAGCGAAAACTGTTAAAATTTTGGGGTTTCCTCACTTTGTTGTTAGGGAACTTTTGTTGTTGGACAAAGTAGAGATACATTTTGAGTGCCAATCGA
>CM055403.1:68242032-68255144 GCA_029228625.1 Pseudolycoriella hygida
CAGTGTGAAGGTAGCGGAACCGATTTTAAGAAAATCGGGTGAGCGGTTCGGTGCCCAGGGTCGATCAAAGGAGACAAAAATGGGTAAAAATTTGCTCCGCTGCCCGAAAATTACTGAAAAATTAATTTTTGATATGTTGTCGGGGATGGTCTAAAACGTCAAGAAAATATGTTCCGAGGTGGGATATTGTTCTGAAATAAGGGAGTTATGGGTAAAAAACGGGTGAAAATTAAAAATCGTCCAAAAGTCCGTCAAGATGTCGTCTTAGAGATTTGGTCGGGGAAGCGTCAGAGTAGAATACATAGCAAGTGCAACGCTGAATACGGGGAACTTGAAATACGGGATAAGTGGAATACGGTGAACGTTGAATATGGGGAAAGTGGAATACGGGGGAAGTAGAATACGGGGGAAGTAGAATACGGGGGAAGTGGAATACGGGGGAAGTGGAATACGGGGAACGTTCAATACGGTGAACGTGGAATACGGGGGAAGTGGAATACGGTGAGCGTTGCATACGGTGAACGTTGCATACGGTGAACGTGGAATGCAAGGAAAGTGGAATACGAGGAACTTGGAATACGGTGAAAGTTGACTAGGGGAACGTTGAATACGGGGTAAGTGGAATACGGTGAACGTTGAATATGGGGGAAGTGGAATACGGGGGAAGTAGAATACGGGGGAAGTGGAATACGGAGAACGTTCAATACGGTGAACGTGGAATACGAGGAGAGTTGAATACGGGGAACGTTGCATACGGTGAACGTGGAACAGGGGGGAAATGGTATACGGGGAACTTGGAATACGGGGAACTTGGAATACGGGGAACTGGGAATACGGGGAAAGTTGAATACGGTGAACTTTGCATACGGTGAACGTGGGATACGGGGGAAGTGGAATACGGCGGAAGTGGAATACGGCGGAAGTGGAAAACGGTGAAGGTTGCATACGTTCCACGGAGGAGGTGGGATACGGGGGAAGTGGTATAAGGGGAACTTGGAATACGGGGAACTTGGAATACGGGGAACTTGGAATACGGGGAACTTGGAATACGGGGAACTTGGAATACGGGGAAAGTTGAATACGGTGAACTTTGCATACGGTGAACGTGGGATACGGGGGAAGTGGAATGCGGCGGAAGTGGAAAACGGTGAAGGTTGCATACGTTCCACGGAGGAAGTGGAGTACGGTGGAAGTTGAAACATTACGCATCATTATTTAAAACGAAAAAAAACATGGCTCTCTGAATAGACAACACGCGAAAATGATAAAGCCTGCGTAGTTTTCTATAGCAGATTACGGTTCAATAAAAAGAGTGTCACCGACTGACAGTAGCGCCATCAATTAATTCGTTGTTGGATGTGGTTGAATTTATATTTGTGATTTTTTTTTTTTTTTGATCATTTTTTATCACGACAACAACGGAAATCATAAATTTTCTGAACAACTGAAACACTCATACACTTCTCTTGCTGTATGCATACATCAGTTACTTTCAGCGAAATTTTCCGCCCTCTTCAGAGAGCCGAGAAAATATTTTCGGTTTTTTCGGTTAAGAGCAAATCGCAAAAAAGTAAACTGTCAAATTTGCGATGTTTCTTCAGAACAGAATTCTGTGTAAATGACAAATTATTAAAAATTATGCTGTTACGGAAGACTTTTACACGGATAATAGTTGAATCAGATTCAAAAAGTTTGAGTATGAAGGTCGAAAGTTGCTCTAAAGAATCATCGCATTCCAAGTTCATTTGCGATGTTGTTTCAGAGCAGATTTGAACCTTAATACTTAAACTTTTTGAATTCTAATTTAGGTATTTTTTGGGTAAGAGTCGTACACTCACAATCCATGAGCTATAATTTTGAGTAATTTTGTATTTACACAGGATTTTCTTCTAAAAAACATCGCAAATTTGACAGTTCACATTTTTGTGACGTGCTCTTAACTGAGACCTTCATTATTTCATTTTCGGCTCTCATTTGGGAAGTGAAAATTACAATGTTCGTTGTTGGAGTGATGAAAAGTAACATTACATGCTTCATATTGACATTTTTTTACTTTCGGTTCTAATATGAAGCATGTAATAGTTATTTAGCGCGGACAGCAATTCTCGCACAGGGTTGAACTTTCATACTTTCATCCCTTGTAAACCACATAATTTTTCATTACGAGAAAAACGAAAATTGTAATTTCGCGAAGTCAAAATATAAAAAGAACAATGTGCGATCAAAGTACACTAATTGATTTTAGCATCGTACGTCGCATTATCTCAGCTGACTTTCGTGTTATGTAGATAAGTTGACAACACATAAGTTGAATTTTCGTTTCTCAAATGGGGCCCGAAAATTATAATTTTCGTTGTTCGAATAATGAAAAACTTAATACGTCACTCGGGAAAGTACTTTCGTCTCTTGTCCTTGTGACGTAAATAACTATTTTTTATCGATTGGTACTCGGTTTTTGGAGCTAAGCGACGACAGCACAAATTCAGACACAGAGAATGGCCGTTTCACACTGCGACACCTCGCGATTTTTCGCCGTCGAATTTTAGAGTGAGTCCGCATTACACACCTTCTAGCGCAAACGCGGATGGATGAGGGAAGTGGGTTCGGGTCACAACATGCATCACAGAAATTACCTAGGGTTTTCTTGTATTTACATATTGCGTTTTATTTCATATTTGTATAGCGTCGTAGTTATCTATTTTTGTAAAAAAAAATCAAAACCAGAAATATAATTGAAAGACACAATAAATATATGGAGATCCGAAGATTGTATAAATTGAAGAAAAAAAAATCAAAATAATAACATAATTTTCATAGGAAGATTGAATAAAAAAGTACTAAAATTCGTTGCGTAGAACGCGACGATAGAAAATTTTAATATTTGTTATGGTTTTTGTTTATTGTAATTCAATCAAATTTAATTACGATTAAAATTATTTACCTATGTTATCCAGTGATATCAATTTCACTCCACACAATGTTTCTATGATAAATGAAATCTTACTAAATCGAAGGGAAAAAATAAACTTTTTTATATAGAAAAAAAATTCCAAATTTATAGAACATTATACCTAAATGAAGACCTATATCTGCGAGTAATTAAAAGAAATGAAGGGGAGTTGTTATCATTCATCAATGTAAATAAAAAAATACGAAAATAAATTATTTGCATTTCATTTTATATCGGAGAATACTCAGCGTCCATCAAAAGGTAAGTTTCAATTAACAATTTCTCATCAAATCATTACTCTATCCATAGCCAGAGTTGGATTTTAGGGTTTATTGCGTTTCCATAACGATTTTCACACAGTTTACAACAATTAGAGAAAAAACAGTAGTTGAAATTTATCCATCTGTTTCTACTTTCAAAGAAAAAAACTCTGCCCAATGTTTTTTTCATTGCTACTGCCCAATGAAATATTTAAGCTACAAATAACGGTATTCTCTGAGTGTAGTATGAATCTTGTTCGATTTCTGAAGCAAGAAACAGAGACTCACATAGATAACACACTCACTCCAGGTGGAACAAGGTGTAAGGGTGAAGAGCAGTAAGCTTCTTTTCGGCTTGAGGTATTTTTTCCTTCCATACTCGGTCTTCTGACTGTCTCTTTTACACGTACCCTCGATGAACGAGACTACCGTATTAGGCTGTGGAGTTACTTTTGAAAGACCCCGTATAATTATGCCACAAAAAATTGTCTATGTTTGTAGGCCACACAAATTTTTCCCAAATTTTTCCGATCCATTTTGCACCCTCGAAAATTCGCAGAAGTTTCTCATAAGACCACGTTGGTTAGAATGAAATAAAGATATATCCATCCCTCTCTAACCAACGTGGTCTTATGAGAAACTTCTACGAATTTTCGAGGGCGCAAAATATATCGGGAAAATTTAGGAAAAAACTGTGTGTGGTCTACAGACATAGACAATTTTTTTTGGATTAATTATATGGAAGGAAAAAATATCGCAAGCCGAAAAAAAGCTGGCTAGTCACTGGAAGACGTCATGGACCCCTATTTACAACATGCGAGAATTTAAGAAAAACACATCTAAAGATTTCAACTTATACATGCTAATTAAACACCAGTTAATCTGCAATTAACTCCTGGCCGGTGAGTATTTTTTTATTCATTTTAAGCTGCTCCCCAAATGTTGAAAATAGGGAGTTGCGGGAAATTTGAGTTTTGAGCACATACCACTAACTTCAATGAAAGATTTCCATTAAAAATTTCCAATGAACCCCGTTGTAATTTGACATTTTAACATACAGTACATGTCGAACTTATTACTTCCGAGCCTGCGTAGCCGCTTGGTTTCGCCTAAGAACCGGCACAACTTGCTTAGTTCAACACATGAGTAAATGTCGGAAAATGTACAACACATATGCGATCCTTAAAAATCACCTATATGTGGTCACATCTTTAAATCACATCTGTGAAAATCTGTGATTTCGAGATTTTTGAATGACACATTTACCGAAACTGTAGGAGAATGTCATCCGATTTTTTCACATCTACAAAATTTGAAAATTAGAAAATAAAATAATTTTGTATTTAAATGTGACGAATGAACTTTCACTGATGTGTAAACATCCCACAAATGTGAAAATTCAATAGAAAATTTTTGCTCTGGATATTCCCAGCCTAAACCGTAATTGTCCTGAGAGAAAAATCTTTATTTGTTGTCAATTGTTGTTATGTGAATTATTGTGAGAGATTAACAGATTGGGCTGTAATGTCCTGGTTGTCGTACCGAAAAGTACAAACCGAAATGGGTACAAACGAAAAGTACAAACATGCACTTTGTCTGATTAGTTATACCAATATATTTCGGCAAGGTAGTTTGTTCGGGAATTTCAGGATCAATAAGAAATCATTATTGTTATTGGTTTTCAAAAAAAGCTTCGATGAAAATAATTCAGAAGATTCAGGTCGGGGAAATAAGCATGCCCGAAGACAGCATGCAAGCAAAGTTCTGTTTTGAAAGAAATTTTGAAACAAACGTGCTGAAAAGGTCTGATTGGGAAGAAGAGGCAGACGTGACTGTCTACACAGATGGATCAAAGAAGAACGAAGAAACAGGGGCTGGAGTATATTTGGAGGAGTTGGATTACAACATATCCATACGTCTAGGCGTATTCGCTACTGTCTTTCAATCTGAGATCTTCGCCATATGTGTGAAGGCTCGCGTGAGATGATACGCGAAGGCGTAAGAGGGAAGACGATCCTGATCTATACAGATAGCGAATCAGCCATCGGATCGCTGTCATCAGTCAAGCTCCCGTCGAAGGTAGTCCTTGAGTGCTCAGAGATGGTAGAAACCTTGTCAAGAGACAACAGAGTCATATTGGCTTGGGTTCCAGGACATTCTGGAGTGCCAGGTAATGAAAGAGCGGACGAGTTAGCCAGGAGAGGGAGTGAGTCGAAATTCATCGGGCCTGAACCGGCTGTAGCAATGCACGCGGGTTTGATAAGGCTCATGGTGAAAAAGAGGACGGAAGAATGCCATCAGAAGAGGTGGGATGCACTGACGACATGCAGACAATCAAAAGAATTTGCGGTGGGCTGTAATGCTAAAAACACAAAATTTCTTTTGAGTCTTGCTAGAGTCAAGTTGCGCGAGCTGGTGGGTATTCTCACGGGTCACAATAAGTTGAACTCCCACCTCAACAAGATGGGGATAGTTGGTAGTCAAAGCTGTAGAGGCTGCGAGTGGGAACCGGAGACGGCTAGGCATTTTGTGTGCGCATGCCAAGCTCTGGTGAATCTCAGGACGAAGCACTTAGGAGATTTTTACTTAACTCCCGAAGAGCAATCGAAAATAGATTTGGCTAAATTGCTCTCGTTTATTATAGAAAGCAAGTGGCTGACCGAGCCCGAAAGGAGAAAGTGGAATAGTAAAAGGAGTCGTGGCACAATGGGCCAAACGAGGAAAGGCCTCAGTGTTTTGTAAATAAGAAATTTTATGACAGAATTGTAGCAATTTTTACCCAGAGGTATTTGTTATAATTATTAGGTAAAATTCAATTATTGTACAGGATTTCTAATAAAACCAACCAACCAGGTCATTGAATCTGACTTCCTCCAGCTGAGGAGTTAATAGAAATAATGCCTGAGAAAGCCTCGCTGTCTACTCAGGGTTTTAGGATATAATAAACAAAGTTGAAATTTGAAAAAATTGACCAATTATCTTATTATAAATAGGGAGTAGCGCTAGCGTTAGCGCGATTTACAAGCGCAAGCCTCAAAAACAGCGCTACTAGCGCCTGCGGCGCTAGTAAAATTGACTAGTGCGCACAGCTCTGATTCTCATTATCGCTTGAGTGGTAGGGTTTAGTGGTAGGATTTGGTGAATTGCATAGGCCAGGAGTGGAGTAGAATTAGGTGAGGAGTTAATTGTGCGGCCATGGGTATAATGTTTTTTTCCCGCGATCCGAGTCAAAAATTCCCGGCAACCAAAAAACAGCAAACGATTTCCCGGTGTCGTTGGTAGAATTTCCCTGTGTCGCTAGTACGATTTCCCGTTAGTGGGGCGTTTCTCACAATATAATTTTTTTGGAATGGTGTTCCTTAATCTGCAAGTAGGGTTTTCAGTATCGTCTCAACGAGTAAAGCTCTGCGTCGCTGGCGAAAATGTTTTATTGCAGGGTTCATTGTAAATTAGAATTTCATGAATTGACTTCTCGGTGACTATGACTTCCCGCCTTACGGTGGCATCGCCTTCCCTATGGCTGTCACTTCCTTCTTCTCGGTAGTTTTGGCATCCCGGTGGCAATCGCGAAAAGATCGAACGAAAATGTTTTTAAAAGTTAGAACGTATCTGACTTATAGGTTGAATTTTTGCTTATGCTAAACGAAGAATGTTTTACGCAACATTCACCGAAATGAATTCGTACTCACCTTTCCCACTTTTTATGTTTCAATGCATAAATTAACTTACTTCCAGTTTTAAAAACTCTGAACTTGAAGTAATTTCACAATTCCCGCTTTTTGGCCACGTTTTAGCCAATTTTTTGTGATTCTTTAGCCATTTCCATTTTTTACTCATTTTTCAACTTGAAGTCATTTCCCATTTTTAAGTGATTTCCCGCCTTCGGCGAAAAAATCCCCCGGAATTCTTTTTTTTTCAATCTGATTTCCCGTAGTCTAGGATGCTGACTTCCAAAGAATTTCTACCCACGTTGTGTTTTACATTCAACAAAAATGAAATCAAATAAACCAGCTCCGTCTAAGTATAAAACAGCGCTCTAATTTTTTCAGGAAATCAAAACTTTTAACACAAGGTTCCATACAAACGAAATTCTGCGTATTATCTGCGATAGCGATCAAGCGATATCATTAATTTTGGAAGCGGACTTACGGACTGCGTCACACTCTACCTTTAAAAAGGTTTTTGTTGTGATATCAGTCATTTTGGAAGTTTTCAGTTGTTAAAAAAATTTCTATTTTTTGAAAAACACATCCAAAACTAAGTGAGAATATTGCAGTTTTTCCTTACAAAACTAGAAAGACAAAACTAATTTAAAAAAAATAACATTTTTATCACAGAGGCAGCGAAAGTTTGTTCTTTCGCCCCTCAAATCAGGGACGAAAGTAGAAAAATGCATCCCACGGGGCGAAAGTAAAAGAAGGAAGCCAAGAGAACGAAAATATTACAAATGAACAACTTTCGTCCCTCTTTGCGTCAATGAACTACTAAAATCTGTTCACTTGACAGAAAGAAGGTTGCCATCACAGAAGTGGTTTTGATTTTGAGCGCTACATATTAACCAGCGGTTGTTTCTGGTTTAATAATATTAGAGCATTTATAATCACTTCCTAACAAATTTTTTCTAATTTACTTAACACGACGTCGTAAAGGGAATCAATGTTAACCATGAAATATGGCGTTAAAGTAAGTGTGTTGTTATTTTGTAAAGTTATTGTTCGATGTGTTTTCATTGACGGATTCATATATTTTATTGGCTGTTAAGCAAATATTTTTTTTATGCTATAATGGAAACATTGATGGGAATAATGTTGTGTTGCGTTGACTTAATTCAAATAATTTAAGTCCTTGCCAAGTGACAACAGTGTTATTTAGTGATGTTGTTCGTAAATGGGAATATTGCATTTTTGTGCGTTCAACCCCAATCATTTTCGTGAAAAATACTATATTCAGAATGCATCAGTGTTTTTTCGTGGCTAAAGTACAAACCTTCCGCTGTCTCTGTGGTAAAAAAGTAATTGATTACTAAACGTTCGCAGCGCACACTGAGCGTCAAAAATCTTGTGTCAGACTCTCGTCGAAAGAGAAGAACACCGCAACGCTTTTATTTTGTCGTGCTATTTGGGTGCTAAAGTTTACCAGGTAGTCACTATATGCGTTTGAACAATGATATGGAAATAACTTTGACAGAAATTCGTGTGAATTGCATGGGTTGTGAATTGCCTCCTATTTCAACGCCCACTTGAGTAAATCACAAGAGTTTCAATTACCTATTACAGTTTGGTGTAACATAAGCTAATATTCCAATAGGACATAGTTACTGCAATGAGATTCCTTTCTTGTGAAACATGATAAATGACCCAAGTTGCAACTGTGGTGAATACCATATACACATAGAACCAAGCTACGTAATCACCTAATTGACAGTAGCTCGATATGGTCATTTAATGGTCACTAATAGATATTGAACTGCAGTTGTGTTCGCTTCTAATATAAGTATCTAATAAAACTAAAATGCTGCGTTGGAACTAAAATGTTGAAAAGATTGTAAATTTAACGGATGAAGTGTTTACTCACACTAAAAGTTACACCATAATTCAATGAAACTATTTGCCTTCGTTCATATAATGTTAAAGATATTACCCTGAATTATATTCCAACAAACTCTAAGAAACCAAGTATGGAAACATAAATCCTTTTTTGCTTCACTTGCTGATCGTTCATTTTTACCTTCAAACAAATATTTAAAAGATTTCTGTTGGGTAAACTGGAATCAAAAATCACTTAGATGAGCATAAAAATGCTTCGCATAAAATTGCAAAATAATTTCAGAATGGCATAAATGATGTTTGCGCAAATGTCTGACTATCTGTGCGATTATTTTGTCGAGGATTTTGCAACAAGAAATGGATGTTAAAAATATAAGTTTCCTTTTTGTTTTCACGTTCGCTTTATCTCTTGTGTATATAAATGGATAAGAAAATGGGATTTCGTTGGAACAAAACTTTTTCCTTTATGCTAGAACATCAACGATGATTGCATGATGGACGCGCTGATCATGTTATGTCATGGACGAACGATAAAGAATAAATGATGTTTTAGAGTTTATGATGCCAGGATTCTTGACAGAAGCTAACCTTCATCTTCACACAAATAATAACACGTGGATTTCCAAACGTTCCACTTCGCTATGGCGCCACCTTTCGTATTTGTTTGTTCTTTAATATTTAAATTACAAAATTTGATGTTAAATTCTTGTCTGCAACACTTTTTTGTCACTTATCCTCACCATAGCTTTTTCAACTTTTACTACAGTAAATCTTCAATAAATTGATGTAAATCTAATTTAAATCTGATGTAAATCTAATGTAAATCTAATGTAAATCTGATATAAAACTTGTAAAATTGTAGTTAATTTGATGAAGAATTGTTGTGTTTAGGTTGTATGAGTTGTATTTATGTTATGTTTTAATAGTGCAAGGGACTGCTTATAAAGCATGTCACACAAAAATCGACATTTTCAGAACCCCCCTGTCACACCTATGTCACACGAGCTTCAAAATTTCGCGCGACGTAACACGGGTTCGGAGCAGGCATGGAAAAAATGTTTTCTTCCTGCGAACCAAGCCGAAACGTCCCGAGAACTGACAATTTTCACAATTATTTCCCATCTTGGCAACACTGATTTCCCAACATACTGACATCGATTTTAAACGTAGGTAACATTAATTTTCCGTTGTATTTTCTTGCATAAAAACAATTTTAGCTTTATGCACTTATCTGCATACAGTGTTGCGAAATTGCGTTGTATAGCTTGGATTTTTGACCAAAAATATTGGAGTGCACGAACTAAATAAAAGGGATTTTTTACTTTCCATCTTTTATGAAGGGCACTATTCAAGGGACGAAACAATGGACAATACCAAATTGCTGATTTCGGCGTATCACGCCCTCACATACCAGGATACACCTATGTCATGTCATGTCACGCCGAAATCAGCAATTTAGTATTGTCCATTGTTTCGTCCCTGTTATTTAGTTCGTGCACTCTAATATTTTTGGTCAAAAATCCATGCTATACAAAGCTATCATAGATTTAATAAAATTGAACACCTTTAGAACAATATAACAAAAATTTCGTTTCGGCCTGTTTTTGGTTCAGGAAAGATGGGAATTATCGCCCAGACAAATGTGACAACAATTTTGAGCAGGTAAATTTGTAGATGGAAAATTCACAATTTGTGTAAGGAAAATTTCCTTTCGTCATTAAAGCGGGCAAATTCGTACAAGTAAAATACACAATATGTATAAGGAAAATTTCCTTCCGGGCGATAATTCCCCGGGCGTTAATTCCCGTCACCCAATATTTCCTTGGGGGAAACTTCCCATTCAGCTGGGCGATAGTTCCTGCCAGAGAGTCCACTGGGTGATAAGTCTCGGATAGCTCTGTGATAGTTGTCTCATAGCTGGGTAATAATTCCTGGGTGATAATTCTCCGGGTGATATTTCCCATCCACCCGGGCGATAATTCCTGGGTGATAATTCCCCAGTCCACCAAGTGATAAGTCTCGGATAGCTCTGTGATAGTTGTCTCATAGCTGGGTAATAATTCCTGGGTGATAATTCCCCGGGTGATATTTTCCATCCACCTGGGCGATAATTCCTGGGTGATAATTCCCCGGGTGATATTTCCCATCCACCCGGGCGATAATTCCTGGGTGATAATTTCCCGGGTGATATTTCCCATCCACCCGGGCGATAATTCCTGGGTGATAATTCCCCGGGTGATATTTCCCATTCACCCGGGCGATAATTCCCCGGGCGTTAATTGCTCTCCGCGCGATAATTCCCCGGGCGTTAATTCCCGTCACCCAATTATCTTTTTTTATGATAGAATGTGCCGAGCTGTGCACTAACACCATCGAAATTAACGACTTGTGAGTCAAATGCGCCGTTTACATAATTTCCACAGATGTGAAACAAATGTGAAAAAATGTGAAACACAGAATTTTTGAATGGCACATTTCGCTTTTCTATCAAACTTTTTGAACGGGTGAGTGCACATCTCAAAACTTTGGATATAAATGTGCCGAGAAGTGACCTATACCACTGAATGCACCTGCTTTCTATAGGTGAATGTGCCAATCGTAGGTGGGTCGTAGTGGGTCGCGTAGCGTGAGTTGGCCCCACACTAAGGACTCTATAGCCTGAACTACTCGATAGATTTTCACTAATTTCATTTTGGTGATTTTCTGATGTCCGTATCTTTCATTCAAAACCTTGAAGAGCGATTTCTATTCTAATTTCGCAGTGATATATGAGTGAAAAAATTCCACGAACCTTCAAAAAACCACGTTTTTCGCCACTTTTTCGAACGCAACTTCGAAAGTTTCCAACCGACTTTGCCCAAATTTATCTTGCAATCAATTTTCTGATTATATTTCAGAAAAAAAAGTTTTGAAAATTGGATAAGATTTACCCGATTTATGTAAAAAAAAAACACGCTGGGCCCTATTAGAGACTCAGTTTTAGGGCCCTGGCTGAGTCTAAAAGCACAAAATTAAAAAAGTTTCTTCCTTAAATTGTCAGGCATGCACAGACATTTCAAACAAAAAAATTTATGAAAAGATTTACTCGAGTTATGCCAAAAACCACTTAAACGGCCCTGGCTCAGCGGTCCTTGCTCCGTCAGTGCCCAAATTCAATTCCAAAAAAAGATTTTTCTATTACCTTTCAGGGAAAAAAAGATTTTGAAAATCCGTCAAGTTTTACTCGAGTTATCGCGGTGACGGATGGAAAAATCTTTTTTTTTTGCATTTAGCTCTTACTTAGAGTAGACACCAAAACGAAAAAGTAACCAACTCTCGGGTCGAAATTCGACTGGTTACAAACGTCGTGATAAACGCATAAGACCCTTTTTTGAAGAACATCGTTCTTCGTACGGGTCTGAAAATGTAATGAGGAATGATTAATTTCGGTAAAAACACAGCACGTGGATCATAGTGCATAATAGTTTGTGTTCACATGTAACTATACGGAACGTATAATTAAAAGATCAATAATCTCTAAAGGCATCCAACACCGAAAATGCGAAGGAAAATAAATGGCTTGCATGGTAAACAATTCTACATTATTCATACATAAATAAAATGAGTCGTGAAAATAGCCGCGTTAATGACCACTATGTGTCACATATGAACATTATGGATGGACTTTCATGAACACAAGAAAACCATAAATTTTCTTATCCCATTGATAATAATTCATATTAATTTTGTGCTATGTGCGGTCAATAATGAAACAAAAGTCAATATGTTTGTTGACATGAAATATGAATACTTCGATGGGGCATTGTTAACGTGGAACATTCCATGAGTGAGCAAACACGGTCCTTATTTGATTCACTCGCAACCAATAATTTATCACATTTTTGTTTTTAATTATAATGGTTTTATTTGCAGGACTATAATTTCATTAATAGCACGTACTTTCGATTTGTCTATTTTGATTCGTTGGACGTTAACCCAGCACCGCACCATTATGAAAGGTTTGAATTAGGGAAAAGTGACTATATTTTATTGGTAAGAGCATGTCGAGCACGTGTAGTGGAAGTGTAGTAGTACAAACTAAAACCGAGTCTGCGAATGGAGGCGAGTACTTTAAAACAAAACTACAAAACAGTGTTAGTTTAGCACTAAGGGAATACTATAAACCAGACAAAATTAACTTTACGACAAAGTAGAAGCTAGATATGAGCGGGTCGACCATTTTTGGAAACCCGACCCGAACCGAACCCAACCCGATAAAATTTTTCGAAACCCGAAACCCGAATTGTTTCAAAACCCGACCCGGACCGAACACAACCCGATAAAATTTTTTGAAACCCGAAACCCGAACTGTTCCCA
>CM055403.1:68255644-68294187 GCA_029228625.1 Pseudolycoriella hygida
AATTTTTCGAAACCCGAAACCCGAATTGTTTCAAAACCCGACCCGGACCGAACACAACCCGATAAAATTTTTTGAAACCCGAAACCCGAACTGTTCCCAAACCCGGCACGGACCGAACCCGACCCGATTAAAATTTTCAAAACCCGAAACCTATGAACCCGAAAAAAACTATTCGGGTTCGGGTTCGGGTCGGGTTTTTCGAAGTTTCGGGCAACCCGCTCATCTCTAGTAGAAGCCATTTATACCGAAAAGTTTTTCAATTTGGGACCAGTGTGTCCTCCTTGAATGAATAGTATAGGTCAACTAGATCAGGTCTCAAGTTCGACAACATTACGTCTTGCAAAAGACTTTTGGCTCCAGGTCACTTTTATTACTACTGATCTACTAAAATCTGTCTCAATTAGAAATATATTTTATTTTCTGAAATGAATCTGAAAACAATTCCAATGTGTGAGCGCATCTTGGGAGCAAATATTTTAGTTGTTAATTGTGCAATTCGCAAGTTCTGGCTGAACACACTGCCTAGTTGGTTGATGCCAGTAAAGACCACCAGCGCACCAGAACTCCCATGGTTCACCGCTGTAGCATATGTAGTATCTAAAAGGAAAGCAATGAAATAATCCTGGTTTTGATGGGATTTCAAGGTAGAAATTACTTATCGCAATATTCTTTACTCGGAAGGAAGACAATATTGTCAGGATCATTTTCTGGTGGACATTGTGTAGTGGTAGTAGTAGAAGTGTGTGGGCAAGTGCTTTCTGAACATGTACATGGAAGCGGCGTAGTCGTTGTATGTGGGCAACTAGATTCTGAACAAGTGCATGGTGTAGGTGTAGTGGAATCTTCATCTTCTTCGGAATCTGGCGGTGAAGTTGTGGTATGAGGACAGCTAGATTCTGAACAGGTGCATGGTGTAGGTGTGGTTGACTCTTCATCTTCTTCTGAATCTGGCGGAGGAGTAGTGGTATGAGGACAGCTACTTTCTGAACAAGTACATGGTGTAGGTGTGGTTGACTCTTCATCTTCTTCGGAATCTGGCGGTTTAGTAGTTGTATGAGGACAGCTAGATTCAGAACAAGTGCATGGTGTTGGTGTAGTTGACTCTTCATCTTCTTCGGAATCTGGCGGTGGAGTCGTAGTATGAGGACAGCTAGATTCTGAGCAAGTGCATGGTGTAGGTGTGGTTGACTCTTCATCTTCTTCGGAATCTGGTGGAGGAGTCGTAGTATGAGGACAGCTACTTTCTGAACAAGTACATGGAAGTGGTGTAGTTGTTATATGGGGACAACTACTTTCTGTACAGGTGCAGGTAGTATCTTCATCATCTTCCTTGGAGTCTTTATCATCTCCTTCTGAGTCTTCTTTGGAGTCCTTATCTTCTTTAGAGTCTTCCTTTGATTTATCATCTCCATCTCCCTCTCCCTCTGAATCTTCTTTCGATTTATCATCTCCATCTCCTTCTCCCTCTGAATCTTCTTTTGATTTATCATCTCCATCCCCTTCTCCTTCTGAATCTTCTTTTGATTTATCATCTCCATCGCCTTCTCCTTCTGAATCTTCTTTTGATTTATCGTCTCCATCGCCTTCTCCTTGCGAATCTTCCTTTGATTTATCATCTCCATCTCCTTCTGAATCTTCTTTTGATTTATCATCTCCATCTCCTTCTCCCTCTGAATCTTCTTTTGATTTATCATCTCCATCCCCTTCTCCTTCTGAATCTTCTTTTGATTTATCATCTCCATCTCCTTCTCCCTCTGAATCTTCTTTTGATTTATCATCTCCATCCCCTTCTCCTTCTGAATCTTCTTTTGATTTATCATCTCCATCTCCTTCTCCCTCTGAATCTTCTTTTGATTTATCATCTCCATCCCCTTCTCCTTCTGAATCTTCTTTTGATTTATCATCTCCATCTCCTTCTCCCTCTGAATCTTCTTTTGATTTATCATCTCCATCCCCTTCTCCTTCTGAATCTTCTTTTGATTTATCATCTCCATCTCCTTCTCCCTCTGAATCTTCTTTTGATTTATCATCTCCATCCCCTTCTCCTTCTGAATCTTCTTTTGATTTATCATCTCCATCTCCTTCTCCCTCTGAATCTTCTTTTGATTTATCATCTCCATCCCCTTCTCCTTCTGAATCTTCTTTTGATTTATCATCTCCATCTCCTTCTCCCTCTGAATCTTCTTTTGATTTATCATCTCCATCCCCTTCTCCTTCTGAATCTTCTTTTGATTTATCATCTCCATCTCCTTCTCCCTCTGAATCTTCTTTTGATTTATCATCTCCATCTCCTTCTCCTTCAGAATCTTCTTTAGATTTATCATCTTCTTCTTCGGAATCTGGTAAAGGCGTCGTAGTATGTGGGCAACTACTTTCTGAGCATGTACATGGTTCCGGTGTAGTTGTAGTGTGAGGGCAACTAGATTCGGAACAAGTACATGGTGTAGGTGTAGTTGACTCTTCATCTTCTTCGGAATCTGGAGAAGGAGTCGTGGTATGAGGACAACTAGATTCAGAACAAGTGCATGGTGTCGGTGTTGTGGACTCTTCATCTTCTTCGGAATCTGGCGGCTTAGTCGTGGTGTGAGGACAGCTAGATTCAGAACAAGTGCATGGTGTTGGTGTAGTTGACTCTTCATCTTCTTCGGAATCTGGCGGCTTAGTCGTGGTGTGAGGACAGCTAGATTCAGAACAGGTGCATGGTGTTGGTGTAGTTGACTCTTCATCTTCTTCGGAATCTGGCGGTTTAGTAGTGGTATGAGGACAGCTAGATTCAGAACAGGTGCATGGTGTTGGTGTGGTTGACTCTTCATCTTCTTCGGAATCTGGCGGCTTAGTAGTGGTATGAGGACAGCTAGATTCAGAACAAGTGCATGGTGTTGGTGTAGTTGACTCTTCATCTTCCTCGGAATCTGGCGGCTTAGTAGTGGTATGAGGACAGCTCGATTCAGAACAAGTGCATGGTGTTGGTGTAGTTGACTCTTCATCTTCTTCGGAATCTGGCGGTTTAGTAGTGGTATGAGGACAGCTAGATTCTGAACAGGTGCATGGTGTTGGTGTGGTTGACTCTTCATCTTCTTCGGAATCTGGCGGTTTAGTAGTTGTATGAGGACAGCTCGATTCAGAACAAGTGCATGGTGTTGGTGTAGTTGACTCTTCATCTTCTTCGGAATCTGGCGGTGAAGTCGTGGTATGAGGACAGCTACTTTCCGAACATGTGCACGGAATTGGTGTAGTTGTTGTATGAGGACAACTAGATTCGGAACAAGTGCATGGTGTGGGTGTGGTGGAATCTTCTTCTTCTTCGGAATCTGGTGGAGGAGTCGTGGTATGAGGACAGCTAGATTCAGAACAAGTGCATGGTGTGGGTGTGGTGGAATCTTCTTCTTCTTCGGAATCTGGTGGAGGTGTCGTGGTATGAGGACAGCTGCTTTCCGAACATGTGCACGGAAGAGGCGTAGTTGTCGTGTGAGGACAAGTAGATTCGGAACAAGTACACGGAGTTCCAGTGGTGGTAGTACCAGCAGCGTCACATTGCACATTCTCCGGTGCATCACACCATTCGTTTACAACGTCGAACCAAAATCCCGGTGCACACTCTAACAACACTGCTTCGCCATGAACGCATATAAAGAAATGTTCACAACTGTATGGATGAGGCACAAAATATATTCCTTCTTCGCAATCAATTATAACAGGATCAGGACACTCTGGTATTTCGGGTGGGTCTTCTATCTGCGTAAAATACATTATTTGATAGAATTTAACTTCTTCAGACGCGTGTTATGAGAAGATTACGCTTTTTACTAGCCCATTTTTAAAACTTACCGTGCAATTAGCATTTTCTGGGAAATCACATTGCTCAGCTGCTGCGTTCCAGTGAAAATCTGCAAAATAAAAAATCGTGAGAGAGTAAAGAGAATCCTTAAAAGAATAGACGTACTTGGTGCACACCATTGTGGAATTGGCTCGCCGCTGTAACATATATAGTACCTAAAAACACACAAAATGTATTTTTGTTTATTGTGCTATGACTAAACTTTACTTATCACAGTATGTGTCACTTGGAAGGAAGACAATATTACCAGGATCATTAGTTCGAGGACATAGTTCTAGTGGGCATTCAGCATATTCTGGTAAATTACATGTTTCTAGCTCTCGGTGAAAGTATAATCCATCTGCACAATGGAACAACACAGGATGCCTAAAACATGAGACTTTCTCTCTAAATTCTAGCAAAAATAATAAAAATATTTCAAACAATACCCATCAGCGCATATGAAATATTTGTCACAATATTCATCATGAGGGAAGAAATGAAGACCCTCTGGTGGACATTCGAAACCTACGACAGTGCAATGCATGTCATTGCTCTCCTCGCAACGGCTGGAATTTGCATTGAACAGTTGACCGACTGGACAAGTGCTTGGTACTGCATGTCCATTAATACAGACGAAATACTCATCACAACCAGCCAAACTTGGTATCAAAGAATTGTTTGCAACATTCCTGCAAATATTATTGTTGCACTGATTGTTGCAAAAATTGTTTCGAGTCATTTTCTCGCTAGCATTCACTGCCACAGTAGCAAATACAACAGCCATTGCAATGGCTGCTACAAGTGATCCTGAAAGGAATGTAGAAAGGATTACCAACTTAGCATACGAAATGTAAATCATTTATTTGTTCGATAACATTTCACCATTACTTCACTTCATTTTTTACAATTATTTAACATAAGAAGCAATCCATAACCGCGTGTAGAAAAAGTGCGGTATCCTGGTATCCTTGAAAAGAGGTATGACGACGGGAAATGAGTGAAAACAGGGAAATGACTGAAAAATGGGAAATGACTGAAAAACGGGAAATGGATAAAAATCGGGAAATGACTAAATATCGGGAAATGACTGAGAAACGAAAAATGAACAAAAATCGGGAAATGAACAAAACTCGGGAAATGAAGAAAACTCGGGAAATGACTGAAAAACGCGAAATGAACAGCAAACGGGAAATTACTAAAAATCGGGAAATGACTGAAAAACGGAAAATGACTGAAAATCGGGAAATGAACAAAATCGGAAAATAAACAAAAATCCGGAAATGAGTGAAAAGCGGGAAATGACTGAAAAACGCAAATGAACAAAAAACGGGAAATGACTAAAACTAGGGAAATGACTGAAAATCGAAAAATGAACAAAAATCGGGAAATGAACAAAAATCCCGAAACGACTGAAAAACGGGAAATGACTATAAGTCAGGAAATGACTGAAAAACGCAAATGAACAGAAAACGGGAAATGACTAAAAATCGGAAAATGACTGAAAAACGGGAAATGACTAAAAATCAAAATGTCTAAAAATCGGAAAATGACTAAGAAGCGGGAAATGACTAAAAATCGGGAAATAAATGAAAAACAAGAAATAACTGAAAATCGGGAAATTACTTCTCAGAAATAGTTAAAAAGAAAAACAGAAATTGACTGAAATTTAACTTTATTCCTCTGCGTTTGAGATTATTCTAACTTGGCTCGCGATCTGTTGCGGAGGGCAATTGAAAAATATTACGCTTAGGGGCCATTCATAAATGACGTCCAGTTTTTGCAGTGCTGCCAGCACATTTAAATCGTTAATAACACGATAAATATCCATTCTGGCGAGTCAAATGTGTGTTCTACCCCCCTAAATACTCCTCTAATTGGGGGGGTAGGACACACGTTTGACTCGCCAGAATGCATCTTTATCGAGTTATTAACGATTTAAATGTGCTGGCAGCACTGAAAAAAAAGGACGTCATTTATGGATGGCCCTTGTACGTCTCAGCACGCCCTGAATATTTTCGTGCATAATCTATTGATATTCACGAAAAAATATGAAATTTTCTGAGAAATCGTTCTATTGTTGAAATAAGTATAAGGAAATTTAAGACAAGCATTGGATTAATCAAAAAAATCGGAAGAAACGCTTCAAAAAATTTCTTTCGCTACGCTCGCAATAACTTTAGTCATATGAGGAAAGCTATGCGGTTATCTGTCGGTTGTTTTTTGCGCTGAATACCTTAATCCTCCACTAAAAGAGAAAGGTACTTACAGGGGACGCTATCTTCGAAATCGGGAAATTTGATTACCAAAATTGGGGAATTTCACTTTCAAAGTCGGGAAATTTAGCCTAATTTTTGCGGATACCGAGAAAATCGGGAAATCGAATTTGGATACGGGAAAAAAAACATTTTTTCCATACGCGTCCATAACCTGTCTCGTGACTAACAAAACTTTGATCCAAAATTTCGCGAGATTATCTTGAAACATTTTTAATTTTTTGAAATTCGGTGAACTAGTGGATCATTTAAAAAAAGTTTCATAGCTTTTGAGCAATTTCAAAACGAGCCAAGTCCAACGCCATAGGGAATATCGAGGGGTCACTCACTCAGAGATTTAATTGATTAAAATCTTTAAATCCCATATGATTCAAAGATTTAAATCTCATTCAATCCCATTAAATCTCTGAGTGAGGGGATATTAACAAAGTGCGCACGATACTAAGGAGGGAGGGGGGTTAAACAAAAGCGTGCTCTCATACATTCTAATGTATGAAAATAGACGTGCGAGAGGAGAGTGGAGAAATGAAAATTGCGTTGCGCACTTTGTGAATGGGCCCATATCTTACGTGGACCCATACGAAGCCGAAGTATTGTGTGCGATCGAGTAGCATGAACTACGCCTACTCTATGGATCGACCAATTTTTCTTAAGATAGTTTCTTGAAGCTCAAATATTTAATTTTTCTAGTCCGTGTCTATTTCTATGAAACTTTACGAAAAAGTATCACCTGCCCTAAAAACCACGTCACCAAAAAACGATGGAAATTCTTTTTCAACCATTGGAATTATCAAGTAACGAACAATAAATTAATAGTCTTTTAGCTAAATTCGTAAC
The DNA here is from genome assembly GCA_029228625.1 of Pseudolycoriella hygida. Taxonomy (NCBI): domain Eukaryota; kingdom Metazoa; phylum Arthropoda; class Insecta; order Diptera; family Sciaridae; genus Pseudolycoriella; species Pseudolycoriella hygida. Next base: position 68,262,575 of record CM055403.1, read on the forward strand.
TAAAATGCCATGTTTCTAACCAATATTCCGTCAGTATCTTCACCAGATTTTGCTCATTTTCGAACTCAATCTCACATTTTCTCCCTAGGTTCCAAAATTTGCTAGCTTCATCTTTGACGTCTTTCCGGAAAATGAAAATAAAGCGATTTTGGAATTTTGGTGACGCACTCACCATGCGCAGATCACATCGGACTGAGAGAAGTCTATCGGCGACTTACTTCCGACTAGAGGGAAAATAAATGTCTCAACCTCTAAGTCCTCAATGGGAATAAATTTGTATGAACAATTCTGACCACTTTTTTCGACAGGGTTTTTCAATGAAAGCCTAAGTTGGTCGGTCTAACAGCCCTGAAGTTTCCAAAATTGAACTCTTTGTTTAATATTCAAATTCCATAACAAATAACGGTAAACTTGGCGCCACGCTCACTGCCTCTTAAAAATACGTTAATAAATAAAAGTTTCTACGCACTTTCCATTATTTCTTTAGAGTTATACACAAACTGTTATTTTATAATGCTACTCCCAAAGACTAATATCTTTAATGCAAATTTGAGCGCTTTTATAGTCGGTTTTTTTATCAAAGAATCGATCGATATCGATTCATCAGAACATCATTTTGGACGATAAATACCTGTTGGTCTTTGCATTTGTTAAATTAATTTAATTAAATTGAATTAATTGACTATTTGCGTAATTCTGTATTCGACCGAAAAGTCTCTACGGTACGAGGCGATATATTGGATTCCATTCATCAATAACCTACCAAGTAAAACCTCCTTCCTTACTCTTCATGCTCTCTTTTCCCCGGAAACGCCTCACAGCATTACTTCGGGGAAGGGCTGTGCTTTCGCACCTACACTCTCAGATCAACCGGCAGTCTTCTTTGATCGTCTTTCCATGCACTTCGCAGCTTACTCATTATTTTTGCAACTATGTTATCCGCTACTTTCTACACCTCCTCATCGCGGCATGTTATGTTTTTGCCATTTACCTCTGAACTACTCACCGTCATCAGCTCACTTCGCTCTTATTCGAAGCGGAGGCAGACAAAAACTACATGCTCCGCAGTCTCTTCTTCTCTCTCGCATGTGGTGCAGAAAGATGACTCCGCGAAACCAAACCTATGCAGGTATTTCCTGAAGCACCCGTGGCACGACAGAAACTGTGTCCGTTGGATATTATCCTCTCAATGTTTCCTCTGTACCCATGTCGTTATGTTTGGTATGAGTCTATGGGTCCACTTTCCCTTTTGTCCGTGGAGTCCCACTCTTGCTGCAACACTGTAACTCGGCTCATATATGCGTCCTAGGGCCATTCCACTCAAAAGTTGAAAATAAAAAAGTGGATGATCTGGGAACCACGTTTTCTGGTTAAACCGTTCGTCTGACAATGTTTGTCTTGTATGATAGACTTATACATAAGGTTTATCCTGAAAAATGTTTCTTACATCACAACTCTCGCACCTTTGTACGCTTCAGGAGACTGACACGGTTCCCAGGTCATATACAAAATTCATTGCGTGGAATTGCCCTGTTTTGGTAATTTGACCTTTGGTGTATATATGACAAGTGTAATAACTATTACACTATGATACAATGATACAAATTGTACAAGAAGACATTTTTAGGACTTGTGCGATTCGTACTTGCCAATTTTTTTTACAAACAAGTTATGAAGTGGCTATTTACGAAACTAGGGAGGAAAACACAAGTTGGAATTTATTAAAATGAATAAAATGAGACAAAGTGAAGGAACAAAGCTTATAATATATCTCTTGTTAGGTGCCAAAAACCTGAGATAATTTTAGGAAAACACCCGTTTTCAGCTCAGACACATGAAAATAACTTATATATACATCGATAGGTCTCAAAAACAATAACTTTTGTTTACCAGTGGATAAGATCTCGTTTCTACTTCACGAAAGTTTGAAAAATGCTTCAAATTGACTTTGAAGCTTTCAAATTGATCTCGTCAATTTTCGATGTAAACATTTTCATAATCAAGTTTGCTTTGTCCACAATACTCTTGTTACAGAAAGATAACAGCGCGTGTAAAAATTAAGAACATATTTTATCGAAAATTTGATATGACGCCAGTGTTTATAAATCAATGTAGGTAGTAGGTAACGACTTCATTCATCGACTCCAAAAGGTGAAAAACATTAACATTTTTGAAATGTTTCCCGGAAGCGTATTTTAAACGATGTATGTACATGTTAAGCGAACCACTAAGAAAGATTTCATAATCTTTTCTTTCGTCGCAGAAGCTGAATGGCCTAGCAAATTTGTTGTCCGTCTTGAGTTCTGAACCTATGTTTCCATGAGCGAAAATGTTCTCCGAAACCTCCTCTACAACATATCAACAATTATTTACTCGTTGTCCCGCCGAAAACTTGTCATTACATGCATATGCACAATGTGTACCCACTGGAAGTTATTCATTACATGCCATTCATTACATCAGGACCCCCACCAAACTTCTCAATACGTGTAACGACGCGTTTTCGGATGGGACACTGAGTAGTAGATTACGTTTTCTGTCTCATTACATGAGGGATCAATTTTGTGGTATGAGCGGAACTCACGAGTGTGTTTTCGAGCAACAAGCTTTGGAGACTGTTTTTGACGAGAGTAGAGTTGGCATATCCGAGCCGAAAGGCGAGATATGCAACTACCCGTGTCAAAAACAGTTTCCGAAGCGAGTTGCTCGAAAATTCACGAGTGAGCTCCCGAGTTCACAAAATTGATTTCGAAATGAATTATTTTCACAGCATGGAACGTATGCTATTTCATTCGTTGTTCCATATGGAAAGAAGCTGTCAATACATGTATAGTTACCCACCATCAACCGAAAAACCACGACAACACAATTAAAATTTAATTCTTCCTCGAATTTGTTTGAAGAATAAATCAAAACGAAAGTACACATGTTGACTGTCATATTTTCGAACACCTGCTCACATCATTCGAACATTCGACGGTGCCAACCGTTTCGACTATAATGTTGGTACTAAAACGGTGATAATGACATCAGTGGTATGTAATGAATTTTGCGGATAGACAGAATTAATCTCCTCGCGACAAGCAACTCCGTTACGTTAGTCTGGGTTCCTGGTCATTGTAATATCCAAGGCAACGAAATGGCGGACAGTTTGGCGGGAGCAAGTTGCAAAACAATTGGCCCAGAACCACGACTTAAACCTCCGCCCTCTTTCTTTAAGAGCATTACCAACAACTGGAAAAACGAATCCTTCAAAAAGCACTGGATCTCGATAGACCATGCTAGACAATCTAAAAACTGTATACACCCAAACACCCAAAACAGTAAGTACTTACTTTCTCTCAGCAGGAGGAACATCACAAGAATGACCTCCATACTTACTGGTCATTGCCCTCTCAACAAACATTTACACACCACCGGCCTTACAAACAACAATCTATGTACGAACTGCGGCGACATAGAAACCGCCGAACACCTCCTATGTGAATGCCCAGCATACATCACAGCCCGAGCTAAAAGCCTAGGAGCTTATGTTCTCCCTTGTAACATCATCTGGAGCATTCCGCCCAGCAACATATTAGACTTCCTCAACCGAACTGCTAGAGTGTAGAAGAATGTAGGTAGTCTAGTGTGGGTATGCACAACAGGCCTATGCTTAACTACGCCCAGTTAAACTAACTAACTAACTAAGTCATCCATTCTGGATCATTTCGTGACACTCGCGTACTCATTCTAGTGATAGATGAAGCGAACTTGCCATAGTTTAAGTAGTATTCTTTGGCAAGTTGTGCTGATATACACATGGTCTCAAGACAAGTTGAACTGATGACTCGTAAACGACGAAATCAGTTTCATTTTTGTCTTCAGATTTGTTCAACAGTTTGGAAGTATTATGGAATTTATAATTGCATTTTGAATGTTGATACTGTTGGTTTTTAAGGAGGGAAATAACTAGAGGGGAAATAAAAGTCGGGATATTTTAAGCGGGAGAATGAAGTCCACTTTTAAGTTCCTTTTCGAAGAGAAAATCTGGTGCGCTGTACTCGGCTTAACATTTGCATTTTTCTTTTCGATACGCCCGGTTCACATTAAAATATGCGGTTACACGTGATGAAATGGAATATTCAAATTCAATTTACACTAAAAACCTTTTCTAAATAACATTCATCCACTTTTTTGACTCATAATCTAAATTATAGTCACAAATTCCTCATGTCATCATCATATTAACACCCGAACTCAGCCGCACGGTAATCTGTAATTTATTCGAAACTGCTTGCAGATGTGCTCGATTGCAATGAATGCGGTCAATCAATACAAACCATCATCGTCATTACTGCCGGTTCATAATCTTCCTATTGGATTATGTGTTTGATTAATGCTTCGATGATGTAACGTAACGTAATACAAAACTGAAACTCAATTGAAATTGCGGACATCGTCAAAGTGTATGTAATTGCATTTATGCTTTTTGTATTTTTACTGTTTCGTCTGTCCCATTGTCCAATTTAATTACGCGGACGGTAGATCAGGGAAAAAGCTCAGAAAAATGTTGTGCACAGAATAGAGTTCTTTGAGCAATAATTTAAGCGGTTCACATTAAGAATCAATTTCAATTAGAAAACATTATAAACTTGAAATTAGACTAGACTAGAGAATTTGCCGGCGCGAAGATGATGCACCATTTTGCTTCAAGATGTAATTTTTCTGCACACAATGGTCGTGACCATTAGCACGCGTATGTGAATAACTTACTCCAATGTGGACTGTCGAATAGCACGTACAAGCCAATAGTCTAATTCTACATGTACTTATACGAGCTAATGGTTCGCGCGTTACTCCTATACGAGTAAAAATTACAAAAACTAGGTTTGTTTGAAATACACTCTCCAATTACCTTTAAATGGCCCATTTTATGGTCAATCTCCCGTTGACGAAAAAAAAATTCACAAGGAGATAAAAACAATTGTCGAAATAGGTAGAGTCAATGGCTACCTAGAAAACAAGCGGCGCCGAGTATAGGGGGCAGGGGGGGCTAGTGTCTCCCATGAAATGATCTATGGGGAGCAATAAACATAACAAATAAAACGGAAGGTAAATTTAACCACTTTCTGAACAGAAATGGTACATTCAAGGCATATTCCATCCTACAGGATTAGCAATCCATTTTACATTTGACGTTTTTAGGACCGACAAACTTTTTTTGAATGTTTTGGAACACTTAGCTCAATTTTGTATCGATGAAGTATTATTCCAAACTCCTGGCCCATACATTTTTGAAGTCACTTCTTGATGTATATGTTACGTGGGTGAACCGAGATTCAGCACCTAGGCCGCCTTTGGGCCTGTTATGCTTAACCTCTACTTGCAAACCACTACAAGTAGCATATATCTATAGAGTTTTCAACGAAACGGGCCTGAATTTCTCATGAGAATGTCTCAGAATTGCACCCTAATGGCCAGAACAGACTCGTTTTTCGAAAGTTTTCAATAATTTAAAAAAAAAACTCGTTTCATAAATTGAGAGATTCAGTGGATTCCATTAAATAACAAAAAATAGAAAAATTTTCGCTCGCTTCGCTCGCGTGCACACTTACTTCTGTCACATAAACGGCAAATACCGCAGCTTCATTCGGAATCTATTACTTCAAAGATGTTCTTATAAAAGCAAACATTAGCTACCGTTTCATTGCTTACTTTGGCATGTTTGCCAAAAACACATAATCAAATTAAAAAATTTTGCTTGCCCCCCAACAAGTAAACAAGTCGACGCCGCCTTCGAAAACACCAGAGAAAAAAGGAACTCGAGAATTTCAAAGACAATAAACCTGAAGAACCAGTGAAGCGAGAAGCGAGTGAGTTTTGCCTATTATCTCCGTGTTACAGGTACAATGAAGAAAATCTACCAAGAATATGACATTCAGATAGTCCATAGGAATGATTATACCTTGAGACATATGTTGAATTCTTTGAAAGACGTTAAAAAGTCTAGAATATACCGGATACAGTGTGGGACCTGTCGAAGGTATTATTTTGGAATGACAATAAGGCAACTATTTGTTCGATTTTCTGAACATAGAAAATCCAAAAATTGGCAGAAGAAGACGGCGGTTGGTAGACAGTAATTCAACACAAATCACGTCATTGGCATTACGAGCCTGAAATTAGCAGAAGAAGTGAGACGCCCATGGAACATCGAATATAATGAAGCAATCCATTTTCGAATAAATTCTCATTTCAATTTATTGAATGAAGGTAGAGGAAATGTTGACTACCCTATCCTCACCCCGTTTGATAAGAAGAGAAGTGCAGGCAACGATATTATAAGCTTAGATGATTCAACAGTGAGTGAGTTGGATGATGACGGCTTTTTCGACTGTGAGTGAACACACACATATGAATACAAACAACACTTTGACGATTTGTGAGCTTTTGATTTAAAAGCACTCTAATTGAAGATACATAAACGTGCAACAACATTACCTTTGACATCAAATACCCAGTCTCTCAATGTAAATTGTTTAAAATTTGGAATTGTAACACTGTATCTTTGAGTGTTTCTGTTTGAGTAATTATTATCGCTTTGAGATGTATTTGTTTGCACAATTAATTGAAATAAAATTATGTATCTGGACTGTTTTCCTCAAGATATGATAAGATGTTCCTTAAATGTTTTAGTTTGAACCAAGCCCTGATGATGGAGTCATAGTTCCTGAAACCGGTTGTTTATCGAAAATAAATTAAAGCATAACTTAAAATTGGAGAGTTTATTTCAAACAAACCCCATTTTTGGAATGTTTACGATTTGTGCCGCATTCTGCGTATAAATTAATCAAAAATTTGTTAATTGAATTACTCACTACATAATATATTTTATATCAGATGCTTCTTACACATTACAGAAAAACCTCTTAAAAAGCAAAACGCAAGTACGAACGAAGTTTCACAAAAGCAGGCTAAACCACAAATGTCAAAATTATCTTGCAACCCTTTTTTCCATTAGATTCAAGAATTACGAAAAATGAGATGCAAGATAATTTTGTAATTTGTTGCTTAGCCTGCTTTTGTAAAACTTCGTTCTTTTGTCTTATGCACATACTAACAAACCCAGCGTCCAGGAATCTAAAAATTAAAATCGTTTAGGCAGTAGGTCCAAACAAATTAGAGGTCAAAAGGTTTTTTAATACTATTGCACTTGAAGAAAATTTATCTTCGACAACTGCTGTACTTACTGTGGTAGCCACAGGACTCGGAACTTATCGGATAAATCAAATCGTATTTGATCTGATCCGTCATTGATCCGATCTGATTCAATTATCTGATCTGATCTGATCCGTCCCACAGATTTGCATTATCTGATCCGAAAATCCAAAATTGGTCCGAAATATTAGGAATTCCATTAAAAGTTAATGAATAAACGAAAGTAACAAGAACTTACCAAAAAAATTTGCGGAAATAAGCATCTGATGGACTCAGGAGTCTGCACCTCGAATTACCATTCAAAAACCATTGACAATTGATCTAGCACCTCTCCTGGTTTTCATTTTATTTCGATAAAATAGATGTTTTTGAGATATAAATTGTTCTAAGACATATTTCGAATATCAGTATATTTTTTATTATTTCAATTTTAGTTTTAAACATTTGAATTATTCCACCAACAGAACAAGCAAGTAGTGCGCTTTGATCACACAGAAGGTTTGGTTAGCCTAAATAAATAACCGAAACAAATTCTCAACTATTTTCTCTCCATATGGTTAAAGCCAAGGTATAAAAAGGAGAACTTGCCATATTTTGTGAATGTGACCACTTGTGCCGATTTACACATGGTCTAGCCCTATTCAAGTCAGTAGTACAAGACATGTCTCTTTCGCCTATTTTTCCATAAAAACATAAAAATGCTCCAGAAATGGGTTTAAGGATCGCGTAAAGCTTGTATGAAACGCATGAAATCAGCAACATTTTGTTCTATCCAGATTTTTAGAAAATTTTTAAGTATTTTTAAGAATTATTAATGGCTTTTGAATATCCGTATTATTAACAACAACTTCATCATCTCCTCAGAGGCCTACCAATACAAGCCGCAGTGAATGATTGCAACGACGATGTGTTGTTGTCACATTACATATTTAAACGATCGAGGTGGAGGCTACACACATTCCTCTTCAGAATTCAATAGATACTTGCGACAACCACTATTAGCCAAAACGGCTTGTCTCCTAGATTGTTGGAAAGGTAGAAAATAGGAATTTCCTTTTCTGTACAAAGTCACATTAAAGGTATCTACTGCTTAACGTTTTTGAGCTGTCGATGCCCTTCGGCTCTAACCCAAATGTTTTTTAATCATGGGCGCGTGGGGAAGAGCGATGCGCCCGTGACGCAAGTCCCCATACGATCAAAACATTAGGAAATTGTTTTTTCGGATTTTACGTAAAGTTTTGATTGAAATTGACATTTTACTCATTAAAATCGGTCCAGTGGATCCGAAGATATGACCTTTAGAAAATCGTCATTTTCCATACAAAATGAGCTATTTTACAGAAACCAAAGTTAATGCAAACGTCATACGTTAGTTAGTTAGTTCCAGAGTCATTTGTATGAAAACCGACTTTTTTGGCTCGTGCTCGAAAACGGCTCGATAACTTTTCCTGAAATTTTGCAGGGACTTTCGGGTGGGCATTCTACGCCATATGAGATTTTAAAAAAAGGGTGGTTAGAAGGTGCCATATAAAGCTCATATAAAAGAATGTTTTGTATGTGTGTGTGAGTGTGTTCAAAGTATGGGTCAAATATGAGCAAAATTTTTGGACTGTGTCAGGATGGAGATAGATGTTTGGTGTCAAGGGAAAAGTTGATGGGTTGGGTGTGTAGTGTGTCAGGGTGACCAACAAAATGGCCGACGCGACGGTGGTAACGGACGGACTTAAGGGGAAAATTAATTTTTTTTTTTCAATTCTTTTTTTGGTTGGAGAGAGATTAGGGTGCGTCGATTTAAAAAAAAAAAATTTGCCAGATTTTGAACCCCCCTGGTTCGATGCAGGGCTCGGTAACGATAAATTATTTATAAATGAAAATGTTTTTTTATAGTGAAATAGGCTTGCGCCCTGACATTTTATGCGAAATGACGAGTTTTCAAAAATGTCTGCATATTCGGTGCCACCAAAATGATACTAATAATGTTTTGTAGTGGGGTTTCTTTTTAAAACACTCTGCTAGGTCTAATTTTGGTGTAAAAAATACAAAAGAGTTGAAATAACTTTAATTATACGTTTTTGTATGGCAAAAGTTTTCACGAATGTCCATTTCTATGACTTTTTTTGGTCGTTTGAGGTCGTTTCTGGCACAAATAAATATCCAAATTTTACTGGTGACGTATCATTTGAAAGAAATTTTGTCTAAGAATCGGAGGATTTTTTTTTCGAAAATCGACCTAAGTTTGTTGGAGATATTGATTATCAAGTGTTCGAAAACATGGCAAAATTCTCAGTTTTCCCAAAATTTTCTTACAAAATACAGCGAATAAACGAGGTATTTTACCTTGGTTTGTATTTTTGTTGGCTAATGGTCACTTTCAGTGACAATAAATTAAATTGAGAGCTACAAGAAGAAGACAAAGTTTGGAGGTAGAGAGGGTATTGGAGATAGATGTTTGGTGTCAAAGGAAAAGTTATTGGGTTGAGTGTTTCAGTTTGACCAACAAATTAGCCGACGGTGGTATAGGACGGATTTAGGAGGAAAATTAATTTTTTTTTAAATTTTTTTTGTTGTAGATGTTTGGGGTCAAAAGAATTTTTTTTTCATCGAATTTTTTTTCGCTGAAAAACTTTTTTTCGCTGAAATTTTTGTTTTCGGTCGGAAATATTTTTCTCGCCCGGAAATTTTTATCGCCTAATTTTTTTCGCTGAAAATTTTTTTTCACTGAAATTTTTTTCACTGAAAATTTTTTTCGCCGGAAATTTTTTTACGCTGAAAATTGAAAGGGATAAAAATCTAAAGATCGACAAGTCCTTATTCTTCGTAGAAAAGTTTCTACATAAAATGCTATTACTTGACAAATCAAACAAATTTTTGATATCATCGGATTGAAAAGATGCGAATTTGTATTCGATCGAGTAGTATATTTATATGTAGCCAATTTCTAATTACTCTTAGCGAAATTGTTAATTACCAAGGCATTTGCTTCCAATTTGGTCACTTTGCCGGTTCACCGAATTATCATTAAAACATTTGATAAATCTATTTTCTTCCAATTGAGGAAAATAGAGCCTGGCTCACCAAAAGCTGCCGTCTACTCAACTGTTTCTGTTTTGTATTTACTTTAGACACGTTTCTATATGCTAAATTTACAGAGGGCCTCTGAAGAAACGTAAAACCTTGTCAATCAAGGCTGCCTGGTGCTGAAATTCTGACTGCGCCTAACTGGAAGAACAAGTGAGGCTATTAGTTAGTAAAACCATCGAAGTGGGCTCCAGGCTGCCTACTTGAGACCTAAAGCTGGGAATAAATAAGGCAGCCTGGTGCTGAAACTAAAGTGGAGACAGGAGTGAGTTCTATACGTCACATAAGTTTCAATTCGGCACCAGGCTGCTGCTGCCCTCTGCATTCAAATGGCATAGCTCAGCCTGGTCCCGAGTTGAAACTTATATGACGCGTCATGACGTATAGATCTAACTACCTTCTACTCTTTGGTAAAAACAGATGCTCAGCACCAGACTGCCTTCTTTATTCGCAGATTATAGGCTCAAGTACGCAATCAAATTATAAACTAATACGATGTAATTTACTTGCTACTTCCTTAATTTTGGCATTTTCAAATTTTCGGCACCAAGTGTAGTGCAGACTTATCTTCTAGCGAAAAGTTTGTTAAAAAAAACTAGGCAATCTCAAAAAAGTAGCTTAACTACTAGATGAAAAAAACAATGATTTTATATAGCTATTGAGGCACTTTTTTGAAATTGACAATTATTTTTAACAAAAGTTACTCTTAAAAAATATCGTTTTTATTGGACAAGCTCTTTTCAATCGGGTAGGGCTAAGGTTCACGTTGCATAAGGAAACTTCTCAAAATAACTGCAAACAACGAAATTTTCAGAATTCACTTATTCTCTAGATAACTCCGAAAAGCTTCCGACCCTATTGACATATCCTCAGATTTAAACAAAAATGACTAATCTCAGCTATTTCGAGACCCATTGATCATCTCATCAATTAGTTGTGGTTGACCCACCCAAATAATAAAAACTTTTGAATATGAATCCATAAAAACAAGAAACGATGATAGAAGCGATGATTTTTGAAACTTTTCTGAAAAACGTCATACTTCATCGTGCATTAGTTTTCATTTAGGTGATGGTTTCTACTTTATATGACAAATCGATACAAACTCTGGGTATTACCACTCTTAATTAGTCTAACCCATATCTAATGAGTCTATAACAACGAAACGGATCCCAAAAGCAAATCAAGGATACGATTCACCGTTGACAGCACGACCGACAAATTCGACACAGAAAAGCTTGGCAAAGGTGAAATATTGTGAGAGAGAAATTGTTTCCCATATACTTGTTTAAAAAACAACAACAAAATTGATATCTCCATCGTCACCTGTAGATAAAAAGTACGTGTCATCGTGTAAAGAAATTTGTGTTCCCTCATTTGATGTATTTTATTCCATCAGTTTTTGTAGATGACATCGTTTCTTCTATCTTCCTTTTTTTTTATTTCTTACAAGGTGTACGTTTTCACTCGTTGAAATGATATTACATTTTCTTGTATTTGGAAAATGAAAATCGTAGAGCGTAATTTATTGAGGATGTATATTGTACTGTTCATTCAGAATGGCATTTTTGTCATAGCTTTTCTCGTAAAATGTGTCTGAATGAGAATGTTGTCATGCAGGGCGTAGACGACATCTTCATCAAATGAATTTTTACGCACGAAAAACGAATATTCACGCTCAGCACGAGAAAAGTTGTTAAGCGCTTCCAAATTATGCTGTCGTGTTCAGCCTAAATAACGTATCTCATTTTGTTGCTAGCTTTGTGAAGCTTTCACAAGCTTTGATCTTTTTATGTTTTGCAGTTATTAAATTGAATTTTGTTGAAACACAAATGAAGCTAATTGTTCGTAAAAATTGCATAAATTTAACAATAAGACGCGACGAAGTTGTAGTTTAGAGAGCGGAATGAAAAAAGTGATACCATGGAGAGATGAAAAGACTTACCGTCTTTCATAATCCGGCATAAAGTTTTGACGGTCCACTTCACCGAATACTTGGTGATGAAAGTTACAACTTGAAAAAGTCATAAATTCATATAAATTTCAGTGAAGGGTAAAAATACAATTGTATGTGTTTGAGAGAGAAAAGCTACTCAGCCGACCATTACTATCTTGAAACTCATAAACCTTACTCGTATGATGCTTTAATTTCAAAAGTATTCCGGAAAAACGATATCATTTGTATGTCGTTTTTGTATGAAACATGGCCAGGGAGATTCAATTCTCTGGTATTGAAATGAGACCCAAGTCCGTACTAAATTTCTTAAAAGTACAAATTAACACACACCGCAATTGGAAATGACCGCGTAACTGCACACGTAATACGATTTCACTTCACTTTATGTGTAGCATTGTAACTAAATGAGTTTAAATGAATTGATTTCCTTTTCCAATTATTCCGGCAAATTCTGCATGTATACAGTCCTTTGAATAACATAAACTGAGAAATATGCATTAAAACATATGCGAACAATACCAGCCTTCAACCACAATATCCTCTTCATAACGTTTTATTCAACTTCCTACCCGACAAAATTGTAGAATACACACATCGCACATACATCGAGCCGGTAGCATAAGAAAAGAGATTCAAATCATTGTGAAAGTGTGGTGTCGACAACAGGGCGTGTAATACGAGTAACAAATGACATAGAACGGCGCCCGCCTTCATGGACACTGGATAAATAAATTACTAGTCAATTAGAATGATTAGTCTCCTTAGCCTTATGTTGTTTCTGAAGAGACACGAAAATTATGTTATCAACGTAGTGTAGTAATTTGCAATCGAATTCGTTCACTAGCAATCAAAAAATTCGTGTTAATTATTTTATGGCGGGCGTGTAATCTTATTTCGGATGTTATTTCAGAAGAAAAATGTCGTTCACAGTTATCAATATGAAAATATTTGAACTGAAAGGTTCGATCCCGGTCAGAACAAATTATGTAATGGATTTTTCTTCAATATATAGTACAAAAGTAACGCTTCTAAGCGTACCCAAGCTTGATATTGTGGGTAGTTGAGGTGTTTGTTGCCCTTGACAGAAGAATGACTCGACCCATTCACGACGAATTCTATGTACAAAACTATCTGAATCTAGCTTTAGGCGGAGATGTAATTAGCACCAGATGAAATCCTATATACTTGCTAAGCCCATAGGCGTGGTTCTGAATTCATTTTAAGCATGTGATCCACTCACCAACCCGCACTGGCCAGCATGGTGTTTCAATGGCTATTATTATTTGTACATTTTATTTGTCAATCGATTTCTGAAATTTACAAAATTTTGAAACTATGCTGACAAGAGAAAGGGGGAAAAAATAATTCAATAGTGATAAATTGGTCATAAGCATCGCGGAAGTTGTAGCGACCCAGAAGGTGTACACTATTTCTATTACATTTAATGTACCAAAAATGTGCTTGTGATGTAGTACATTTTTCGATGTAAATAAAAAGCACATTTTTGTGCCATTAAAACACGAAATTATTGTACTAGATCAAAAGTACATTTTTCGCACATTTTATGTGCGTGATAAGGTGTACACTATTCCTATCACATTTAATGTACCAAAAATGTGCTTGAGATGTACTTTCTATAATTTAACACTTTATATATAAATTTAACACACCAACACATAAGTATCCGGTGGCACAATTGGTAAAGCAGTCGACTCATAATCCCGAGCGTCTTGGGTTCAAGCCCCGCAAATTAAAGAAATTTTTCTAAAAAAAATGAGAGCTTGCATAAAAAAAATGTAGATGAAGGACGTAGCGATCATCAGAATAAGAAAAACCGAAATAGAAAAGTCGGTAAACAAAATTGAATTTTCCTTTCTTTTCTTGTATAACATTAGATGTACATTAAATGTGCTGGTAATTTACACTAAAATGTACATTAAACGTACATGGTGTATTCAAGGTGTTTTAAATGTACATTAGATGCACATACATGTACCACACTTCAGTGTACATTTAATGTACATTAAATGGGTTCACATTTAATGTACATTTGATATACATTAAATGCACTTCTCGTTCCAAAGAAAAGATGTAACAGTAAGGGCGTTTTTTAGCATACATTAAATGTCCTGGAATTGGAGCACATTAAATGGGATCAGCACATATTCCGATGGCACTTTATGTACATTTCGTGGGGTCAATTGTTATCTGGGAAAATCCTGTTCTTTGGTTCTTAAAATTGGACTGTTTTGAGTTGAGAGTTTGGTTAGTTTTAGGGAGTAATGATGAAAATGAAAATCGAAACATTTTTCCACATCTGAAATATCCATTTTCCGCTTTCTGCTTGTAACAACAGAAGTAACAACATCTCTCAAGACCTTTAGGGTTCTGAATAGTAGGATTTTCAATAAAAGTTATTAGATGGAAGGAAGAAATGAGACGTCGGCAACAAATAAATTAGCAAAATTTTAACGTTTCTTTTCATGTTTTTTTTTTGAATAAAAACACCTGCTTCTGACAGCATTTCATTTCAAGTTTTAAATGTTAGACATTTTTTCTGAATTAAAATGGTTTAACATTACATGGTTCCACATCACCAACGCATCCGACAGGATATTTCATGTAAAATGTTCCCTTCATATCTTTTGGGTAAAAATGTTCATATTATTTGAGACTGGAAACCCAATTAAAAGACTTGCCGTTGATTTGTGACAAAAAGTTATGACCAATTTAATTCAAATTAGGCAAAACGAAAAGTCAAAATGTTGTCAGTCACGAACAACAAAAGTTCAAGTCAAGACGCGTACACCAAAACCACCCTCTGCATGTAATTCTGCTTTCTAATGGGGAAGCATTAATTAGAAAAATAAAAAAACGTACGAAAAATGCTTGTAATCGTTTAACAAGTCTCACGTAAAGTATAATTTAAGTTAAAAATAAAATAAAAAAAAATCTGCTGCTGAATACCAAAACAACCTGAAAATCTACAAATGCGTTTTTGCGTGTGACATAAATCGTAAATGAGGGAGCAAATTGCCCTCATTAATTTTAGTTTAATTATTACGTTTTCCATTGCTACGTTTTACCTGTTGTGTAATTTCAAGGGTTTGGTTTGGTATTCTACTACCATGAATGCTATATGGGCATTAAAACAATTTCTACATCTCAAACAAGTCAGATCAGGTTTTACAGCAGATAGATTAATTCTGCATAACTTGCTTTTACGTTAAGATATCACAATGGGCAACAATAACAATGCCTTCGTTCGCTTTATTTTATAAATTTAAGCATTTCCCATTACAAGCATAACCGTTTGAAATAAATGTTCGGAGGATAGGTATTCTTCCGTGTAGCGGCATAACTTTAATCAGGACGAATTTAGTTTTTTTCTTCAGAAATTTCGGAGCAATCTGGATCAATGTTTCGTATATAAAAGTGTAAGTGAATAACTTTATATGAAAGCGCGACTTCCACAATAGAATTAATTTTCACATATTTTGGTTGATAAACATTTAAATCACCCTCTGAGACTAAATCAAACACAAAAATTAGAAAAACTGTTGTTCGAACTGGAGAAACTTATGTTTGTCCTTTCGGACTGCCGGTCGGATGCAGAAATTTGTTGTCAGGTACAACACATTAGAAGAAATCGTGATTAACCTTTAGAAGAGAAGAATTGTTCCAAAAGAATCGGGAACACCGACGGCGACGGAAGGACCGAACTTGTCGAAGAAATGATTGCCCGATAACTTTTTTCTTTTCCATTCAGTTTTTACACGCAAAAATTTAATTTTAATATAAACAATCTACGGAATAAGAAATAAAAGTCAAATTTTTGCAGCGCAAAAACTGAAAGTACAGAATAGTAGATTTCATAACTAGGGAAGTAAATAGAAAATTCCTTAACAAGAGTAAACTTTGCGACCAGAGCTGAATTAATTGTAACGAGGGTGAATTCACACAAGTTATAATTTATTCGGCGAAAAAAATTGTCTCAAAAAAAAATTTTTCTCCAAAAAAAATTTTCTTCAAAAAAAAATTTACTCCAAAAAAAATTTTCTCCAAAAAAAATTTTCTCCGAAAAAAATGTTTCCCCAAAAAAATTGTACTCCACCACACTTCCCAGACACTTTCCACATCATTCCACACACTTCCCACATCATACCACACACTTCCCACATCATTCCACACATTTTCCACATCATCCCACACACTTCCACACTTCCCTCATCATCCCACACACTTCCCCCATCATCCAACACAGTTCCCACATCATCTCACACTCTTCACATCATCCCACACATTTCCTGCATCATCCCACATACTTCCCGCATCATCCTACACACTTCCTACATCATTCCACACACTTCCCACATCATTCCACACACTTACCACATCATCCCACACACTTTTTCCTTTTTCTTTGTCTACTTCAACGACTCGGACTGCAATTCGACGATCACAAAAAATATCAACTTTGCTGATGACAAGAAAATTGTTCACAACAAGATTTCAACGATGGAGGACACAAAATCATTACAAGCCGCAATAGATCAATTTATACAATATTGCTCTATAAACGGCTTTGAGTTAAATTCCCAGAAATGTAAAGTTATGACAGTCTCTAGAAAATGCTTTCCAATCTTAGCGAACTACTACATTAATGGCGAGCTGATTGAACGGGTACACAGCTACAAAGACTTAGGAGCAACATATGATTCAAAATTCTTATTCAATGACCATTTCGAATTGGCAGTGAAAAAAGGCAATTCGTTGTTATCCTTCGTAAAACGTCAATGCTATGGACGGTTTAATGTCAAAACAGCGAAAATGCTCTATTGTGCGATTGTCCGTTCACATTTGGAATTTGCCAGTTCAATTTGGGCACCGCATCATGACGTTCACATACAATCATTAGAAAGCGTACAGAAACAATTTGTCCTATATGCCAACAGACATTGATACTTGGACGAAAACAGTGACAATTTTCGCCTACGACCGTATTTAGACAGGTGTAATGAGCTAGATGTCGTATCTCTGCTAAGAAGACGTACAAACGCTGCAGTGTTCTTCATACACGATATTCTCACCGGCAAGATCAATTCTCAATTCCTGCGTGACCGTATAGAACTTTATGACGGAGCAAGGTGTTTGAGAAATCCATCTTTTATCCGTATTCGTTGCAACAACACCGAATATTCAAGGTTCTCACCGTTCAACTTTGCCTGCCAATTATTCAACATGGCTGCTAAACATGTTGATCCTTCGCTACCGTTAAAGAGTTTTCGTAAAAGCATTCTTGAACTAAACGACTCTGCATTCGAGAAATTTGGAAATCCAGTCACCGGATAATGTCTTTCTTTTTGGTGCTTTATTTCCATTTTATTAAAGAAAACCGAAAGCACCCAGTCCGGTGATTAAACTTTTCATCATTTCGTATATTTTGCAAAAAATTTCAATTCTTTTTTTTCCGCAAAGGTTTTTTCTTTTGGTTCCCATGGAACGGCTTCGACGACCACATCCTAGCGTTCATCCATTTCGATGATTCTATCAATGTCTTCGAAGATGATTACTGTGACGGATTTTGTGATTTTTTAGTTTATTTATTTCGTGTTTTTTTTTGACGACAAGCTTGAAGGCTTTCTTGATATTTATATTTATATAAGGCAGAATAAATATAAATATCATTCTATTTATTTATTTATTTTTTCATCCTTTCATTTTAATAATTTTTGGACGACTTGTAGATACTTTTGTGATATTTTTTATTATTTATTTTTTGTTTTCTTTTTTATTTTTTTATATTATTCTTTATGACGAAAGTGATCGACGATTACTGCTACTTTTAATATCTTTTTATCAATTTCATTTATCTTATTGACTTTGTTTATTTTATTGTTTGTTTATTTTTTATCTTTTGATGTTGTAAATTTTGGTTTTTTAATGAGGGTTATCACAGCAGTGATAGTTACTCTTTTTTACCAATGTCGGCTAGAGGATAGTGGACAATAAAAGTATTTTCATCACTTCCCACATCATTCCACACACTTCCCACTTCATTCCACACATTTCCCATATCATCTCACACACTTTCCACATCATCCTACGCACTTTCCACATCATTACACATCATTTTCGGTTATTCAAAAAAAATTGTTTTCTCATAGTTGCTCTACGGCAGCGTAGTTCTTTTCGGACCACTTTTACCGACTCCTGGCAACGAACCCCAACACCGATTCCCACTAGACCAGTTCCGTTAGCTTCGTGAGATCGCGACCTTTCATTTGATACCCCACTACCGGCCGAGATATAGCCGAAAAAGTGCTCCCGTCGCGTCAGTGGATTTTCATATATGAGGGTTGTATGAAAACTTTGAAAGCCAATAACTCAGTTCCAAGATTTTTTTGGGGGTAGCCACCGGCTGAATTTTCCATTTGGGACCAAAACTGAACTTCCCTAAAAATTTTAAGGAAATCGCCCGGGCTATGTAAGTAAGTCTTACTTTTCGTTGAGAATTGCCTATAGTTTTATTATATAGGCTATTCTCACCGAAAGGTGCGACATCTATTATCCTCGTAACGTTGATATCATGAACTAAAGATTATCAGCTCAAAATGTCAGACTTCTCAAATTGGTTAGTCTGCTTCAAATGTTAAGTGCTGCCATTTATTTTCGTTATGAACTGCCTATATATGTCAAGTGTGTCGTGTGAAGTATGTGGTCACAACAGTTTTTTTCCATTGAAATGTTAAAATTGCAGGAAACTTCACCGAGAAAACAGTTTGTTCAAACTTTTATTCAACGCTAAGTTAGCTGCAGTTTTGGCCTTTCTATTCAATAATCTTTCGCCGTGAAAAAAAATAAAACTTATTATGTTTAAAGTTAATTTAGAGTTAAAATATTTAAGTTGCCATTAAAACAATGTACATCTAATCCTACAAAATTTCTTGTAATAATAGGATAAAGTAAATACAATACGATAAAATTCATCACATCCCAATAAATTTTAAAATCACTCTAATCCGAAGTTTTTTTTTCGAAAAAAAAGCTCAATCCGGATTTACCACAATGAATAATTTGGATCGTGAATTACTTTTTACCAATATTCTGTTCAATTTGTACATGTAATGTCTTATAAACCCTCTATATTGTTGTGCATTTGGTATATACTGCTTCTTAAAACTTTATGTTTAGGCCTTTACGAAGTAAGGGTGTCTCGTTTCTTTAAATTTGTAAGTTCACTAAAGCGTTTCGTTTATAAAACCTTAGATTCGGAAAGCTCATGGTAGGACACCAGATTAATGCCATATCACACTGAGGAAAATATCTATAAGCGACGTAGGAATCGTGTTTATAATATACGTCGCCCACGTATTTTATCCACCGTGCACGTATTACGAACGCCGTGCACGTATTATGTGAGCTCATAACACGTTCATTACGTATGACATACGGTAGTGTGCTTATAAATTTACTTGTTGTCAAGTTTCAGCTGTTTTCAAGGTCTGCCATAGAAAAAATACATTGAAAAAAGAGATAATGTCGATAATGTTGAAAACAGCACAACAAGTAAATTTGAAAGCACGTGTTTGTACTACACAATACTTAAATAAGGTTGATAATACATTCACCGCGTATATAATACGTCGGCGGCGTATTATTATAAACTCAATTCCTACGTCGCTTGTAGATATTTTTCTCGGTGCAGGCTGGGGATATCATTGCTATGGACGAATTTGTGCGTTCGAATAAGTAATTTTTCATGGAGGAATGTCTTAACTTATAATTAATTCTTGCAAAGTCCATACCATGAGATTGGGTAAATGAAATGAAATGGAAAGTTCGTCAGTGGAAGGTACCAATATTGATATTAAGTGACGTCATACTATACAAAGCTTTTTTTATCTAAGTAGGTATAACGTTATTCTTTGAATCCAAGATGGAGTCAAATTTATGCCGAACTATGAATCAAATTATTTTTATATTGGTATACTAATTTTCATTTCTTCCGAAGTTCATAAGGATTTTACCCCCTACGGGAACCTACGGGTCCGTGTTCACTTCTTGGATTCCTTTTAAAAAAAGTGGGCTGAGTAGCAAGAGCTTATTGATTTCGTTGCTTTGTTAATCAAGTATGCATTTAGATTTGTTCGGGACTTATCTCCCAGAAACTCGAGATTGTCGCTCCATCTGGAAAATTGCGTTGCTATTATGTTGCAAATTGTCTTTCAAATCATCTATTTTATCATTTTCGTTATTTCAAGACTGATATCAGCGAAATCTGAGAATATACTCAACTCCTTAGCAAACTTTTGACCTTTTCTTCCTTTTTATTTACCACTTTTCTGGTTAGCATTTTAATTCCATGTGCTATAAAGCATTTGACATCCTGGTATCATAAAACTTTTCCGGAAAAGTGAAACCGCTACCGAATAATATGTCATGAAATATTTTTCAACTTGGCATCAGGCTGCTGTCTTGGGTTCTGGAGGTACTTTATTTAGAGGGTAACAGGATCCTGGTATCAAGTTGAAAATTTGGGGTTTCCCACAGAAAACTTTGTATAACCAAGTGTCCTTCACTATTCAGATGTAGAACTGAATGAAGAAAACTGGAGTTGGCAAATCAACCGAAAATGCATTACATAACATATCGCAGGCTATTGAGCTATCCCTAACAAATCAAGAATACGCTCTAGGATGCCTCATTGACATCACGGGAGCGTTTAATTACATCACTTTTAGAGCCATATCGCGAGCATGCCAAATACCTGAAGTTGACCCAGGCATAATCGGGTGGATTCAAGCCATGCTCTCTAGCAGGATAGTCACGGTACATTTCGGTGATCAGAAAATCTCAATAACAACTACTAAAGGCTGTCCACAAGGAGGGGTACTCCCCCCTTTACTATGGTGTCTAGTAGTAAATGATCTAATCAAAGAACTAAATGACAACAGGTATCAAACTGAAGGATTCTCAGATGACCTGGCCACGCTACTAAGAGGTAAAAGCGTAAATGTTCTATATGCAGCCTATTACAAACGGTTCTTAACATAGTGTCAAAATGGTGCGATGACAATGAGCTCAAGATAAACCATAAAAAGACAACAATGATTCTATTTACTAGGAAAAACAATTGAAGGCTTATTCATCCCAGTAATTAAAGGAATTCCAATAAAGCATGCGAACTTTGTCAAATATTTGGGTTTAATCTTTGACAGCAGAATGTTATGGAAAATGAATCTAGACGCTCGCATAGAAAAAGCCACAATCGCTCTTTGGCAATGTCGTAAAGCCTACGGAACGAACTGGGGACTTTCACCAAAATTTATGTTTTGGATCTACACCACCGTTATTAGACCAATCCTGCTCTACGGATCATTTCTATGGAACCACATATGCAAGCTTAAATATGTTCAAGACAAACTGAAGAAACTGCAAAGACTGGCCTGCAGAGCCATCACAGGCATGTGGAAATCGACTCCCACCGACGCTGTACAAGCTATGCTAAACTTAGTGCCGCTAGATATTTTAATACAAGCTGAAGCAGGGAAAGTGTTAGATACAACAAGATAGACAACAAGATAATCAGCACAGGCTTACAGATCACACTATCATATGGAGAGAAATGTCAAAATCCATACCAACTTTTGGAATGCCAACCGATAGAATCACACCTACTTTAAGATTCGACAGACAGTTCAACACTTACATTCCGTGCAGGGAAGAGTGGACGAATGGCCTCCTACCACCTGAACACGGTATAGTCTTTTTCACTGATGGATCAGTAATAAACAAATCAGCTGGAGCCGGACTATACTGCGCACAAACGAATGTGGGGATATCTATCCCACTGGGACAATACTGCTCGATATTTCTAGCCGAACTGTATGCCATCAAATCAGCATGTCACCTCAACAGAACAACAAATATCGAACGAGATAATATTCATATGCTCAGATAGCGAATCGGCTTTAAAAGCTCTATTAGCCACAAAATTTAGTTCTGCATTAACACTAGAATGCTGGGAAACACTAAACGAGCTTGCCACAAGAAACAGGGTTGACCTATTGTGGGTACCATCACACTCGAACATTGAAGGTAATGAAAGGGCAGATGAGCTTGCGAGGAAATCAGCGCTTAGCAATCCTATCGGATCAGAGCCAATAGTAGGCATCCCTACTTCATACATCAAGAAGGCGATAACAGAACTTCGGGATGGGAAATTCAACAAACATTGGGACACCCTATCAAACTGTCGGCAAGCCAAAAATTGCATTAGAATAAGTGGAAAAAACTCCAAGTATCTCATTAACATAAGTAGAACGAGATTGAAAACTTTTACTGGAGTGGTTTCCGGACACTTCGGCTTTAACAAACATCTGACCACAATAGGCAAACGAACGGATCCAAGCTGTGACATGTGTGGGGAACACGCAGATACAGCTGAACATTTTCTGTGTAACTGTCCTGCTTTCATCAATAACAGACGTAAGCATTTGGGCAATTACATCATCAGGTACGACCTGATCAAAAGCCTGCACCCTCGAGATATCCTCAGCTATATTTCTAACACAGGAAGGTTTCAAACGGTAGCAGACAAAACAAAACGTCAAAAAGTTAGCACAATAGCCCCAACGGAGGCCTCCGTGCGCGTTTGTGCACCTCGCGTGCAGACAACTACATTTAATAAAAAAGAACTGGAGGTAAGTAATGCCTTAAGCATATTTAAGTTTTTACCTTCACCTCAAGTCGACAGTGAGCTGCCTTCAGAATATTCTCAAGTGAAGGCAGATGTTAAATTAAATATAAAATATTTTCTTCCCCGCAATTCATTCTACGAAGTGACATCTTTCATACAATATTATAATATAGAATTTCTGGTTCACGCACAAATAAATTTTTTATTCAATTTTTTAATATTAAAGAATTTTTTCTTTATGAGCAGAAGTTTGAAGAACATTTGCATTAATTTGCATTTGTTTTAACATGCCGGTTTTGGATAACCGGGAAGCCAAAATGTTTTGAAAGTAAACATAAAAAAATTAATTACCCAAATCTGAAACAAGTTTTGATAGACTTCGTGAAAATAAGCAATCGATCTCCAGTATTCCTATAATTAATTTCCAATTTTAATCGAAAAAGTTTTTTCATCATCGGGAAATTTTGATGAAAAACATACATTATGTTAAAAAACTAAACAACAACCTGTCCTAAAACAATTTATAGCTTTTTCGTAAAGTGGACAAAATGCAGTGAATGTGCTGTCAATAGATATACATCTTGCTACTGACCTGGAATAATAGGATAGGGTTTAGAGAGGAGCGGGTCGACCATTTTTCGAAACCCTACCCGGACCGAACCCGACCCGATAAAATTTTTCGAATCCCGAAACCCGAACTGTTTGCAAACCCGGCCCGAACCGAACCCGACCCGATTAAAATTTTCGAAAACCGAAACTCATAAACCCGAAAAAAACAATTCGGGTTCGGGTCGGGTTTTTCGAATCGGGCAACCCGCTCATCTCTAATAGGGTTACTAATGTGAAGGTATCCATACACATGTGCGACTAACTTTGTATAGCAGCAGTATTGTGTACCTGATGGCCTGGTGCAAAAATTTACCCATTAAATTATCCCTTATTTACATCGCATGTGCTGTAATGTACTATTTCTGTTCTCTAAATTCAAAAATTTTGTGTATTTTTAATAACTTCATTCGCTTTATTCTCTTCTTTGAGCATCATTTTCAAGAGCAGTAAAGTTCACATTTTTGATGTTATTAAATAAATTTTTAATGAATATTTTAACCGACATTCCTTTTTATTTCTATCGTTCCCATCGAAAACACTCATTCGATATTATTATGTTAAACGGGAATATCAACTATAGGTGAAACATCCTACGTTCCTATTTCCATTAAAGGCGAACATAATGTAAACAGCATCTTATCGCATTTCATACTGAGCGAGTGAATAGAATACAGCGTATGGCTGAACACATTGAGAAAACGAATAATTTTTTACTTGTGATATTTACGACCCCATTCGTTTTTTTATGTCGTAATTTATAGACTTGCTTCCATCTATATGAGTTACACGGAGAAATTCTACTGGCTGCGATACATGAAAATAAATTAACTCGTTCAATATCTCTAAACAACTTATTGTGGTGACTTTTGCTCCTTGGAATGGAGTTTGGCGGAGTTAAGAGTCCATAATTTGAATGAGTAAGTCTTCTAATTCAAAAGTAATAACTTGTAGCTTGTATCAGAGCTATAGGGCACCATTTTCCAAAATTCAGAATCAAGACTTTCGACCACTTTTTAGGGAAGATGTACCTGCCCTTTAGCATTTAATAAATTTTTGTAAATGACTAATATTATGGATAAGAAGATTTTTGACCTAACCCGGTGAAAGTTTTGGAGACAAGATGGTGAAACATTGAGTTGTGAGATGGCGTAAGCGTAGTCATGCGTTAGCTAAGTGTGAGTAATTGGTGTAAAGGCTCTAGATACCGAACGTCAAGACAGTTGATTTTGGTTCGTAAAGGAGAACACAAACGAGCAATTTGAATTGTCGATCTCAGCAATTCTGTGACATAAGAATAATCGAAATACGACGAATTTGCAATTTTGATGAAAATACGTGTGTGCTTTGACAGGAGAATCGCAATTAATTGACGCGAATTAGAAAACTTTCTAATTTTCCGAAATCGGTGTTGACAGTTGCCGATTCAGAACATTGATCGAAATACAACGAAATTGGTCATCGCAGCAATTCATAATTATTTATCGTTTGTTTTCTGCTTAACATCCATCAAGTATAGACCGTGCATTTGGGTCTTAGTCTTAATTTAAATTGAATTCTTTTTGTCTTGATCAAAGCTCGTGGGTTTTTAGGTAAACATATTATTTGACATGGAAAGTTTACGTTGGATCTTAATCACAACCCATTTGGAAAGTGATACGACTACGCCATTAACTCTTGAAATTGGTCTCTTCACCCATCATACAATTCAGGTTAGTTTTAGGTTAAGGGGTGCGCAATAGTATTAAGTTGAGTGTTATAACCGAAAGGAAATTATAAGAATTGTTTTATGAATTTCTGCGAGGAAAGAGAAACGTTACAAAGGCAGACAAGAAACTTCACTAATATCGTAAGTCGTGGTAAACGCATAATCTGCGGCGCTTAGAAATGTAAAAATTTATTACAACCTTGGGATGGGATTCTTATCATTTCGTCGCCCCCTTAATAGCGCCTGAAAATTATTCAGAAATATACAACTCTGCCAAAACAACAATTTATGCAACTTTTGAATTTTGTTACCCGAGACTGCAATCAGTTTACAACAACACCATGAAAAAATGAATCGATGGACTACCCATGGGCTTACCTCTGAGTCCCACCCTTGCAGATTTGGTTATGGAGTATGTGTTGAACCAGGCCATAGCAAAATTAAATTTTGAACTCAAAGAATGTGTGAAATACGTAGACGACCTATTCCTAATCATTCCCTCAACCATGTTAGATTATACGATTAGAATATTTAATTCCATCCACCACAAGATTCAATTTACATTCGAAAAAGAAAAGTACAATGTTCTACCGTATCTTGATGTTCTACTAATCCATGAAGCAGATCACAGTATCTCTTTTGACTGGTACACAAAACCAACGTCGTCGGGTAGGATACTCAATTATTTTTCCAATCATCCATGGAGTCACAAGATAAACGTGGTGGACAATTTGATCCGCCGCGCCGGTTGCTAGAACTAAGTTGAACTACGTTCCACAGAAAAAACACTGTATTGGCCTAAAGTTTACTGGTAGCTAGTGGTTATCCCTTGTATTTAATCAAACGAAGCATAAAAAAAGTTCCATAGACTGAAGAGGATAAATACCACTTTGGCCAATCATATTACTCATCGCAATAATAACACTCAAAACAATATATCTATCCAAAGTAGTCAACCAACGAAACTACCTCGCTACAAAGGTCTTCAATTTCGAATCGTGCTCCCAGAACATTGGAAAAATTCTCTGTAGAGGTATTGAAGACCTAAAATTAGGATTTGAGCCGACCTCCAAGAATCGATCCAATTTTACAAAATTAAAACAAAAAACACCTTTGACAGAGATGTATGGTGTGGTGTACCGAATCCCGTGTATCGGCGATGGAAAAAACGAGACATGTGATTTCAAATACACGGGTCAAACGGGCCGCAAAGTGAATGTGAGAACGGATGAACACCAAGAAGATATAAGAGCGTATAATCAAAATGGACAGTTAGACGAAACAACAGCTTTAGTACATCATTTTTATGACACAGGTCACGCTCCCGATATAGATAACATATCGATCTTAGAAGTTGAGCATAGCTACGCAAAAAGAAAGACCTTAGAATCATTTTTTGTCTTAATTTATTTATGATGTTAGTTTGGTTTTTATTTTTATTTTTCCTTCTCCTAACTGGTTTAAGATTCTTAGTTAAGTGTCTTCATAGTTAATTGCCTGACAAAGCCTGATGGGCTACTGGCTCAATGTAATGTTTGTGATATTCTTATGTTTTATTAAATAAAGCAACTTAAATGAAAAAAAAAAAGACCTTAGAATCATTACTTATCCTAACAACTACCCAGTCCATGAACTTTAGAGAAGATACGGACAACATAAGCGCGGTGTACAAAAGCTTAATTAAAGCAACGCTAGCTCCATCCACTTGTTCTTAGCTCATCTATAGAAACATTTGAGCTCGTCCATTTAATAACTCTGTTAATGTCATTAACGTTATGGTTTCTCCATATAAGTAAATGTCGCGAAGTTTTATATTTTTTAGTAAAATGTTTCATTTATGTTAAAGTCAAGTTTTTATTGTAAGTTTTAATTTTTGATAATTTTTGAGCTGCACTCAGTCTAAGTTAATTTTGAGTTTTATTGTAGAGACTTTCAAACAACTGATGATGTATCAATAAGATGCGAAACGTCTTAACAACGTAGTTTCTATCACCCGTTGGACCGGAAAATCGAGAAAAACCCAATTCAATTATTATTCAATAGGGTGTGTGTTCGAAGTTAGAAACATTTTCACGACATTTTATGATTTCATGACTCACTGTGTAAATCCACACACACTTGACGAGTTGTTTTAAGGGTGGGTCTCCAAATTTTTCGTTGACTTGCTTTTTTTAAATTTTAGGTTTTTCCCGGAAAATGTCCCAATCCTTGGGATTGAACAACTTCTAGAATCGCGAAGGATGACTCATGTATCTAGAGAGTGAGAAAGATATTTCTAAAGGCAAAGTTCTAGAGAACAAAATTTTAAAGAACACGTGTTTCAGGGTTTCAGGAAAATTTGCCAAATCATGGGATATGACCGCCTCTAGAATTGGGAGGGATAACTCATATCTCTAGACGATTTATTTAGCGTATGGCTTATTAGATCTACAATCTAATTTTCTACAATTATGATAGATCAAGAGGTCTTTACGACAGGTTTGGATATTTCATCATGATTTGTACACGTTAGAACTTAATACTTGTTGTTTTCACACATTCCCTGCACACTTGATTTGTTCATTCGGATGTTGTTGCTGGGAGGTTGGCTAGCCAACAGTTTCGGCGACCGGGTGACATCTTTTGTCTTCTGGGACCGCACGAACTCATGTGTGATTGAGTTGTCGTCATTATGTCTATTCGTTTAGTGGTGCCATCTCTGGTTTGCTCAGTGGACTTACTGATGTGTCAACCATTTGTTGACCGTTCATGCTTCTGTGAGTGACGTCACTGCATGTATGTACATGTTTCGTTATGAGCATCGAATATCGATAACTATCCAATTTATGAAGCTTGGGTGAACTTAGGGACGTTGCATTATGATATTTTTCTTAATGAAAAACTGTTTCCTTCAGTGTCGCACCGGGGATCGAGCCCGGGCCATTTCGGTAGATGTTCAGTGCGTTACTATTGAGCCACCACGTAGACGAGAGGTGGATAAACAAAGAAAAACAAGGTTCGATGCGATTGAAAGCAAAAAAAAAAATAAACAAAACAAAAACAGGAAAAAAAAGCAAACAATAAACACAGAAAATAACGAACAAAAAACAAAAACGAAAGAAAACAAAAACAAAAAACAAAAAACACCAAAACAGAATCGTTTTCTTTTTGTTTGTAAACATAGAAAGCAAAAAACACCTATTCTCTAGAACTGTGCCAATTAGAAAGTTGCTTCCAAAAGCAAAGCTGTAGAAAATAAAGTTTTATAGAACACGTGTTTTAGGATTTAATGGAAAAATGGACCGATCCTGAGATATGACCATTTCTAGAATTGGGAGGGATGACTCATATCTCTAGAACTGTGGCATTTAGAAAGTTGTAGAAAGTCAAAGTTGTAGAGAATAAAATTTTAGGGCACATTAGTTGCAAAATTTTAGGGAAATATGGCCTAATCCTGCGATATTACCATTTCTAGAAGTGTTGACTCATGTCTATAGAACTATGGCAGTTAGAAAGTTGCTTCCAAAGACAATGTTGTAGAGAACAAAATTTTAGAGAACACGTGTTTCATGATTTGAAAAATGTCTCAACTCTTGGGATTGAGCAACTTCTAGAATTGGAAGAGATGACTCATATCTCTGGAAATGTGACAGTTAGAAGTCCGCTTGTTAAAGGCAAAGGTAGTGAGAATTACATTTTAGAGAAAGTAGTTTCAGAATTTTTTAGAGAAACGGCGTTGGTTCTGTTTGTGATATGGTGCAGGGGAGAACATTTCGGCCAACGAAATCAATGGTCTCAGATGTCATAAGACGAACTTCGGTAGGGCTTTCGACATTACCTCTGTGGATCTTTTAAATGCTTATATTTCTAAAAGAACATAAAACATTGACGAACTTCGGTAGGGCTTTCGACATTACCTCTGTGGATCTTTTAAATGCTTATATTTCTAAAAGAACATAAAACATTGAATTGTTTCCTCATTTTTATTAACATACGTTCGAGTCTTTTTTAACATTTGGTACGTACGGGTATTTGGTTATGTTTGTTGATATGTTTGTGTACCGAGGTACTGCGTTACAAATGTTCCCCCTTTTCATCAAAATTGGCGAATACATCAAGACTCTTTCAAGGTTTAAGAATGTTTTTAGCTTGTGATTATGTAAAAATGTCAATTTTTCGCCATTAGATAGATACAGATTCCAAGCGTGGGTAGACTGACAGACTTGCCACTACACAATAACAAATTTTTCTGCAACAATACAATGAATCTACGAACTTTTTGTACGGGCCGAAGAAAAAACATCGTAAGATATGCTTTTTTGGCAAAGTTTTTGTTCCGGAAAAGTGTAGATGTAAACTTAACTCACTTTCACATACAATTTGCGATAAAACTTTCAAAGAAAATATATATAATAATTCTAGAAAGGGGCCCGTCGAATAAATTACCAACATACTTTTCGATTCGTAATATATCAAGCTACCAAAACTTGTGAATATTCAAACAGACTTTTTACTCAAACAAAACTGTTTTCAATATGACTAAGAACATTTTTCTGATAACAATTGTTGTCATTGAGAATATAAAATTTGATATGTCTTATGAGCGCTATACATGGTCGCATGGAAATGTTCAATACATTCAATTCCCTGCTCGATTCAAATTATCGCACTATATTTTTCACATTGTTAGAATACACTATGGCGTTGTAAAATCATGATCAAGAAAATGCATTTTCACACTTACTAACTGCTCTGGCAGGCAATTTTCCGCTTCGATTCGGTTTAAAAAGAAATGGGAAAAATGTAACATTCTTTTTGAATTTGGTGTAAGGTATTATGCATGCACATTCTGAAAACATTATCTCTTGTACTGTAAACGTTGGAAAATACGAACGAATATTCGGAAAAAAATTCAATGGTTATTCTTTGTTCGAAATTGGAATAGTTTCCGGAATCTTTTTCTATACTAGAAAGGAAATTATTACGAAAAGCTAATGGTATATGGACACTTTGATTGTTAAAACTAGCCAATAATTTCCTGCTTCATTCGATTCATTGAATCTCTTATCCGTTATCCGTAATTGTAATGATACTATTCACTATTCAGTATTAAAAGGTAGGATGTACAAGTTTTCAAATGACATACAAGATAAAGAAAAGCACCTTGTCGTATGCTTCAGGTAGCATCGTATAAGGTTGATTGACATCTCATTTTTTAAATGAATTTCAGAACGAACATTTCTTTTACTTTCTGTTCGTGTCATATATTCAATTAAAATCTCAAAAACTTTAAGCTTATACTTTTGCTCTTCCGTTTGTAACGTTTCAAATATCGACCCGAAAATATGGTCGATGTATTTACTGCAACGTCTCGAAAATTATTTTTTGCAATTCAGCAAAAAAATATGCTTTTTTTTCCAAAAATTAAAAAACGTTTGTTCAGATTTCTTTAAATTAATTTTAAATAAATGAAGTGCGTAAAAAAATTCCACTGCACTAGTGCGTTAATAGTATATTGTATATACCGTGTTGCACAAAGAGGATTTTTGTATCATCAGTCCTAAGTTTTCCTAAAGACGAGGGGTTATCCACTGGTCAAAGATTTGTACCAAAAACCCACAAAAATTTGAAACATCAAAGAAATTCCAAAAATTTCATCGAAATTCCAAAAATTTCATCGAAGTTTCATAATTTCCACACAATTTCCGAAGTTCAGAAGTTCCGAAAATTCCACAGAAATTCCAAAAGTTCAAGAAATTCCAAAAATTCCACAGAAATTTCAAAAATTCCAAATATTCCACAGACATTTCATCGAAATTCCGAAGTTCAGAAATTCCACTAACTAAATTCCAATAATTCCAGAAATTCCATTTTAATCCCAAAAATTCCATCAGCCTGTACTAAAAAAATGAAGTGGATAACCCCTCGCCTTACGAGCGTAACCAGTAAGTAAAATTAGAACGTGAGGTACAAAATCCACCTGTGCAACGAGGTGTACAGTCTGAGAAAAGTAACAATCCAATTCATACCATAACCTAAACACGTGTGGGATGAATTGGATTGTTACTATATGTATGTTTTCTGTTTCCTACGAATGTACAGTATACTTTTTGCAAAGATGTATCGAAATAGACAAACACCTAAATAAATCAAAGAATCGTCTTTATAAACACTTCAACTTTGCACGAATGATCAATTAGCCTCCCACCAACCAGTGCGGAAAAATATATAAGAAATTTTATAATAGGAGGGAGCAGTGGGATAATCATATAAGGAACGACGACATTAGGGAAAATTTAGGGATTTCGTCAGTGGAAGAGGCGGCAAGGGCCAGTCGGCTGCGCTGGTTCGGGCACGTTCAAAGGATGGGTAATAACAGGCTA
>CM055403.1:68294434-68308001 GCA_029228625.1 Pseudolycoriella hygida
GAGGGCATGGAGGACGATAGTTCACCAATCTGGGGTTGCGACAGAAAGACCTCACACCGGAAGGTACTAACGGTCTATAAAGTTTGATGATGATGATGATGATGATGAATTTTATATCCAATCAAAAGTATGCGGAAATAGTCGTTTTTGATACAAGTTGCCTTTGGCTCGTATCGGCAATCTCACATCTAGTGCGTTAAACTACTAGCTACCAACTACCGACAAAAAACTAGCTTTTCCATGCGTGTTTTCACTTACAAATATTTGTTGAAATTTCAAGCGGTCAATAAAAGCGGTTTTTATGCACTACTGCGAAAAAAAATGCAACAAAAAACATCATGCGACACCGAAATGGCGCACGAAGAAGCGAGTTTTTTGTGGTGAATTGCAAAAATTTCAAAGCAATCTGCGTTCAAGAAATCTGTCGTATTCCGATATATCGTTGCAAAAAAATGTACGCATTAGTGAGAGAAAATGACTTCATACGACACCAAAATAATACCCCAAAAAGCGTGTTTTCGTTAGTGAATGCAAAAAACGTTGTTTTATACACATATTACGTATGAAGGTAGTTTAACGCTTATTTTTTATTTTTAATGCATTCGCTGTCGGTGTGTTAGTAGAGTATATGAGTTGGTTAAGACCGTAAATAAGTCAGTTAAACCAATACACTTAAAAACGAGAACGGTTAAACTAACACACATCCAGCTTATGCATTAAAGCATCGTACTAAATAGACGTGTATATAAGCGGTTATACAAACACTCGGAGCTTCGATCCTCGTGCTACTAGGGTAGGTCGAATTTGAACTTTTATTTTTTTTTCAAACGCCTGACCCTACAAATGCTGTGTTATAGTCCCAGAAATGTTTTGTAGAAGAACTTTTTTTTTTAAATGCGATCTTCCTCTGCCTCTCCTTGAAACCTTTTAGTGCTAATTATTAGTATCCCGATAGTACTTCAAAATGCCGGTATCGCAGAGGTCATCAATATGCTAATGTGGTATTGGAGGTTCAACCTTCCTTCCCGACTTTCAGTTTGCATATTGAAATTTCAACTTTGACTCCACCAAAACAACATAAACAATGATTTAAATTTTTTTCAAAGAACGTAGATAGATAGAGAATTTCATAACGAATTCAGAAAAGCAAACCGTTTTGAAATTGGTTGACACGTGACTGACTCAGACCTAATTCAGTGTGAGCATTAGGCGAGGCATTAGGGGGTCCAAAAAATGAAAGTGTCGACAAAGTTGGTGGACTTGGCTAAAAACAGACCTTTAGGGAACCCTGATAAAAAGTCAATATGGGAGCGAAAAGTAGAAAACATAATAAATGGTGAGTTTCAAGGACCTAATATTCGGGATCCAGAATCTTATAATATTGGGAGTTCGAGGAAATTGCTGCTCCAACGTCATCTAGTCAACACCTATCTAACTACTCATTCAGTGTAAATTATTAAAGTTGTAATTACGCTTGCAATCAATATACCTCCTCCATTTTTTTTTTAATTTCACAATTTCACATTAATTTTATA
The DNA here is from genome assembly GCA_029228625.1 of Pseudolycoriella hygida. Classification (NCBI taxonomy): domain Eukaryota; kingdom Metazoa; phylum Arthropoda; class Insecta; order Diptera; family Sciaridae; genus Pseudolycoriella; species Pseudolycoriella hygida. The sequence continues at coordinate 68,295,970 of CM055403.1, forward strand.
AAATTTCATTAATAATAATTTCAACCATTACTTCCGATGTGCAAAACGTAGACTTACCTATTTGTATCGAAAATCAAAAAAAAGGCCTAATAAATTTAATGAAAACCTATTGATCACATACCACGCATTTAACCTGTTAAATTTAATCGAATGTGAGCTTTCCTCTCGTTTTACTTTCCCTGTAATTTATTGAATAACATTTGTATTGTTTTCGTGCAATAAATGTAATAAATTCAAAATGGGGAATTATTTTAAACTTTTTTTTTTCAATAATTAAATTGTTTTTCTACGGTGATTTGTTTGGAAAACGAATTGATTTGATTGTAATCCCAAGTGTTTCTGCAGAACAATGAAAACAGAGTACATACCGGAGCGTTGCTGACGAAGCAAGCGGGAAAACATTAGGGCAGTTTGAGAACGAATATTCTAAATGAATTAGTATCAAGTGGTGCTAAAAAACCAAAGTTGCTGCGTGGACGAAATGTTAAGTCGATGTTTCCACACTTATCTATCACTTCATATTTTGTGTTAGTCATGATTAAAATGCAAGATTAATAAACATAAATATGAGTAACTTGAGACCTTACAATAAAGGAACGGTTCGTTTTGGGATATGACTTAATTTCATAGAACTTTGTTTTATTCATACACAAAACATTCGTCACTCGAGTGACGGTTTGTCATACACTTACGGAAATATATTTTTGCATTAAATAGAATTTTGTACTTCTGCCCAGATTTTTTAACACTGCAAAAACTTGCGCAGAAGTACAAAATTCTATTTGATGCAAAAATATATTTCCGTAAGTGTAATTCCTAACAGCAAGAATCTCGGATCGGAAACTGCCACTAATACATCGGAGAAATTGAGATCTCTACATCCTACTTCTGGCAGTAAAAATAGCAGTCTCTTTCTCCTTTCCCTCTCGTAGAAAAGAAGCAATCCTTCTACCCGGCGGGTCTAGCCACATGGCATCTCCATTTCATTGAATTAAGATGTCACGTGCACATGTAAATATAGAACATATGCGTACGGGCCGCATCAGAATAAGTACTACAAAAGACTCGAACGTATTTAAGTAAATGTTTCCTTAACTCTTAAGTATCTGCAATTACGTTTACATTGGACTGGAAATTGCCAGAAAGGGAAATATTGAAAGACCCGTACGACGTAACGGCGCCAAAAACCTTTCCAGCTCAGCATTTAGAACCGACCTAGAGCACTTAGGAGAGGCCTCTGACCCATACGTCCATGGACAAAAAAGTTCGCCTCTTTTTTCTCTGTAACACTGCACCAAATCATTAAAGGAATATTCACGAAAAACCACCATATATCGTGTAAGGTCGCGTAGGGTGAGTTTGGCCCATACTAACGACACTACAGCCTGAACCACTTAAAATATTTTCAATAATTTAATTTTCGTGATTTTTCGATGTCCACATCTTTCATTCAAAACCCTGAAGAGCGATTTCCGTTCTAATTTCGCAGAAATATGAATCAAAAAGTTTCATCAACCTTCAAAAAACAGGTTTTTGACCACTTTTTCGACCGTAACTTCGAATGTGTTTTCGACCGATTTTGGCCAAATTCAGGGAAAAAAAAGTTTTGCAAATCGGATAAGATTTACTCGATTTATGTAAAAAAACACGTTGGGACTGGCCCCTAGTAGAGACTCAGTTTTAGGGCCCTGGCTGAGTCCAAAAGCTCAAAATAAAGAAGTTTCTTCCTTTAATTGTCAGGCATGCTCATACCTTTCAAACGAAAAAATTATGAAAATCTGAAAAGATTTACTCTAGTTATGTATAAAAGACCAAAAACCACTGAAACGGCCCTATCTGAGCCGCTTTTGGTCCGACAGTGCCCAAATTCATTCCCAAATGGATTTTTTGATTACTTTTTAGGGAATAAAAAGATTTTGGAAATCGGTCAAGTTTTACTCGAGTTATCGCGGTGACTGGCGGACGGACAAATTTTTTTTTTACATATTTCTCTTATTTAGACTCCAAAACAAAAAATTAACTAACTCCCGGATAGAAATTCGACTGGTTACAAACCCCTTTTCAAAGAACTTCGCTCTTCGTACAGGTCTAAACAGCATAAACTTTGCAAAACAAAGTCTTTGTGCTCCTTCCTGATTTCATATGCAAATGCAACCAATCATAGAAGAAAAGAATCTACTACCAAATCATCAATTTGGATTTCGACAGAAACATTCAACTAGAGAACAAGTCCATCAGCTCATTGACATCATAGAAAAAGCACTAGAAGGTGAAGAAGTGTGCTCAATAATCTTTTTGGACGTATCACAAGCATTTGATAAAGTTTGGCACGAAGGACTACTCTATAAGCTTAAACAATTCTTACCAGTTCAATACGTTAACTTGCTAAAATCGTACTTAACTGCCAGAATGTTTCGTGTAAATCATGGAGTAGGGAATGCAAAACCGGACCGGTTATTAGAAACCGGTTACCGGTTTTGAAATCATAAAACCGGTTTTTCGGTTTTCGTCAAAATTCTGAAGAAAGTTGCATGAATTTTCATGTAATTTAAAAAAAACTTGTATTTTCTCACTCGCTTGCAGTAAAATAACGACAGAGCTAATATACGTACGAAAACCAACGATTTTTCGCTCTCAGATCGGTGAAAAGCATTTCCATTACCGCTTCTCCGCTTTTTATTAAGGACATCTTTCCAGTTCTGCCGTCCTATCTCATACTAATGCAACTGACATAATAGTCAATGTTATAGCCTGTTGTAGTAATGTAAAGTGACCTTTTTTGTCTTACACTTTACCAAAATAAGGCTTTCCGTTTTTATGTGTTTGAAGTCTTACCGAGCCCACGGTTCCCACAATCAACACATCCTCAGTACTTTAGCCGGTCTTTCTAAATTCAAATTGGTGATGTTATTTGTTGTATGTTGAACAATTGTAAGCTTTGAAAGCAAAGGATGGCGCCATCGATAAAAGTACTCTAGTCTTATATTTGGCCTTATTCAGCTATGAAAATGAATGGATGGCGCCACCGACATCATGGGTGATGTAAGTCGATGCCAATTAATTTGTCATTGTAATGACGCTCAGGTTGAACAATATAATATATAATATTTTCGTTCAGATCGTAGATAACATATAGGTTCTTACAATTTTTTTGATTGTTATCACCAATTTTCTGTTGTGATTTTACAATCTTATATGTTCATTGGAGGTGATTGGGCATGGGTATTTTCAAACTCGCGATGGCAACATCAGTTTTCATAGAAATGTCCGGATGGGCATGGGTGCCCACATGAATTTTTGATTATTTGTAAATAATGGGGTACGACTATGACTTTTTTTATATTTTTGTGTGATTCTATCTGTTATGTAAATCACAAATCCGAAATCAAAATAAAAAAATACAATTTCGTTTTTTTTTTTTAAATCGACTTTAAAATTTTGAAAACCCAACTGACGACATGCCGATGGGCATGTTGTGAGTTTTACTATATAATGAAATGTATGTTGCTTTGTGTTGTTGGTAACCGTGACGCTGTAATGCTGTCTTTCTACACGCGCGTATTTTGTTTCACATTTTTGAAGTTGTAATAAAAAGTCAGTTTATTTTTAATTTTAATAACAAAATTCGAAAGTAAAAGTTATTGAAAGTAATAGTGACGTATATTTTTGATATTAATGATTTAATTATAGTGGCACCGTCGAAAAATTGTGTTATTTTTGGGTGATTCAAACTTGTTTATGTTTACAAACGTATGACAATTCAATGATGACAGGTAGTGTGATAGGTCTTTTTTATTGGTACACCTGATAGTAAAGAAATGATGCTGTGAAGTATTTTCAGTGGCAAATATTTGAACACGAAATTACAATTTCAATTATAAAAAAAATAAACATTTTTGATGAGTGTCGTAGAACTTTCTAGTGTTTAACTGAAATTTTTAATTGAATACAAATATAAAAACATGAATAAAAATTTTAGTCTTAACCCATTATTGCGTCTGAAAATGCATAATTTGATATTGCGGATACGTATCTGTTATGAATCGTATTTTGAATTGTAATATTGAAAAAGTGGTGAAATCGGTTTAAGGCTCTACAACTTTTAAAATTTTTGTGCATTGTAATGGGGTTTGCCCATAAGTCTTAGGCATAGGTATGGGCTGGGCCTATAGGTCCTACACTTTGGGCATAGCCAGGGCATTTTTTTGAAAAAAGTTGTGAAGTTGTGAAGACCCGTCAATCAATTTAAAGTTTAATGAAAAATTCTATATCTTCCAGAATTTGAAAACTGTCTCCAAAAAATATATTATAATTATAAACTGACTTCCTTATTTTTAGTTGAATATGCATAGAGACTTAAAAAACAATAAAGAACATTGATTCACTCTACATTGAAGCAGAATTGATTTTTTTCGAAGAATCTTACAGAGAAAAATCTTTTATTTTAAAAACGGTGAAAACCGGTTTTCAAAATTGAGAAAACCGGTTTTCGGTTTTGAGATAACCGGTTTTGCATTCCCTATCATGGAGCAGATTACTCAGACTACAAGGATATAAAGGCTGGGGTACCTCAAGGCAGTGTATTGGGACCGATCCTATACCTCTTATTCACCAGCGACCTACTACAAACACCAAGCGTCATGACGGCAACTTTTGCAGATGACACAGCGAATTCAGCCAGAGCTAAAATGATGTTCAAGCAACAACCCTGTTACAAATATCCAACGACAAGGTTGAAAACTGGACCAAAAAGTGACGCATAAAGCTCAACGACCAAAAAGCTGTTCACGTGAATTTTACGAACAAACGGATTCTAAACCCGAAGCGACTAAAGATGAATGGAAACCTCATCCCCCATAAAAACTCGGCGATATGCCTTGGGATGCACGTTAATGCCAAAAATAAGTGGACTGAACACATAAACACCAAAATCACCGAACTGAACTTACGCTTTAGAGAATTATATTGGATTCTAAATCGCAAATCAAGATCCTCAATATACAACAAACTTCTCATCTACACTCAAATCCTGAAACCAATTTGGATGTATGGAATTCAATTGTGGGGATGCGCCAGTAATTGTCATATTATGAAAGTGTAACGATTCCATAATAAAGTTTTAAGAACTGTCACCAATGCCCCCTGGTACATACGCGATACAAATATTCATCGTGACCTTGGCGTTCCTATGGTTGCTGAAGTCATCAAAATGATTGCTACGACAGCATGAAAATCCAGAGGCACATCGCTTATTGGACACCGATCAGAACGAAAGATGGCTCAAAAGGAATGAGCCACACGAACTCGTCAATAATCAGGATTAGTTACCCACTATCCCACAACACTCAGCCACAGACAAAGTGCAAAGACTATTAATAGACTCTTTGTGAAATTATAAAATAAAAACTAATTCAGATGTAAATTAATGGTTGGCCATTTATGACCAGTTTTAATAAAATAATCAAAGAAAAAAAAATATGCAAATGCATACTTCCCTATATCGATTCTACGAACAACTTTATCTAACGAAATTTCCACCCTATCAGGTTGACCCACCTGATTAACATATCCGAACCAATTTTCACTCTTTTTCGTTATTAACTTACCTCATGCTATCACATTCCTCTTCCTCATCGCCTCGCCTAATGTCCTTAATGCACAGCATAAATCGTTCAACCTTTTTTCTTACTTCATTGTTTTTGTGGCTATGTCCAAACAAAAAGTAAATATAATTTCATAAAAACATTTCGTACATTTTTAATTAACGCTTTTATGTTTCCGTTAATTAAATTCATCAAATTCGTTATACTTTTAAAAATTTCCAATCCAATGGACACACCACCCTTTGCAGTCGCACCACATGCTTTTGTGACTTTTTTGTTCAAAATTTAAAAAAAAGTTTCGGATCAAGTGGTAAAGCGGGTAAAGCAATTTAAACGATGAAGATATAAGAAATCCGAATTTCGAGATAAAAATTAAATTAAAAACATAAGCCAAAACCCGCACGTTCCCCAATTCTTGAAAATTTGTTGTTTTTATATCAATCTTATTTATCTTTCATGGTAACTTCGATAAATCTCCCAAAGTACAGATTTTGGAACAGGCCTAAGGCACTGCCATGACCAAAAACTTTCACCGACCCGACACCCTCCACTAAATCCACTAAATCGATTTTGCTCATCATTGCAGTTATACTGGGAACATGTACATTGTGGACGCCCCTTTCAATTGAACAAATTTAGAATAATCCTGATCAATAGACGCTTTTAGCGCGGTTCAATTTTGAATTTTTCACTGCGTTACAATCGAATTTCGTACAGATATATGCGTAATTATGTACGGTATATGCATAAAATCAGCACTAAAACAATAGATTTTTATGGTGCCATCTTGTGTCAAATTATTCAATTTTCAATTAAATTCAAATGTCGAGCGGACTAAAAGTGTCTATTGAACACATGACAGATGACAGATTTTTTCAATTTTTGGCATTCCCGACCGACAACCGGTGCATCGCAACTACCCTGGTGACCATTTGGCTTACGTTACAAACTCCATAGTGAGCCCATGAGACCCCTTTTGCACCTCGTACAAATATAAAAATTCAAAATAGAAAAATAACAGTGGAGGAATGAGCCAGTCGATTCATTTGGATGATAAAAAAAATTTGAATATTTCATTGAAAATTAGTAAGTTGTTTTATTCTTTAGTCAAATAATATCCGTTTCGCTTAACACGAATAATCATTCAATCGAAAACGTTTCTTGGGAAAATTATTATACCCTTTGTTTGGTATTTAAGATAATACATTCAAAAATTACCGCAATTATTTCAATACGAAGCGAAGTATCATGGCAAAAATTCTACAAATTCAATGTAAATTAAAGATTACCATGGCTTCATGGGATTTTTCTTCAATGTATAGCATAAAAGTAATGTATACCTAGGCACATCCAGGCTTCATAACATGGGTAGTTGTGAATTTGGTGCCGCAACGAATCGTACATAGAAGAATGACAAATATGAATTCTATGCTTGTAGATATTTTTCATTCCTAGGACGGAAAACTGCTGTTTTCCGTCCAATTTTAAAACAGAAAGGCAGTTTTCTGAACCCTCGGAATGAAAAATATTGCACGAAACTCGGAAAAATATATGTTTTTGACTAGTGTGATTGCAGCCCTTGGCCTCGCCGCGGGCTACAAACCTCACACTCGTCAATAACATTATATTTTTCCTAGTTACGTAAATAACTATTCCTCAGTGGAGGGAATCGCTCAGAGAGCCATGGAAACGTGTATGCTTGGAATATCGCTCAGAGACAAATAGAGGAATCAATGGATTAGACATGAAACAAAGATCGTGGATGTCATGGAGCGTATATAGCATCTCTAAAGTTGAACTAGGTTGGAATCATTGCAAGAAGAACTGATGATCGTTGGACAAAAGCCATCATGAATTGGCGACCATCTACAATACGACCGATGGGCAGACCACCAGAACGATGGCCAAACGAAATTCAGAGAGCAACAGGGTTGAATTGGCAGCAAGTGGCAATGGAACGTTCGAAATGGAAGGAAATAGGGGAGGGCTACTTCCAGCAGTGGATAATTACGGGCTAAATAAGAAGAAGAAGGGAATCATATGGGTATCTGAGTCAACTTTAAATGGAGATATAATTAGCACCAGAAGAAATCCTTAAGGTAAAATGCTAGCTACCGTTAGGGGTGGTTCGGAATTCACGTTAAGCATGTGGTCCAAAAAATGTCTGCCGGTAAAACACATTGATGTGGCGAACTGGCATCCTTATTGTAAGCCCTACTAGTTTCCGCACCTACTACATCATAAATGGCACTAGGATTGTGTGCAATTTACCACTGACACAGCAAAAAATTCGTAAGGATCTCTAAGAAGAATCCATATGAGCAAAAGCTCATCAAAAATTGCGGGACTAGTAAATAAAACATATGCAAAGGACCCGTACGTATCAGAATAGATGTGGCAAACAGAATAGATGTTACAAAAAGAATCGAACGTATCTATTGCCTGAACTCTTAAGTATATGTAATTAAGTCCTCACTGAATTGGACTGGAAATTGCCAAAAGGCCAATATTGAAAAACCCGTACGAAGCAGTGGCGCTAAAAACCTCTCCAATCCCTTCAAATAAGCCCAGAATTTAGAAAAGACCTAGAGTGCTTAGGAGAGGCATCTGATTCATACTTCCATAGACAAAAAAGTCTAATTGAGAGAAAATCTTTATTTTAACAAAGTGTGCTGCCATTCTTTAAGATGTCCACACAGCAAGAATAAATTTACGAAAAACCACCAAATATCGTGTAGGGTCGCGTAGCGCGAGTTTGGCCCACACTAAAGACACTAGCGCCCGAACCGCTCAACAGATTTCCACTTATTTAATTTTCGTGATTTTATGATGTCCACATGTTTCATTCAAAACCTTGAAGAGCGATTTTCTTTCTAATTTCGCAGAGATATAAGTGAAAAAGTTCCCCAAACCTTAAAAAACCGCGTTTTTGACCACTTCTTCGACCATAACTTCGAAAGTTTTTGACCGATTTTGCCCAAATTCAATCCCGTGGTCAATTTTTGGATTACCTTTTTGGAAATAAAAATGTTTTGAAAATCGGATAATATTAACCCGATTTAAGTGGAAAAAACACGTTTGGCCCTAGAAGAGACTCAGTTTTAGGGCTCTGGCTGAGTCCAAAATCTCAAATCAAAAAAGTTTCTTCCAAAATTTTCAAGCATGCTCAGAACTTTCAAAAAAAAAGTTTATGAAAAGATTTACTCGAGGTGTGTACAAAAGGCCGAAAACCACTTATACTGCCTTAGCTCGGCGGCCCTTGGACCGACAGTGCCCAGATTCAATCCCATAAAGATTTTTCGATTACCATTCGCGCAGTTTCCCCGCTTCCCTGTTTCAATCAGATGAAACGAGTTCTTCGATAGCTTTTCACATCTATGAACTTGAGCTTTGATGTGCTTTTAACTTGCGCATTGCATGAACTTTGAGCTTTTGAAGTACTGTAGTATTTTACGCACCAGGTCCAAACATTTACGAAAAAATTCCTAAAAACTCTTTAAATTCAGTGAGTTTTTTTGGAATTTGAGGCAATTTTTTTCGAAATGTATAACAGCCAGACAAGTCAAAACCTTCTCATTTTCGGCTTTGTGTTTTACTTAAATTTATGAATTTTTGCATGTATTTTTATATGGAGAAATCAATAAAGTCAGTAAACCACAAAACAAAAAACTGTGTCGGTTTTCAATTTTCCGCGAGTGTACACTGACTTCATCCTATATTTCCCATAACCATGGGCTATTTTTTCAAAAATTTTCTAATTTTCCAAATAATTTCCAAATTTTTCAAATAAAAATTTGGAAAATTTTTGAAAACACGATTTTCCAAAAATAGACCCTGCTCATAACCCCATTCCCATGATGGTTCTTTCGTCAGCACTACCTAAAGTAAATTAAGCGCCAAATCTCGACAATTTCTCTAGCTTTCACTTAATTCTGTCCGAAATTTTATAGGTCATGGCATTTGTCATGGAAGGCATCTAGAAATGCTTCCACTTATCAAATTTTCACTCCATTTGCCACATAATCTATCGATTTATACACCTGTCTGACAGTAAATAAATTCATCGAGAGTTGACCTGCGTCACGGATTATTATTTATTGGCGTGTGTCGCTTCAAATTATGTATTGGGGTTTCACTGAACAAACCAATAAATGAAAAAATAAATGACGAACATTTTGTGGGTAAATATTGAATAACGAGGGAAAAATTGAACATTTTGTGGTCAAATACAAAATGGATTTATTTTTAATGTTTTATGATTTATATGTTAACATTAACTTGGTATTTTTTACGAGTATAAGCCTTTATACACTTTACATCAAGTAAATATATATGTAATTTAATTACTTTGGAATGGCTTTTGAGCTTCCAGTATGCTATTATAACATTTGACAACATTTTAGTCAGTTCATTCAATAACATTAAAGCACCGGCTATAGCCTAGTAGGTTTTTTTATCGATGGAGCTTTGAAGCTTAAAAACAGAATATATTTTTCTATGAATAGAGTGTCGAATGTTGATTTGTAACTATCTGTAGGCGCTCAGAATTTCTCAAAAAGCATGAAAAACATTAAAATGTGACGCAAGTCCTACGTCTTTCTTGCAACACAACTCAAATAAATTAGAGTAGACGCTTCTTTACGCCAAAAATTCTTTAGAAACAGTTTTACATTTAATAACAAAAATGAGTCATAAATGCCTGACTCTCTAACGTAGTAGAATGTGCTTGTATAGTGGTAGTGGTGCGTGAACTTTGCTTTTAGTGGAGCAGGTGAACGGACGGAATATATGAGCACAAAACGGTCTCTGTTGGACAATATTGACATATTGACGAGCGTCTTCAATATTTCATCAAAGTTCACTAGACCTTTTGCTTCCGGTGATGTAAGCTTCAAATGTAGGGTAACCGTTCCCTCAAATCTGCTGGAGATGAACAGTGAAACAGTGAGTGTTTATCTGTACGTCATCTTTCCAAAACTTTTGCTACCTTTCACTATCATTCTATTCTATTCTTTCGTATGGTGTTTACAATGGACAACTTACAAATCTCATTTAACTAACTAACTAACTAAACTACTTAAAATTGGATATCAAAGAACACGAAAAATTGGGTCGGACTAGCTAGGTTTTTTTTTATATCGTGAAATTGAATTTGTGTACAAGTTTATAAATTATAAAAATGTTACATATTTTGGCACTTCACTATGAATTTCATTTTAAAGAAGTGTTAGCCAACGTTACAAAATAAAGAATAAAAAGAAGAAAAAATTTAACAAAATCGAGATAAGATTTGTAGTTATTATAGATATTCATGAAATAATTGAAATTGAAATGAAATAATTGAAATTAAAATATTGTAATAAGTCAAAAGACAAAAAAGAAATTAATTTTTTTGCTTAATAAATCTACCTATGGACAAAAAGTAGAAAAAATTCAAAAAGTAATATTAATAATAGGCGCAATTATAGCCACTGCGACAACAAATAATATATATAAGGCAAAAGTACAGGAAAGAAAGGCCAGGGGCATTGCAGGGCGGTGGATAATTACCGTTCATTTCCAACCAACAACCAAATTCAGAGCGACTTTCGCATGCGGAAAGCTAGAACGCCAAAAAATTAACCGAGGGGTGACGCCTCATACGTATTGGTTCCTTGTCAGGAACGCCTTCAGCTGCCTGTGAAAGGTCAAGCTCCCTAACGATTTAAGCGATTCAGGCAGATCATTAAATAAGCGTGATCCGTAGGAAGTGATCGCATTTTCCCCTTTGGCAGATCTTACTATAGGGGAGCGCAGCCAGTGTCTCCGACGAGTGTTATAGCCATGCTCGGCGGACGCAAAGGTCAGGTTCGAATGATGCGTCTTGTGTACACTGTTGTACACGAAAGAACAAGCTGAGTACTTTGCGAGGCTATCGATGTTCAGGACTGCAGGACAATGAATTCGGAGCAAGTCGCGTGTCGGATACCGTTTGGGCAACTTGCATGCGTGCTTCAGGCACCTCTTCTGGAGTATTTGCAACTGGTCTAAGCCCCCCTTAGCGGCCGTCCCCCACGCTCCCGTCAAGTAACTAAGGTGGGAATGGACCAACGCGTAGTAGATTTTCATAAGCACGGCTTTTGGCAAGGTCCTCCTGAGTTTCGACAGCACTCCGCACATAGCCGCGACTTTCCCACACAGTTTCCTTAGGTGTATGTCCCAAATCAGCCTATAGTCAACATACAGCCCCAGGTACTTGAACTCATTTAAACATTCCAATACGTGCCCGCTCAATCTTACCGGATCAACTACTTCCAATGATCCACTTTTCGAGGTCCGGAAGTGCATTACCTTGGTTTTAGACGCATTTAACGTCAACTGGTTATTACAGAAGAAATCATTGACGATCTCTAAGTCCGCATTCATTCTTGTCACATTTTCGCTTAGTGA
>CM055403.1:68308501-68319723 GCA_029228625.1 Pseudolycoriella hygida
GGTTATTACAGAAGAAATCATTGACGATCTCTAAGTCCGCATTCATTCTTGTCACATTTTCGCTTAGTGATTTGGAGAAGTAAAAGAGTCCGGTGTCGTCAGCAAAGAGGGTCGCAGAGCCGGATATGGGAAGCCTGTAGATATCATTCACCAAGACAAGGAAAAGTAGTGGACCGAGAACGCTGCCCTGGGCACGCCAATGTCAACTTCACTGTACTCACTCCTTTCCGTTCCCAGCACAACACACTGTTTTCTGTTGCAAAGGTAGCTTCTGAGGAGCTCAAGAGCCGAGCCCCTAATACCCGCATACTCCAGTTTAGCGAACAAGATTCGGTGATTGACACAGTCGAAGGCCTTTCGAACGTCCAGGAAGATGGCACTTGCCAATTCCCCTCTATCGATACTCAGGAACACCTCATTCAGCAGTTCATAAATGGTCGTGTGGGTACCGCATTTGCGTCGGAAGCCATACTGTTTTTGATAAAAGAATTTGTCTTTGATCAGGAAGTCCATAAGCCTCTCATACAAAAATAGCTCGAAAATTTTATTCAGAATCGGCAGAATAGAAATAGGACGATAGTTGGTGGGATCCGTCTTATCACCATCTTTATAAATCGGAACGACCTGAGCTGCCTTTAGACAATCGGGATAAATTGAGGTAAACAAGGAAAGATTACCAATGTCAGTAATGATCGGTGCAACCAGATCGGAACACTTCTGCAGTGGTTCGGTTGATATCCTGTCAACACCGGGGCTCTTCTTCAAGTCCAATCTACCAATCAAGACTAGCACTTCTGCCTCATACACTGGGCGCAGGAAGATGGTGTTAGGATTATGTGTTAGTGTGCCATATTTGTAGAGATCAGGGGTGCCTTTATACTTGTCAGAAATTTCCTTGCCAACTTTCGTAAAGAAGTCATTCAAAACAGACGCTTTTTCCTCATCCTCCACGAAGGTTGCTCCATTGAAACTCAATTCCTTTATCGTGGTTTTTTTCCTGGCCCTCCCAAGGATTTCATTAATCTTTCCCCACGTTTTTTTGGGATCACTAGCATCTTCAAATAACTTTTCATAGTATTTACTCCTATAAAATTCTTCCCACTCCGTGACCCTCGCGCTAGATACTCTGAGTTCTCTCTTAATCGACGCGTCTTCCCTAAACCTGGGCAGCTTTGATTTCTCAAACAACTTGTTATCTTCCCTTATAATAGAAATCAGGTGTTCGTTCATCCAAGGACTCTTCAGGTGTCTCGCTTTGACCTCTTTCACTTCGACAGTCGTGCTGCACTCATGAGACGATTTAAGGGCCGAAACGAATGCTTCAGCGTATACATTTGGATCACTAGGGCAAGACCGCTGCAGAGGGGGAAGTGACTCTTTCAGAAGGGAACGCATGAGACCGTAGTCAGTGTGAGCTTTACTAGTTAGCTGTTTATCCCTTTGCACTTTGAGTGGAACCCGAGAAAATATCGCTGCGTGGTTAGAAACAACATGGTCAATCAGGGTTCCCTTGGCTGACCTCGTAATCTGGTCATTACACATTTGAAAGTCATGGGACTGTATCACATTAACGTACTTGTTGATGTTCCCTTTCACAATAGTTAGCGGGCAGAGCAAATTCAAGACTATATACTATAAGACAATTAGACGTGGCGTACTTTTCCAAGTCACCCTGGAGGTGCTGCAGAAACCGCGGCATATTTTTATATTTAGGAGGTCGATAGTAACCGACAATAGTGATGGGCTTCCTGGACGCTGAATTATACACTTCGACGGAAACAGAATAGAAGGGCGAGTCAATTTTCTCAATGATCTTGTGGTGCAGATCAGACTTCACATAAATACTAAGCCCGCCGCCTGCTGATTCTCTACACGCGGGGTAATGATCATATCCCGGCAGTTCGTGCAACGACGCAGTGCTATATTCATAACATGTTTCCCCCACTACAATCACATCACCACAGAAAGAGGAGAGATACAAAAAGTTTCTAAATTTATTGAATTTCCCGAGCCCATTTATGCCCCTCGCATTTATTTGCAAGACAGTGAGACCCTCAAAACAACCCCCGTGGATGCCAATATGCGAGCTGCATTCTTCAACGTCAGAAAATCGATAATTTAAGGCGTTACTAGCTATTATTACGTCAAGGAATCGCGTCATAATAAAAATAAATAAATAAAAAAAAAATCACACACTGAAGTTGGCAGCTAGCTAGAAAATGAACAGAACTATTCGTTACTCACCGCCTTCCGCCGACCCCTGTCACTTCTTCCTGTACTTTTGTTGTCTTCTTGAATTTTGGTTGTCACTTCGAATCATCACATAACGTTATCACAGCTGTATATCCATTAATTGCAGCCATTTGATTGCTTCAAGTGAAAGTTCGTGGAGTTCTTTGAGACCACCGCTAAATTTTCTTAATGGACAATCGTTGAAGATGTGATTCGTTGATTGATTTAAGTAGCGGCAGTCGCAAATAGGTGAAGATCTCATGTTCCACTTGAACAGCATACTAGCACACCTCCCATGTCCAGTTCGGAAACTATTAATGTTGCACCAGGTTCTATGAGATTCATTCATGCCAGCCACCTTGGTCGTTGGGTCAATGATCAAATCCTTGTTTCTCACCGACTCGGCGTCCCACTCGTTTCGCCATTCCATTTTAGCGTCGTAACCGTGCTCGTCCCCTGTCCTAAAAAACTCTTCTTTCCAAATTGGCTTTCTTGACTTGAGTCAGCTTACTGATGGCGCATTATCCAAAATTCGGTGGATTGCCAGAGTATCGTTACTCTTGATTTTCATCCACTCTCGGAACAAAGCTGTCTTTCTACGTATATTCGGTGGCTCTATGTTCGTTAGGACTGGGAGCCATGGCAGAGGAGTTGATTGCAGAGTTCCAGTGACGATTCTCAGAGTGTTGTTGATTTCAACGTCCACCTTACTGACGTGGGAGCTGCGCAACAATATTCAGCTGTTGGGAACACTAGCGCAAGGGCTGCTGATCGAAGTGTCTTAGCGTTCGAACCCCAAGTTGTACCAGCTAGTTTCTGGAGGATGTTGTTTCTTGACTGCAGTTTCTCGGCAACTTTTTCCATATTAGGTTTAAGGGTCATTGTCCTGTCCAATTTGAAGCCAAGGTAGGTTGGGTTTGGATTGAACTTGACGGCTTTTCCACAAAATTTAACATCAAGAGTGTCAGCTGCGGCTCTATTATTGAGGTGGAAGTATGATACCTCTGTCTTGTCCGGATTGGGGCATAGTCGCCAGTCGAGGTAATACTTCTCCAAAATTGAGGCGTCGTCATTGGTAAGTATAGCTTCGATGAATTTGGGATTCTTATGCTGTGCAGCTTGAGCATTATCATCGGCATAGCAACATTTTTGAAATAGCGTTTCTGGCATATCGCTTATGTAGAGGTTCAACAGTAACGGGGCTAGGACTGATACCTGAGGCAATCCATTGTTGAGCGTTCTCGTTCTGATGGATCTTCCGTTGAGGTATACTCTGATCTAGCGATTTGTGAGCATGTTTTCCAGAAGGTCAGTCAGAGTATCATCACCTTTCATTAGTCCCGTTACCCTTCCTACATGAGCCTCCAAGGCTTTTTCAGGTCTACCGAAGATGGTTTCGCTCCCCAGCCACATCAGCTCGTCGATTTCTTCTTTGTCTGTAGCTTTGTGTCCTGGAGATACCATGTCAGATTGCAGCAGCAAAAGGAGGCTCCTTGCAAGTGTCACCCTATCGATATGGCGCTACGGGGCACCAGCGTGGATACAGGCGCTAGATACGAAGAGGAATCGGAGAAGGCTTAATAGAGCCCAGAGGCTGGCAAGCATAAGAGTAGCAAGCGCATATCGAACAATATCCTTAGAAGCGGTATGTGTTTTAGCCGGGACGATGCCCATATGCATAACGCTGACAGAAGACAGTGAATGTCATAGAAAGAAGAGAATGGAGGGTCAAACTACCAAAACAGTTAGGACGAAATTAAGAGCCGAATCACTGAGACAGTGGCAGAAAGAGTGGGACTCCTCGGACAAGGGAAGGTGGACCCATAGACTCATACCAAAAATAACGACATGGGTACAGAGAAAACATGGAGAGGTTAATTTCCACCTGACACAGTTTCTGTCTGGTCACGGATGCTTCAGGAAGTACCTGCACAGGTTTGGATTCACGGAGTCACCTTTCTGCACGACAGGCGATAGGCAGGAAGAGACTGCGGAGCACGTGTTATTCGTCTGCCCCCGCTTCGAACAAGAACGAGGAGAGCTGTTGACTGTGAGTAGGCCAGATGTAAGTGCCGAAAACATAATATCGGAGATGTGCCGCGATGAGGAGGTGTGGATAGTGGCGGATAATGTAGTTGCGAAAATAATGACGAAGCTGCAAATTGCATGGAGAGACGATCAAAGAAGACTGGCAGTTGATCTAAGAGAGTAGGTGCGAAAGCACAGCTCCTCCCCGAAGTACTGCTGTGAGGCGGTTCCGGGGAGAAGAGAGCACGAAGACTAAGGAAGGAGGTTTTAGTTGGTAGGTCATTAAAGTTAATGGAATCCAACACTACCTTGGTTCAGAAAGACCGGGTGTCTATGAAGATTTCCTCACCCTTATAAATAAAAAAAAAAAAACCATGTCAGATTCACTAACACTGTCGAATGTGTTATTTGGGGTATTGATATCTTCAGATAAGATTCATCGAAGAAACTACTCTACACCCCGTTCCTTCATCGATTTTTAAAATCGTCAGTGAAGGTTGTTATGTACACCCTGCCTTAATTTTTCATCTGTGGGAAAATTTACAAACAAACAAGTGGGAAGAAAAATTCCTCAGCCGAAGGTTATAGCCAAAGAATGAAATAATAATCTTCCCACTCTTGAACATAGAAAACTTGGAAGCGCGGAGAAATTGTAATATTTTCGTTTGCAATGATTTCGAACCTACAAAAGCGAATGAGTGCATTGAAAAAAGCAATACACGCAAAAAAAAGCTTCGAGACTATTATGAAAACCTGCAATAATGGTGGATTGTGATTGAAATCGGAGATTTTAGATGCGTGTTAATGCAAAGAAATTCGTTTAGGCCGAACGATATTGAATGCGATGGATGAAATGAATCCATTGTTAAAGATTGCCATTTAAATGTATCGCAACACGAAAAAAGGGGTGAAAGACGAACAAAAAGGTTTAATTACCCTTAAGTGCTAAACGATGTTCGACTGTTTTTTTTCTTCCCAGCGATGTGTTCGTCTTTTTCATTTCATTTCGTTTAGATAGGATAATAATAAAATAGTAGTGCGGCATGGGTAATAATGGTGGCATGGATATAAATTCCACCTTTATTTTTTGTTCGCACTGTGGCAGCATACCAAATGTAACTCCCGAAACACCGGTGATAAAATACGAATAATTGAGGGTTTTCAGCCATTGTTTAACACGGCAATTTTTTTTCGGTACTTTTTTTGGTTTACTCTATAAGAGGGTTATTTTGGTATGCTTTACAGCAACTTACGATACGATATTATAGGAATCCGGATAAAACATTGTATAAATGGATTTATTATAAACGGAAGGGTTCGGATAATAGAAAAGTTTTCCAATGTTTTTCTTTTCTCGAAATTTTTATGATGAAAATGAATTGAACTTTCTATTTTCACGAGTTACCTATCTTTTAAAACTTGGATAACGAAATTAGGAGACGATGTTTCGGTTGAATAACAATGACTCATTCATTATAAGTAAATTAAGACATTATTTTTTGCACAAGAAAAGTTCCAACTTTTCCTTAAATTTTTATTTCGAGTACATTAACATAAAATTAATTTACGGAAGCTATCACCATGGCTGTAACTAGTTGGGTCAGGAAAGGCAAGATTGAATTCCTATTCTATCGCCTTCAGGAACTTCAGAATAGCGTCAATTTTGTATGACTTGGATTTTTCTTATGAAAGTGTCCACGTCCATCTTATTGTCTTACCGTCCAAGTAAAATTTTTTAATTTGATGATGTGTATTTGGCAAACATGCCAAAGTAAGCAATGAGACGGTAGCTAATGTTTGCTTTTATAGCGAAAGTTATAAGAAATTTTTTGAAGTAATAGATTCCGAATGAAGCTGCGGTATTTGCGGTTTATGTGACAGAAGTAAATGTGTACACGAGCGAAGCGAGCGAAAATTTTTCTATTTTTGTTATTTAATGGAACCCACAGCAATTATAGATTTTACAAGAAATATTCTAAAGTCCTAAGATACCCTATAATTTGAATCTCTCAATTTATGAAACGAGTTTTTTTTTTAAATTATTGAAAACTTTCAAAAAACGAGTCTGTTCTGGCCATTAGGGTGCAATTCTGAGACATTCTCATGAAAAATTCAGGCACGTTTCGTTGAAAACTCTACAGATATATGCTACTTGTAGTGGTTTGCAAGTATAGGTTAAGCACAACAGGCCCAAAGGCGCCAAGGTGCTGAACCTCGGTTCACCCACGTAACCTATACATTGTAGTATATGGGACAACAGGAACCCGGGGACGACACATCAAGAAGTGACTTCAAAAATGTATGGGCCAGAAGTTTGGAATAACACTTCATCGATACAAAATTGAGCTAGGTATTCCAAAATATTAAAAAAAAAAATTGTCGGTCCTTGAAAAAACGTCAAATGTAAAATAGATTGCTAATCCTGTAAGATGGAATATGCCTTGAATGTACCATTTCTGTTCAGAAAGTGATTAAATTTACCTTCCGTTCAATTTGTCATGTTTATTCCTCTCGTCATGGGGGTCGTTGCCCCCCATGGATCATTTCATGGGGAACACTTGCCCCCCCTGCTCCCTATACTCGGCGCCGCTGCCGCTGTATAAAAACAGAGCAGACAAAATCATAGTTTTCTATAATCTTCTTCCACACTCTCGGTTTATAAAACGAATTCAGATGTTTTTCCAATTCTTACTGCACAGAGAGATATTTCGCAATTGATTCTCCACGTATAACAGTGTTTAAAATTTTGGAGGGAAATTTATGATTGAATGAATGAATGAAGAGCGCTTTTATCGTGTCCTTTGTTTGTTAACCGACTAAATACAAAAATAATTTAAAATCAAAGCTCGTAGTAACTAGATGACTGGAATAGTACAATATGCAAAAACGAGAATGAAAGTACAAATCGATAAGTGATATCACAGAAAGTCTCAATGGCTGATTGCAGATCTGATGTCAAAAGAAAATCATTACAATAAAAAGTCGATACATCAATAAGTGAAACGGACAAAATCGATGCTCGACAGTAACAGGAGGCAAAGGTACCGAACACGGTATAATCCATTTCTAAAACGTTCCGGCGAAATTCTTTTGACGACAGTGTTGGATCGACATGGGCTGCAGCTAAATTGAGTAGACGGCACGCAAAGTAGAATGACGAGAACGTCGAAGAATAATGTCTGCACGAGTCGATACGAATGATGTACGGGTTACGCAGAGTTCTTGTTCCATTGTACAGAGTGATTCTGTCAGGAAGCATTTGAGAGTTACCTTGCCAGTCAGCACGTCATGAGTGAAAAACATCGCCGAATATGCTCGTCGTAATAACTATGCCCGGATGTTCAGATGTCCTCATGTCATGTTGTTATTGTGTCTTGAGCTTTTTGGGGCCATTCATAAAGTACGTACTCAAAAAATGCAATTTTTAGACCCCCACCCCCTCATACGCAAAAATGTATGGGAACAAATTTTGAACGTACGCTTTCGTCCCCCCGTAAGTGGGTACGTACATTATGGATGGCCCCTTTTTAGTGTCTGGATTATTTCAATTTGTCTGTATAAAGTGAGTTGTCCGTGTCGCGCCATTTGCGACATTTTTTACCCACCCCCACCCCCCCTGTCCACAAAAATATATGGAAAAAATTTGGAAACTGTATGGAGCGTCCGCTTTTGCAAGACCCCCTCCCCCTAAAAAGTGGACATCCTTTATGACTACGGCCCTAAAAATTTATTTCTGCTTGAGTTTTATATGTTTTTTCTATGTAAATCGAATAAATTCTGTCAGATTTTCTTTATTCTTTTTCTATTTCAGAGGCAATAGAAGGCCTACTAATTTGAACAGCAGAAGTATATGAAATATTACATCGAACGGTTTTTCTACAGAGAACGAATTGTGAGCCAGTACGGAGAATTCAAACAAATTCGATTCCACCCTTCTACCTGAAAAAAACCGTGTTGAGTCGTTGATATGTGTGGAAATATCTTAAACCTGATTTGATTGAAAACGACGATGTCCAGTATTTTTGCAAGGTTTGGCACAACGTTGACACCACGTTAATTAATGACGTCTGATTTGTTACCGGATTTATGGATTGGAGTGACATGGCCAAGCTTCCAAATTTCTGGTCTGACAGACTTCAAATATATCATTGCCTTACGACTTATGATGTAATGGTAGTAGATTTAAATTAAAGCACTAGGTGGAATTATGCTACACTGATAGGTATACGTATGGAACAGAGCCTATTATTTGTAAAAAAATTCCTAAAATTCACTAAACTTTCCCAAAATTTCCCAAAATTTCTCAAAAATTCCCAAAAATTCCCGAAATTTCCCAAACATTTCCCAACAAAAATATAAAAAATTTCCAAATAATAATTTAATGGTAAACTTTATGATGAAGGGCATCTCTTTCCACAAATTTTTTTTTTAACTTTTGAATTTCAATCTTTATTAGGTTCTAATACCTTCATTTTGGCGCTAATTTGTATTTTCTGCCAAGTGTGATGGCTCAGATATGCGCTAGGGCTACCCTCGTAGAGGCCCTCCTAGCGCTAAACAAGAAAGGGGTAGAACAAATGTTTCTCGTATCGGATAATGTAACACATGACATTGTTTTCAACCGGTTATGAGCGTTGTGAGGGACTGAAATCGAAATTTCCCAAAAAAGTATAAAAAAATTTCCAAATAATAGACTCTGGTATGGAATGTCAATTCTTAAAAAATTGCTTTGATCATGCACAACTTTCAGTTCAATTTAAAATAAATTGGTCTTACCTAAACTGATATGACCATATTAGAGAGGATATAGCCCTTTCTGCAGATTTCAGGTCTAATCAGATTTCAGATCATGCTTTAAGCCCAAGTAACGTTGAAAACTGTTATTAAAACTGCTTAATATTCCCAAAACTTAAATAACTCTGAAAAATGTGTTATCTTTGCAAAGTCACAAAGCTGGTCCCTAAGATATATTTATTGCATACAATAACTAAGGATACATACGTTTGCGTTATCTGAATTTTTTTGTGTACATACATTTTTCCATGTATGTAAATAACGTGCACGGAAGAGTATTTTCCATACGTAACATAACGATATAAATTTTAAAATACACAACAAAAACATGAAGTGAATAAATATAAAAAACATTATTTCATTTTGATAAAAGAAATTTATTGCTGTTTTTTGTAAATGAGCCTCACATTCGTTTCAATTAAGGATTTTCAGCGATCACTGCACGTGTTTTTTAATTGCATAATCTTGGGATGTACGGAAAGAGACTTTGGTCTTACCTTTATCTGTATTGATAGTTGATACTCAGCTCTCAATGTTTTCATTTGAACGGAGCTCTTTACTGGATTTCATTTCATTTAAAGTGTAATCACAGCAAACAATTTCATAAGTCAAACTTTAAAGAAAAAACGTTCCTACCAGACCGGTGCTTTTTTTGTTTATTTCTAAATAACACAGTGCGTGCTATCCAAAATTTCCGGAGTTATAAATTGTACATAAAATAGCACAAAAAACAGATGAGGACATGCAAATTGTTCATTTCATGGTAAGTGGTTTAAGGCATCACTCACACGCCGCGGCGTAGGGGTTGCTATTTGTGTCGTCTATTAAACATAATAATCATTTACTGTAATTTTAGAAGATGAGAAAAAAGCAATTTCTTGCAGTAAAAAAGGTCTTTTTTATTAGCGGGACAAGAAGTTTGTATCAATTTTTTTCACTTTCCTTTTTTAAATGTTCGAGAAGTTTGCAATGCGACTATGACTATGTAATTTTATCGGTCATTAGCTTAATAAACGTCATCAGTATATTCCATGCGAACATATTAACAAAAGTTAAAGGGATTCTAAAGCAGAGATGAATAATGATTTATTGTCAATTTAGTCTAGACGGTTAATTTTAATCGCATCAATCTTTTCTATTAAAATTCAGCAAAGGCGTTCGAACATAATCAATAGCAGTGCAGCTACAGGCAAACACTAAAACGTTTTGTTCTCGGACCCCGCACCAGAACAAAACTTAAGATAACCAGAACAAAATTGTACATAACCAAATGCCTTAGGAATGCCTAAAACGCAGCCAGAACAAAATGGTCGAGGTGCTAAAGACATGCACCAGTGGGAAACCGGGTATATCCCGAAATCCATTAAAAATCTCTTACCGTGAATGTGATCGGTACTTGAATATAAAAAGGAAGATTTGTGTACAACAGCCCCAATCACGGCCTAGGTGCAAGGACTATCTAAATTGAGATCATACCAACTTTATCCCATCCTAACCACGAAACGTTTCCCTTAGGGAATGCAATGTCGTATCTCTTTCGTCAATACCGGTATTCGATATTTTGAAATCCAATACCGGTATTTTTGATATTGGAAAGATAATATAAATTGAGAAGTCAAAATTTTAGTTAATGAAGACATTTCACCAAACCTTTGAATTTATTGTCGTTCCGTTTCGTTTCTGAGCTTCATATTAGTTCATTCTTATTTAAATCACAACAAAAACCTTTTTAAAGGTAGAGTGTGACGTAGTCCGTAAGTCCGCTTCCAAAATTAATGATATCGCTTGAGGTGACGCTATCGCAGATAATACGCAGAATTTCGTTTGAATGGAACCTTGTGTTAAAGGTTTTGATTTCCTGAAAAAATTAGAGCGCTTTCTTTGAAACAAAATCACGTTTTGTTAAAAAAAATTGCGTCACAAATGCCGGACCCAAAGACGAAATAATTTTTCTTTACTTTCAGTTTTTGCGCTGCAAAAATTTGACTTTGTTTCTTATTGCGTAGATTTTTTTGAGTAAATTTAAATTTTTGCGTGTAAAAACTGAAAGTGTTGAAAAATTAATTCGCTGGTGGGTCCGGCATTTGTGACGCAATTTTTTTTAACAAAACGTAATTTTGTTTCAAAGAAAGCGCTCTAATTTTTTCAGGAAATCAAAACTTTTAAAA
>CM055403.1:68320223-68363546 GCA_029228625.1 Pseudolycoriella hygida
GATATTGCAGAACAGCGGATAATTCAGATCTTCTTTCTTTTATACGATTTTTTAAAGCATCGAACAATTTCATCGATAATCGGTCTTTTGTTCATGTAATTGATTAAGAGCGAAAATTAAAATTGCATCTGCGGTGACTAAATTGGGATCTCGCCTACATAAGGCTTCAACTGCAAGTTGAACTGGCTTTAATGCCTTTCCGATATCCCCAATCAACTTGAAATCTTCTTGTGTAAAACTCAAATCAGGATCAATGTCAACGAGTGCTTTTTCGATGCAATTTCTTAATTCGTAAAATCTTTCAAGTAAATTCGCCAGACTATTCCACTTGGTCTTCACGTCGAGTAAGAGCTGACGTTCCCGGTTGAAATCCGAATCGATATACTTTTGAAGTATTTCGTTTTTTAGCGCTGAACGTCTTAACATTTATACTATCTTCCGTGCCTTGTTTATTACGAATTTGAAATCGTTAACGATTTCTATGTCCTCTTCATGGTGCTTATCTCAACATAATCGATTTCGATTTCACCACCTTCGTCATCTTCATCATCGTCTTCGTCGTCGTTCGTAGCACTTCCCTCAGTGAAATATGGGAGATCGTTTTCTTTCGTTCTTGTCTTCTTATAGAGGACATCAATCACTGCCAATTGAATCCCGTGTGCAAAACATAATTGTTGAAATGAAGAAGACAGTTTGCCAACTTTCGTCATTACAGACGCTCCATCTGTCATAATGGATGCTATATCACGATCCATAGATAAATTGAATGATTCGACTTTCTGTTTCACAGCGTTCAAACATTTTTCAGCAGCCATAGAACCTTTGCACCGAACTAATCCCAAATTCCAAATTTTTGAACCTTTGCCATGAAGAATTATATTTATAAATCGCCGATTTCTACTGGAAGTCCATTCATCGAATATGACACAAAATCTGGAGCCTTCTGTTAATTCAGTTTTAATTTCTGCCTTCAATTTTTCGTGAACTTTTTTCGAATACGTGACCATCATTCGTTTGATTGTGTTAGCTGACGTAGGTATTGGTGAGAAGCCTTCTGCCTTCAAACATCGACGCAAGTCTTCACTGGTTGTGAAAACACGGAAAGGCCATCCTTCGCAGTCATCCAAGCAACTGTTTCTTCTAAAGATGTCCTTTTCGTTGAAAAGAATTCATCAATTTTCGGTGTGTCCTGTCCGTTGCTTGCTCGAGAAAAATGGTTTTCGGCTTGGGAATCACCTTTGACCATACATGACAGTACACAAACACGACTTTTAGTGGACGAAAACAGAACAGAAACACACGGATCGTTAAGCCTTATTCATGTTACTTGTGTAAGTGCTTATGTCGTTCTCATCTGTGCTGCTGCACATGCAGTAATGAAAAGTCAGACATCAAGTATTGCCTAAGAATGATTTCATGTAGTGTTGCTAAAGTAAATCAAGCTGTTAGTTGATTGATTACGTAAGTAAATACTGGTGCTAACTTAAGATAGTGAAAATGGACGAAATCAGTGAGTTGGAGGAATTGTCATCATATACTGAATTCCTCCTAGTGGCAAGTGAGTCTGTTATCGCTGATGACATTAGCGATGGCGTTGATATCGAGGAAACCGATGGCCAAACCGACGATCAGCAAACAGATGATGAGAATACCGATGTTGGGCAAACCGATGATGAGCAAACCGATGATGAGCGAATTCTTGCAGAAGATAACGATATTGCTATTAACGTAATGCAATGCATTATCAACTTGATTGAACTTGAATACGTTTTACAAGATCAATCTCCAAATGTGCGACGCAAAGGATAACAAATATTTTAGCACAAATTTGCTCGCGATATGCGACGCACTTAAAAATTTCATATATGTTGACATTGGCATTCAATTCAACTTTCGGCAAACGAATGGATATGAAGAAATTGAATTTCCCACCATCAAACTTCTTACCTCATACAAGTGTAGCGTTTCCTTACTTTATCATTGCTGACAGTGCCTTTCCTTTGAGGGAAAATTTGTTAACTCCGTATGCAGGTGATATATCTACATTGTCGGATATTGAGGCGAATTTCAACAGAGAGCAAAGCAGCTGCCGAAAAATAATCGAAAATTCATTTGGTATTCTTGTTCGAAGATGGCAAATATTGTCGGGTCCGATCGAAATGCACCCCATTAACGTCCACAAGATTTTAAAGGGAACTCTTGTATTACATAACTACATCAAATCTTTTGAAGACCCTGCAGCGATCCGGTACATGCGGGAAGAAAGATGCACATATCCTCAGACTGAATCTCTTCGAAGCTTTTACGAATCGGGAATTAGGTTTGATAACTCTAACGATAGTGAATACGCTTTTGCCGCCAGAAATACATATGCGAACTATTTAATGAATATACTGTGAAAGCTTTTTAGACCTTTGGATTTTTGAAGTTAGTGATGGTCTTAAGAAAATTTTTTGACGAAGTCACTTCGACCGTCCTGGCCGAATGAACAAAGTCAAAAATTGTACAGATGATTTTTTCCTCCTGTATAAGTGTATAGTGCTCACACGGTGGGGCTGAGCTACTTTCTTATGAAAAATTCGTGAACACAAGCGAATTCAAAACCCTCCGGGTAAGGCGCAACGAGAAAACTGCTAGAAATGCATCCCTGTGGAACATTTTCAACGTTTTCTCGAAAATGATTTAAAAAAAAATTTGACGTTTTTTGTTCAAGCTTGGTTAATTTTAAAATTATTTGATAGACTCTTGTATTGCTTGGAAGGACCAATGGAAAAATTAGAAAATTACGCAAGTAATTGTCTTTCTTGACGAACAAAGTTGGGCTGATTTGGTTGTTTACGCCTTTTCAGTACACCTTTGTCGCAAGACCATGAGTATATCAGCAAAAAACAGATAATGGGGTAAGCAAAAATCTGTCGTTGGCAAGGACAGAGAATGGAGTTAACAAACATCTAAAATGCCTATGCTTTTATACACGTTACTGTTCAGATTGATGTTGTTAAAATGCTAGATCTGATGAACCTTCAAAACAAAAATGTTTGATATGAAAAATCTAGCATTTTAACAACATCAATGTGAACAGTAACGTGTATAAAAGCATAGGCATTTCAGATGTTTGTTAACTCCATTCTCTGTCCTTGCCAACGACAGATGTTTGCTTACCACATTCTCAGTTTTTTGCTGATACACACATGGTCTTGGGACAAAGGTGTACTGAAAAGGCGTAAACGACCAAATTAGCCCAACTTTGTTCGTCAAGAAAGACAATTACTTGCGTAATTTTCTAATTTTTCCATTGGTCCTTCCAAGCAATACAAAAGTCTATCAAATTTATGGATTTAAGACAAAGCAATACAACAATTTAACAAAATTTAAAATTTTTAATTGATCGTATCGGTTAAAATAATGTTAAATTTATGAAATTAAATAAAAATTATGGTTCAGGACGCATTAAGTCTTATAAATAAGATTGGACCACGTTTAAACATTGCTAGTGGTGACTCTCGCTCTTATTACTTCTTGACCCAGAGAATAAGGATATATGTTCTCTGGCTATACAACGACTGAAGCAACTTCCATTATGGGTACTATACCACCTACCACGCAACTCGATGAAATCTTTTACTTGTAAAAATAATTCTTTTTCTATTCGAAAAGTTATTTGATGTTTGAAAAGATAAATATTAAAATGCAAAAAAATTAAAAATTCATCGTACCGTTTAAAATATTAAATTTTTGAAATTAAAAAAAAAATTAAGAGTTGATCGTATCATCGGTTGAAATAATATTAAATTAATGGAATTAAATTAATTAACGATTAAAATTATTAAAATGAAATTTTTACGAGTATTGATCTACCAGATCCAAAATATCCTTTTCCAATTGAGACAAACGTTCTTTCGGAACATTCGGTAATTTTGTTCCCAAATAAGCCAGGAAAGGCGCATGTGGAGACCGATTTGATTTATCACTGATTTTATTGTTTATTGCAGTCAGGCAGGAATCCATTCTTTGGCGTAACGCATCCAAACGGCTATCTCTCGCCGACGCTACACTTGGTGCAGTGTTACCGCTTGACGAGGTATTTGTCATGATTAGAGCTGAACGATCCGGCTGTAAGGCCGTGGTTCTGGGAACGGTTGACTGCATTTTTCTTCCAGATGAAGAGGGGTTGCGGATTTGACAGCGAGAAGGATAAGCTGGGAGGGATGCTTTCTGTAATGCTGACGAACGTGTAGATGGAATTGATGAGGCAAAAGTTTCCACGTCGACCTCAATGAGTTCGTCAGACGATTGCTGCATTTCTACATTAGTAGTGGCATCATTTTCTTCGTTTGTGAAATTGCTTTGAGAAGCTTGCGAGGGAGTCATGTAGTGCATTGTGGACTCTAAATTCGAATAAGTCGAAAAAACTGGCTGGGATCTATCTTCAAACTCTAACTGCTGATGTTGATTGTTCAGACCATGTTGCTCTAAGGCGTCCACGTCCTCCAATGTGACACCTTCTTCCAATTCTATGGATATGGTATCCGGTACATTTCCGGTATACTCGTTGCCATCGTTGTTTTCCTCAACGAAGTTATCATTTGTAAAGGTACTGTAATACGAGTTATAATAGAATGCAACATAGAATCCAATTATTTGCAATGGAACTGTTGTCTTTAGCATTTTCGCTTCATTTAGGCTCTTCCTTTATAAAAAGTCTTAGAAACCTCAAGGAAAAGTTACAACTCATCAGAGATTTGCCAATATTCACAAGCCCATAACCTCAGCGCAATGCTATAACCCGCCTGAAAAGTTCGGCCCCCATTTAATCCCCTTCTCTCCTCCCATCCTGGGTCCACGTGATGCATTAATGCATTAGATACTTGCAAGCCTACTGCATACGAAATCGTTGATCTAAAGTAGCGCTCGGAATAGGTCAATACCAGACCTGAAATTAAAAGTCAAAAACCTGATCTGAATTGATTTTTTTCGACCAGACATGACCTGATTTGACTGTGATTGCTGAAATGTTTTCCAGTTTTAAATTGAAAAATGATTCTAAAAAATCAATTGAGTTCAGATTAGGTCAGCTTATTTCATTTCAAGTCGCTTCGAAGCAGGAAATATTGTGACATTGTGAATTTGTTGTTGTTCACCACATATGAGTTGAGACTGGCATGTAATCGCGCTTCCCATTTTCACCCTTGTTGCCAAAGAATAAACATTCGATTTGTTACTCGATTCGGCCATGCAACATAATTTTTTCGATGTTGCCGAATCCTATAACAAGCTGAAAATTAAAAAAAGATCCTGCCGTTGGGCAGTGACTACACACTGGGCAATGACTTCACACTGGGTAGTGACAACCCACTGAGCACTGACTATCTTCTGGTCAATGACAACCCACTGAGCAGTGACTATTTTCTGGGCAGTGACTATCTTCTGGGCCGTAACTTTCCGCTGTGCAGTAATTTCACACTGGGCAATAAATGTTTACTTTACTTCTCACTGTGTATAAGCTTCCTGCTGGGCAGAACTTTCTCACTAATGTCTTAATACATCCTTCGGTTATTGGAAACTTTTTATGGGAATGAGCTAAAGAAGTGAAAAAACAAGAAACAAGCAGCTCTGGCCTAAATGACATACGCTCTTGGATGGATGAACGAATCCAGAAAGTTTAGGCGATCATAATAGACCCAGGTTTTTGAAGTCGCTATTTTATTACGCCTGTTAAGCTCTAAGCTGCGCTTCTCTCGCGAATATTTTTGCCGTAATGAGATTTATCTCTTTTTTGCACCTTCAACTAAAAATTCGTTCATGTAATTATTTTGGTACTCTACTATTCTTCTTCTTCTTCTTCTTATTCAGCCCATGTATATCCACTGCTGGACGTAGGCCTCCCCTAGCTCCTTCCACTTCGTACGATCCATCGCCACTTGCTGCCAATTCGTTCCCGCCACTCGTTTAATGCTGTTGCTCCATCGTTCTGGTGGTCTGCCCATCGGTCTCGTTGTGGGTGGTCTCCATGACATTATCAACTTGGTCCATCTTTCATCGGTTGTTCTGGCAATATGTCCTGCCCAGTTCCATTTCAGCTTTGATATTCGCTCCATGACATCCACGACTTTCGTTTGTTGTCGGATCCATTGATTTGTGTTCTTGTCTCTGAGCGATATTCCGAGCATACTTCTTTCCATGGCTCTCTGAGCGACTCTCAGTTTATTTTCTGATGCTTTTGTTAACGTGAGAGTTTCAGCTCCATACGTCAGTACCGGAAGAACACATGAATCGAACACTTTACGTTTGAGGCTGTTGTTCATCTTGCTTTTAAAAATTAAATTGAGCTTTCCAAACGCCGCCCATCCGAGACCAATTCTTCGCCTGATTTCGGCAGTTTGATTGTCCGAACCCAATTTCAGTTTGTGGCCAAGGTAGATGTAATTGTCGACCCTTTCGATCACTGTGTCTCCAATTTTGATGTCCCTGTCGTCGTCGATGTTTG
The DNA here is from genome assembly GCA_029228625.1 of Pseudolycoriella hygida. NCBI lineage: Eukaryota > Metazoa > Arthropoda > Insecta > Diptera > Sciaridae > Pseudolycoriella > Pseudolycoriella hygida. The sequence goes on from CM055403.1 coordinate 68,326,711, forward strand.
TCATTATTTTTGTTTTTGCCAAGTTCATCTTGAGCCCAATTTTGCTAGACTCGTCATTCAACTGTTGTAACATTAATTGAACCTGCTCCAGATCGACGGCAATCAATACAATGTCATCAGCGAAGCGAAGGTGACTCAAGTACTGTCCATTCACGTTAATTCCCATCTTGCTCCAATCCAACTTCTTGAAAACACTTTCCAGGGCTGTTGTGAATAGTTTTGGCGAGATGGTGTCACCCTGTCGTATGCCTCTACCGACTTTGAACTTGTCAGTTTTCTCGTGCAGCTTTATGCAAGACGTAGCATTTTCATACACATACCGGATTGCATTTGAATACCTTGAATCTACTCTGCATTCATCCAAGGAATCCAGTACTGACCACGTTTCGACCGAGTCAAACGCTTTCTCGAAATCGATGAAAATCAGCACGATACCAATCCTGTACTCGTTGCACTTCTCGATCAACGTTCGCATCACTTGCAAGTGGTCGTTGGTACTGTAACCGGATCTGAATCCAGCTTGTTCGACGGGTTGATAGAAGTCCAATTTTTTTGTGTTTCTTTTCGCTATGATTTTCATATACAGTTTATACAGCGTTGACAGAAGACTGATAGGACGGTAGTTTTCCAGCTTTGTTATGTCGCCTTTTTTGTGTAGCAATATGATCATCGCATTCTCCCATGCTTCAGGAACTTTCCCCTCCTCCAGGCACTTATTGAACAAAGCCACTATTGCACTCAACATTGTATCGCCACCAAACTTGATGGCTTCTATCGGTACGCCATCCTCACCGGGAGATTTTCTATCTTTCATTTCCTTCAATGCTGTTTCGACTTCTTCAACCGTTATATCGGGCAGCTCTTCCGATCCCACGTTCATTATTGCTGGTCTGTCTTGGTGTATTACTCCGGTCGATGACTTCGGTTTCGGTCTGTTCGATGAATATAAATCTTCGTAAAATTCTTTTGCGATATTTAATATCGTACTTCGGTCCGATTGTATCGTTCCGGTTTTGTCACGTAATTTGAAGATTTCTTTTTTCGCATTTGATAGTTTCGAACGTAAGACTTTCATGTTGCAGTTTGTTTCGATCGTAGTTTGTGCCAGTTGAACATTGTATTTCCTCAAATCTGATCTCATCGCCTTGTTGATGTTCTTCGTTAGTTCTCGATATTCTATTGAATCTCGTTTTCCGTTCTTGATCAGCTCCACTCGGCTCGCTATCAGATTCAGTGTTTCTTTGCTCAATTTGGACTCTTTCAAATGTTTTGTTTTGCATTTCGCTTCCATGAAACCAGTTATCGATTCTATAACTTTGTTGTTTAATTCATCCAATGTGCTGCTGTGACTATCCACGTCACCCAAATCCGTATCCATTTGTGTCGCAAATTCTTCACTCAATTGTCTCAGTCGCAGTACATCGATCGATTCATTTTTTCTGACCAACTTTGATCTTTGGAATTTTGTGTTCAACTTGATTGTCGCCCGTACCATTCGATGATCGCTTCCCGTTGTGAATCTGTTTATGACCGTGACGTTCTTAACGGTTGATTTACGACTGGTGATGATGTAGTCGATTTCATTTTTCGTTACACCGTCTGCACTGGCCCAAGTCCATTTCCGTTGAGTTTTTGCAGTGAAAAACGAATTCATTGCGAATAGACCATGTTGATGTAGGAAATTCAACAATGTGTCACCACGTGCATTTCTTTGGTCGTAACTGAATGTTCCTACGGAAACTTCCGATTCTTCTTCCCGTTTCCCCAGCTTCGCATTGAAATCACCGACCAGGAATTGATAGTGCGACCGATTTTCTTCCATGGCTGTTGCAATGTCTTCGTAGAACGTTTCTACTTCTTCGTCGTCGTGAGTTGATGTGGGTGCATAAGCCTGAATCACCTTTACACTGTACATACTGTTGATCTTCAGGCAAACATATATCACTCTGTCCGATATACTTTTCGTGTGTGTAATGCGATTCTCCCAGCGTTTGTGAATGAACAATCCGACTCCATGTATCAACGTCTGAGTGTCACTTCCTCTGTAGAAGAATGTGTGACCTGACCGCAGTTTGAGACATTCTTCCCTCGATTTTCTCACTTCACTCACCCCGACGACGTCCCACTTGATTTTCTCCAATTCCATTTCCATTTCTAACATTTTTCCATTTGACGACAGAGTTCTGGCATTGTACGTGGCGATTTCCAATTTGGTATAGCAACCTTCTGTAACCCGGGTATTCTTAGCACCCTCTGCAAGCCGCTTTTGGCCGTTGCCGGAGTCAGAAGACGGAAACTTGCTACCGGGAACTGAGGGCCTTATCTGATTGTACATTTTATTCATGGTTTTTGTTTGGGGGTTTTTGGAATTAAAACACCACGCTCTCCACTGCGGGTTGGTGAGTGATGGTAGTCCATCTGACTAGGACTGTGCTTGCTGCCGTTGTCTCCTGCTGTTGAGATCATCCGCCACCAAGCTAAGGCGCCATCCCATCCTGATAGCGCCTAGCTGTCTTCGACCCTCCCTAAACGTAGCGTCTAGGTACTGCCCGAAGACAGCCCCCCTCATCCTGTCTGCTAAGTGACCCACACTACTACACCGGGGGTTGGTTACCCGATCGTTCATGTGGGTTGCTCACTATAACAGGTGCCACCACGAGTAGGTAGGATGTAGGAGTAGGTGGTCAGAGGCTAGTGTACATAATGAGTACTATATTGCGCCAATATAACCACCATTTGACACCCACTCTACTATTACAGCCAATAAATTACCTGTTAACCTGCTTTGAACGGCAATATTCATCCAGGCTTCTTCTTTCTTCCGTACATTTTTAAAATCTTTTAAGGATTTGTCGTATATAATTCTATGGTTTTGAATTAAATTTATAAACAAATCGGTTGTAGCCTCCATTTTTACTTTGTGCAATAAGAAAAAATACATATGGCTGACGTTGGACCCGTTATCCCTACCCGTACGTCAAAATAAATAGTAATTGTAATACAATTTTTTTGGATAAGTTTACGTAAGCGACCCAATTTTTATACGACTTGAAAATCTAGTATGGTGGCTTACAATGTTGAATTATAGATGGAGCTAATTGCAATTTTTTTGTGTCTTCTTTTTGACACATTGTGCATTTGTTTATTTTTGATATGGTATGTGACGTCGATACTGCTTATATTATTAAAATTAACTAATAGCAGAGTAAATCGACCTTGTTTGTTGGGTGTGTCAACTATTAGACATTTAATAGCGAATACTTAATCACGTTATGATTAGAAAAAGCCAGGTCTTTCACGGGGATTGAACCCCGGACTTCTGGCGTATTAGTCGAATGCTCCACCGACTGAGCTACCAAACTCCCTAAGGAGAGACCTCCGCCTCATTTTTTTTTCTTGAATATTGTAGAGTCTTCGAGGCACTCATATACCCTACAGCCCGCTCAATCGATTTTCTCCAATTTCTTGAAAAAAATTTAATAGACTGGCAAAAGAGAACGTTTTTGACCGCTTTTTCGAATGCAACTTTGGAAAAAAATTGAAAATCGGTCAGGATTTAGTCGAGTTATCGCCGACGGATAAAAATTTATTTGTGGATTCGGCATCTTACGGCTATGATCGATGATGCTCTTCCCCCCTAATCCTTCTTTAAATCGATTGGTTACAAACTTCATCGTATACTTTTATGCCACATTACTTCGTGCGGGTCGGTCCAATAACATGTGAAGTTTAAAACGCTAGTGCTACTAGTACGCATCAAGTAAAACGCATGCAATTTATGCATTCAAAAATTCTTCTTTAAATTTTAAATAATTTGCTTTCATCTTGTTTACTATCAGGAACTTGCGAAGAAACATTTTGACAAATTTTTTTTTTTTAAATCTATGTGTGTGTTGTTGCGTTAAATATTCATAGAACAATAAGGTCTTCCCATTATACGTGCATGTGCAAACACACAGATTGGAATTACATTATGTAATATTACACAAGTAAGATTTTGTTTTTTAGTGCTTACGTTAAACAACAAAATGAGCAAATGTTTTACATTTTTATGACTCGAATTTTATCCGAATTAAATTCAGGAACATACAAAGAAATATTTTCAGAAATAATAGTAGAACTTTTCGAATCTCCGTGTGTTATGTTATTGTGTTGTGCACTGACACAAAACGTCCATAGAACAATTAGGACTTTCCTATTGTGCGTGCACAGATTACATATATATTTCATATGTAAGTAATTTTTACGCTATGTAGCACATGCAACATCATAAGCCACTGCCTTTATTCTTCTGCAACAAATTATTCAAAATTACTTCGCTTTTTCAATTCGCAAGAGAAAACAAAACCCATTCTCTAAACACAACACCTAAAACCTTTGTTTACGTCACTGCTCACATAAAAACTTCCCATAGGAACTTTACACAGAAAATTTGTAACATTTTTCTTAAATTTTGCTAAATAATTTTGTGTGGGAGCTGTATAAGGTCTCCCACAAAAATAATATCAAAATATAAGGCCGTGAGGCCTAAATTAATACTGCATTATTTTGAAAGTTGTCTGCTACGGGACAACACTAACCTTTAATAATCAAATGAAATGTCACTAACTAGTGAATTTCAAAAGAAATGTTTGCTTCGTTTTTTCGAAGGTTTTAGAGCATATTCCTTACAATTCGTATGTTTTTGTGTTGCATATGAATCTATATGTGCAGCGTGAACAAGACTTTAGACATTTCAATACCTTTGATGTTATCTTTTTAAATAACTATTTTATGCTTGGATTTCAGATGCACGTGAAGTCCGGTTGTCGTTCCACCTCTAGTTTGAATAGATTTTTAGCAAATAGAGCAAACAGCGCTATTTTTATCGTTTCTTTTAGTAAAGTGATTCCAAACGCTTCCTTCGAATTTTGCGAACTCATTATTACTATGACCTCTCAACATTTGTTACATTATTTTCGTCGGCCATCGTAAAATGTTAAAATAAATGAAATGACAGCATCGAGCGTATTCTTAAATTTGTATATTACTCTTCCATGGTGTATCATGCCATATAACCAGTAAATTTCCATTAAAGATAGATATGTAATTTTTCGATATCAATACCGGTATTTTTGGGTCAATACCGGTATTCGATATTGGGATTTTCCGATATTAATACCGATATTGCATTCCTTAGTTTCCCCTTACTTAGAGAATCGGATTCGCAATGCGAACATTAGAAAAAAATTCAGTTTGAGGAAAAACCAAAATAGGATTTACGTGAAAAAGTGTATTTCTGGGAATTCTTCATACACAAACCCCTTAGATAAAGCCCGTCACTTCAACAAATTCAATTAATCTCTTCTTATTCGTTAAGTCCTTAATGTTTACGTAAAACTTGAAAACTATACCGAAATCATTATAGACGAACAATAGAAGTCTGACAGATAATTTCCAAATACAATTCCTTGCACATATACTTAGCAGCTTAAACACTTTATTCAAACATTTAAGTGAGTGCTTTGCTATATGTGGGAATTACGAGTAGACATTTTAGCTCACAAACATTTCGTGAAAAACAAAAACTATTTTGTAATTGTAAACAAATACACAAGTTCTAAAAGAACGAACTTGCGTAGACGACCAACTATATAGTACCCACACCAAACGATGGTTATCATGATTTATATTTCGTGTTCAGCGACCAGAAGATGACATATTATGTCCATTCGGAACCTCATGACCCTACCGTGTGATTTGCTGGGCATAGTCTATTTGGTTCAAAAACTTTCATTTGGTTGGAATGGACCCTAAACTCATCTACTCAAATGTCGTTCCCTACCTAATTGAGGAATAGATCCGACGACAAAGATATCAAAGTCGTTAATAAACCGAACTGGAGCGAGAAAATTTTTTCATTTCAATAGATGGAAACATAACAAGATCTACAAGATAATGAAACGCTTGAGATGATTTCTTAATTAAAACAGATACATTCCTACAAGCTCATTGCTCGAATGGTTCGAAAAAGTATTGCAAAATCGTGCCTTAAACATACAAAAAGAAATCGTTTTAGATGAAGGAAAAAGAGGACGAGATTCTGATATTTATTGAGCTTTTTATATGTCAATTAATTAGAACAATTTTTACTGTTTTGGGTATAGGTATTCATTTGAACTAAGTTCTTTCTTCACATGCTGAATAAATTTATGAAAGTTTTTCAACAAAATACCGAAAACAAACGTTCAGCTTAAATTCGCTTATCCTGGTAGCACTTTAAGACTTAAGGTATTGGAGCATCAAAAGGATTTATGTAATTTAGATTTCAAGTTTCAATGGTGTATACGTACGTTCGAAAAGAGGTGGTACAAAATTAGCATAATGAAATATTTCACAAACAAAAGAATCATTCTCTTTTACGTACGTTTATTCAACAATAAGTCAAAATCCTGGTATTTATGTACGAATTCTCCGTCTGCTTTATTAAGTTAAAGAAATGTTTGCCAATAATTTAAAATCCTTTTTTGATATTTGTGAGCTTAAAGCTTTATTTGAATTCCGAAATGGTCTCAAGTGCTCAATGAGGTTAAGTACAGCCAAAAAACGATTTTTGGTGAAAGTTATAACATTTTTTTTTGTGTACGGTGAGAGTGAATTGGCGTGAACGAAATAGGTATTTATGCAACTAGTTGCAAAATGGAGTTGTTTTTGTCACTACAGCGAACCGTATATAAAAACGGACATGTCGAATTTTAAACAATGGAATTTCATTGTTCAAAATTTGACTTGTCCCTTCTTATATTCGGTTCGCTGTAGATGTGGAGTTATCAAACGACTGAATCGAGTTGGATAACCACATCTTGTGACAAAAACAACAAATTTCGCAACGTGTTTCATACAAGACAACAACTTGTGAAACGTGCACTTTTGAATGAACTTTTTATCACCCTCAAATGATGCATGAAAAAGTTCATTTTTCACAACGGCGTTGCATAATAGTTATTTCCATTATTTATGAGCGAAAAATGCTTTTCGCTGCAAGCGCACCAACACACTCTCACATATTTACCCTATTGCATACTCGATGTGTACTTTCGCTTGGGCTTCTCCGCGCGTAGTGTGTATTTTCTGTGTGTTGGGGTATATACCAGTTATGACTCAACCAAACATATTATTCTATATGTCATTATATTATCGTAAATTTACGACAACTGTTAGTAAGTAATAATACTAAATGGCTGACATGTCATCTGGAGAACGAATGTGTTTTGTCTCATGTTAATCAAAATCACATTGAAAGAGATGAAATTCGCTACCCGGATGTTGAGATGTCAGAATGTCCAGATGTCCGAATGTCCAGATGTCCGAATGTCCAGATGTACGAATGTCCAGATGTACGAATGTCCAGATGTACGAATGTCCAGATGTCCGGATTTTCAGATGTTTGAATGTCCAGATGTCCGGATGAACAGATGTCCAGATGTTTGAATATCCGGATGTCCAGATGTTTGGATGCCCGGATGTCATGTTGCTATTGCTTCACAACTAGAGCAAATCCCTTCCGATTTTCATTAACCTTTTTCTATCTGTCACGATAATTTCGTATTTATTACTCTAGTACATTTTCATTTATTTCGACATCGCCTTCGGCTCGAGCCGCAATACCCACACGTTGTAATAACAATTTTGGCAAGAGGTGCATAATGTTTAATTAACCGAAAGGTTGATGTTAGCGCAACAATTTACAGAAGAATTTTGTTTGTGGCCTTGGACTTAGCTACGGTCCTAAAAATTTATTTCTGCTAAAAAGTTCCCGTCAATTTACTCTAAAATTAAGTAAAAATAAATTTTTTGTGGTGCGGCCGAGCTTATGACCGACCTGTGGCCCTGGACTCATACTTCATTGGAGAAAATGAATGTCCACCTAAATTAGGAAAGTAAAACTCAGGAATCAAGAAATTAGGAACCAAAAATCATGAAACGAAAATCAGGAACCTAAAATAAGGAAAATCAAACATTAGGAAAAACAAAAATCAGGAAATACCAAATTTAGGAAAAATCAAAATTATGAAAAACGAAAATCAGGAATTCCTAAGGAGGTCGCAATCTTATTTTTGGTATGTAGGGGGCTCTGCCTCCTAAGCATCCGCGCCTGCGGCGAGGTAATAAAGCCCTGCATGCTGCCTTCCGTGCATAGGGCTCTGCCCCTTAGACCCCGCAAAGGGGGATATTCCCCCCTTGACCCCTACGCGGGGGCTGCCGCCTCTCGACCTCGCTTTTTTATTTTCCAGAATTTATCACGGCCTGTGGCGCATTATCTCAAAAATTATTTTATTCCTTTGCCTGATTCCTAATTTTGGTTTTTCATTTAATTCATTCCTAATTTTCGTTTTTCCTAATTTTAGTTTTTCCTGATTTTTGTTTTTCCTTATTTTTGGCAAATAATTTATTTTCCCAATTTTCGATTTCCTAATTTTTTTTTTCCTAATTCGTGTGGAATTTTTGAATTTTTGAATAGGCACGACATCCGCACTTTATATGTTTTTTCTATGTAAATCAGATAAATTCTGTCAGATTTTCTTTATTCTTTTTCTATTTGAGAGGCAGTAGAAGGCATAACAGTATTCAAGAATAAATTTAGTGCGAATGTCGTGCCTATCCAAAAAAAAAATTATGTCGAAAAAATTGAGGGGATCTTTTTTTTCATTGAAGTATGAGTCCAGGGCCACAGGTCGGTCCTAAGGTCGACCGCACCACAAAAAATATTGTTTATTTTTGGAGTGAATTGACGGGAACTTTTTGTCCATGGAAATATGGGTGACGGGTGAGAGCGCTCTGCTTAGTGCTCTACGTCGGTTCTAAGATCGACCTTAGCACAAAAATGCACGCCTTCAAGCCTTATAGAAGGCAGCGCGGTTCCGAAAGTCTGTTAAAATCATTGTAACGGCAGTGAAGAGCATGCCGCCGCGTTGAAATTAATGTGACGTATAATATTGTAAACTGCGGTTCCAATGACATTAACAGATTTTTAGCACCAGGCTGCGTTTTTTTATAGTTACTTAAACTTCTCAAGTAGGCAGCCTGGTGCCGAGTTATAACCGAGTGCATAGTAATGTACTCGTTTTCCACTCCAGCGTTGTCATAGAAACTTTTGCAATTGTAGTATGCTTGCAGTAAAATTGTAACTGTGGCAACCATGGTTATTGCAAATATGTTATGTGACTCCGATGGACAGAATTTTGCAAAAACAACTCAATTCGCAACAACATGCCGCGAAGTTTGCTTTCTACCGCGTTAAAATATGTCTGCGCACGTTTCTGTAGACGATAGTTTGAAAATCAGAAATTCTTCCTACACAAATTGTGGAATCAGGAACGAAAATATGAGGGAAACTTTAGATGCATCATTTCGTAGACATACTCAAAGTATTCGGATGTATCATTCCGAGTACCGCCAAGAAGAACGTTTATGGATTCAATTAAATCGGATTTAGAAGTTGGAGTGCTTTCATTATGCGATCTCAATAGTTGGAAAAGCAGCCGAAATTGTTTGTTACCGCAGTTCTTTTCCAAAGTGGCGCTGAGAGGTTATTATGTCTTTCGTTTTAACCAAGAAAAAAGTGCTTTTGTGCACAGAGTAATAGAAATAGAATTGTAATAGGAAATAAAAAGTAATGGCTTTTTGGATGTTAACGACATCTTCTGAAGTTTGAAGATAATCTTACCGTTCAGTCAAAATGAAGATATAAAACTTCTTAAATACACACATTTTTCACAGTTTTTTTTTTCAATCAATTTAACGCAACATAAGAAAAATAAAATCGATAAAATGTGAAAATTTCCATCAAATGAACTCATATCGTCGTCTTCCACTCAACTATATACGACAGTAAAGTTAAGTATTCAAAGATGGAATTAAAATCTATTACGTTTTCGATTACGTTGAAGCGTCACATTCAAGTATCATGCCGTTAATAGACTGTTGGAATATGTGTTTTGTATGTGTTATGACAATCTAAAATGTTTAAGCTAAGGATGTATTTTAACGGTAGATTGATTTAGGATGTGAAGAGGATATGAACACATATGAAATTTATGAAAAGCGATTGCTTTCAGATTTAACAGTCTTCATAGAAGATATGCATGAAAAGTTTAATAGATAAAATTTTATTCGAGTCAAAATATGCAAAATATTTGCAATGCATGCAAATTCAGTTAAATTTTATCTCTCGGAAAAAGGATGGACCTCAGGAAACTATATAAAGAAAATTCTATGGTTCAGGATTAGCAAATCGAAATTTCAGTATGGATTCCCCAAAAAATCCTACTCCAAATTCGGAACGTACAAACTTAGTGACATGTTCTTCGTACGAAATAAAGTGACTTTTAAGTACGAGGGATTTTGCAGCCTGAAATTTTCAGTAGGAAATTCTCTCCCGGCTTGGGTGCGTCGGCGCCTCTACTGAAATACGTAGTACGAAATTTTCTGTTTCCGTTCGAAAAAATGTTCTATGCGCTTAGTACGAAATTGTGCAGAACGAGATTTTCTGTGACCGTCCGAAAAATAGTGTTCTATGCTTAGTACGAAATAAATCTTCGTAGAATGAAACGTTTCTTTGTATTGCGGCTACTGTTTTGGCATTATACTCTCTGCTTGCTGATTGATAATCACTGGTCAGAAAATAGGTGGCACGTCTAGGAGCCGAGATGAGTTTCCAAAGGAAAAAAAATTTTCTTTGGAATCCCAGTGACAACTAAGCCAAAACAGTAGCCGCAATTCTCCACACAAACTAAGGGAAAACTGTGAAATAGTGTTACCTATCCGAATTCATCAAAAATCATATTAACACTTAGTTCTTTGATTTTCATGATTTTCATTTTGATGGAAGTTGTCTTTAGAGAAATTGAGGCTATTACGCAGAAACAAGTATTGTATAGAAATGTCCTAGAGTCACGCAAATACGGGATACTCGACCCAAAAAATATTCAAAGTAACTTTTTTCAAAATAGGCCCGCTCTTCGATTTTGCCAATTGTTGATTCTGATTCGTGTAACCGCCCACTACAAAACTCCATATGCAACGACCCTGCAATTAAAAGTGGTTCAAGCTCACCGAGAGCACTAAATGATTTTGAGAAGTCTGGAGCGATTCCGCTCATTGCATACTATTTGCATCCGCTCAAGCGGCCGGCCATGAAAATCAAAGAATGTAATTATGATTTTTAAAAATTTAAAGCGATTCCGCTCGTTTTACAGAGTTCAGAGACGGAAAAAGACGGCTGGCGGCGGATAAAGGGTGAAAAATGTTTGGCGGCAGCGGCTGAATTCGGCTAGCCTAAAAAAAATCTTGAGGGCGGTCGATTTTTCTATTAGGGTTAACCAACAGAGAGAACCAACGTGATGGGAAAAACCAGACAAGTACTTTGAACACGCGTATTTAAACCTAGGACATCTGTTGTGTCAGTCCGACGCTCTACCGACTGAGCTATCTGGACTTGTGTAAAAGGTAATACCAATACCAATTATCTCACATTGTAAATTAGTAATAGTTCAAACCACTCTAACATACTACAATAAATTAAATGAACAAACAATCAAAAATATTAATCATTCAATAGATGACGCCAAAGAAATTTTTTGTCGTTTCTTTTGTATTTTTGTATTTGAATTTAAAAATTGTTGATGTACGAAGGAGGAAATAGTTTTTACATGTTTCTGCTCGGTAAATGCGGCGCGGCATTACCTCGTCGCAAGCGACTCGGAAAACGCATTTACCAAGCTTAAGCATGTAATAGTACATTACGTCTGTGCTTCCAAATTTTTATTTTGACGAGTGGGAATACACTTACGTACCGTTTTTTACGTGTTAAAGCAATGTAAAATCGCATTTACATTGCTGAAACACGTAAAATATTGGAAGCACAAACGTAATGTACTATGTTGTAAAATTTGTTTTCAAAACTTCTGCTTTCATATCATACGCGTGTGCGTGCTGGACGTACAGCCGTATGAGAGCACACGCTTTGGTTCGTTTATTTGCTTTAAAGTATCGAAATAATTTATTACATACTTGGTCAAGTAAGTGAGTCATTATAGCACGAGTTTGAATGTGTGCGTGAGTATAATCCGAGTTTGAATGTTCGTAAAACGAGTGAAAGCGCAGTAGGAACGAGTTATATGATTTTCAAACGAGGATATATACGAAAGAACACATTCGAAAAAGTGCATTTGACTCACTTATTTCGCCAATTATGTAGTAAATTTTATACAAATTTTACAACATAGTGGGCCAAAAAATATTTCTTCCTTTGTACAATTTTTTTTAAATAAAAAATTTGACTTCATTTTTCAAACCATTTCCCAAAATGCATTCCAGCCGCGGAGTCAGCCGCCGACTATTTTCACGGCGGCATCTAGCCGTTCCAAAATCAGCGCATTTTTCCACTTTTTTTAATTTTCCGAGCCCACTTGCTTTTCAGTCCCTCATCGCGTCACGGATTTTTCTGATGCTAATGGTTGTGGCGGCTGACAAAAATAAAATTGGCACTTTCTTGGCGTGATGACGCCATGACGTACGACTGCTATCATTCGATGGCCACATTCCCAAGTGACTCAGAAAACTATCGTCAGACGGAATTCGTTAGGAAATGTGAGCCGCCAGACAAAAATAAAACTCAAAAACGGCCATTTCTTGCCGTGATGACGCCACGGCTTCAAACTCGCGACAAACTCCTGAACGAACGAGAAAAATGACTAACAGACAAAAATGCTGGGAGCTGTGTGGCGCCAGACAAATTGAAAAGTCCAACATGGACATTCTTTGTCGCGATGACGCCACGATCTATGACCGCTATCATTCGACGGCCTCATACCCAAGGGATTCAGAAAACCATCGCCAGACGAAATTCGCTCAGAAATGTGAGCCGCCAGGCAAAAATAAAACTAAAAAACTTCAGTCTGACGTTAAAACAGCGTATTTTTCTACTTTTCTTAATTTTCCGATATTATGATAAATATCGATATTTGCTGAAATATCGATAATGACTTTGATTATCAAATATCGATATATTTCTTTTGATAATCATTATCGATATTTTTCGAAGAGTCAAAATCCTAATAGCTGCCTCCGAGCGGTCTGCCATGGAAACCAAAGAACTAAGATTAATTACGATTTTCGAGAAATTTGGGGCGATTCTGCTAATTGTATAGACGCCTCCGCTCGAGTATTCCGCTATGAAAATCAAAGAACTAAGGGTAATTATGATTTTTGATAAATTCGGAGAGGTAATGCGAAGAAAAATTGCATTCATATTTCAGTAGAAGTACCGACGCGACGCATCCAAGCAGGGAGAGAGGAAATTGAGCATTTCTGACTGAAAATTTTATGCTGTATAAACCGTCGTCTTTTAAGTGCTGTCCTTTGAATAAGATCTATGTGTAGAAATCTCAAATATCTTTCCGTCACCTAAATTGGTCTAAAAACATTCGGTTTTTACGTAGATTTTCATATTCATTTCACCATGTGTTCTGAAGCGGCCTGTATTTACATTTTTTTTTTCAGTTGTTTAAAAGCACAAAATTGCTTTTATTTAATTTTCTTGTATATATTTTACGTTTAAGGTAAACAAGGTATTTGTTGTAAAATTGAATGCAAAACATTTCTCGTAATGTAAATCAGTTAGAAACCTAGTATTAGACGTGACGCAACTCCTTTTGCGTTCAAAGTTGAGGTAATGTAGCTCTCAAAACTTGATAAATGTGACGATATTTATGCCATTTGACTTACAAACTAAACCCACGTCAAAATATATAAAGAGCTTACGTCTGACGTTTCGGAAGAATGTGAAATATATGAAGGTCAAGGTAAAAGTGAATGGAGTAAATTAGAGCCGTGCGCCGGTCAAAAAAAATCGGCGGCGGCGAAAGCGATTTTTGAATTTTCTCGGCGGCGGCGAAAATCGGCGCAAGGGGGTCTCGGCGGCGGCGCAAATCGGCGTACGTCAAAAAAAGTTCGGCGGCTGCGGCGCACTTTTTAGCGACTTTTTCGGCTGGCGTCGGCGCGGCGCAAAAGTAGCTCTTGTCGATTTTTCAGTTTTGTTTCCTGATGACAAAGACGTCCCTAGTCCGCTTCATAAAGTGTGACAGATAATTTTAGGACCATTTAGAAATCTTTTTAGAGTCATTACTACTCAAAACTACTTTTTGCTAAAAATTTACTAATTAGTCACTTCGCACGATTCGACTAAATTGCTTTGAATATTGTTTGCATATAATATAAACAATAAACATTAAACGTTGGTGTCTGTTGAAGAAATTAAAACTAATTCGTAGAACAATCTGAGTGAAATAAATCAAAATTTATGATAAAAAGGTGTACGGGTTTCTTTGAAATTTTGGAAATTTATTTTTTGAGACCTTGCAATACTTCAATTAGGAAAAATTGCTTGAAAAAAGAGTGAAACTTTCTGAAATATATAGGGCGAAAGTTGAATGGAAGATCAAGGACCCAAACATAGGTGCCTGAATCACTTTCGTAAAAATGGCGTGAAAATTAGAGCCTTTGTAAATGAAATAAATAGAAAGTTACAACTCGTTTGCAAACAAAAAATCTAATTTTTACATTACTTCCGCAAAAATGAGTCATGGGACTCAAGAAGATGCTGAGAAGACTGAATAGTTTTGCCAGAAACAATGAAATTTTTTTTGTTTCCAAACGACTTGTTCATTCATAACAAAACTTTTAATTATCACGCCGGTTTCTACAATAGTATGTCAGATTTCTATGTTTGGGTCCTTGATCTTCCAGCTTTTTCGGCAAATTCCACCCTCAACAGCATCAGGAATTTTCACTCTTTTTTCAAGCAAGTTGGTAATGAGCTTATGAGCCATAGCTTGAAAGAATTTATTAATGTTTTTCTGTAAAGCAAAAAAGCGAAATTTCAAAGAAAATCGACCCCAGTGAAACTTTTTATCAAAGATTTTAATGTATTTCATTCACCGGGCCGAAGATGGGACACTACTCTGGGGGCTGCTGGAGCACCCATGAAGAATTCAAGATATTTTGAAAGAATTCGAAAGATGTAAGACGTCAATATTGTAGTAAATGCGGCAAACGTAAAGTTTTTACCGTTAGAACGGTAACTACCAGGTACTATTGGTAAACTCCTCCTTTAAACATAAATTGAATTTGATATGTGCAAGTGCACACCCCATTGCGATCCGTTAGGGAGAGCAAAAAAAATTATACGTAATCGGTATGCTTGAAAAGTTGGTTAACTTGCAAAGACTGGTAAAAATATGGTTAACTTCAATAATATTTCAGGGGGTGCTCAGCACTCTCATTTTCACCGTTAAGGTAACTGGCTAGTATGATTTTCAGAAATGAATTGCGATTATGTAACCGCCACAAATAAAAGATCAAGAGCCCACGCGCATTTGCAGCCCTCACCCGGACCTGCTTTCAAAATGGCATCAAATGCGAGGACAGGTTCTCTATGAAAAGAAATTATACTACGACTGGGAACTTCGACGGCGTAGCCTGCCGATATCAAAACGCGAAAACATTCGGTATTCTCGACTGCCTGACAAAATGAAAAGTCCAACATGGCAGATTTTTATCCTGATCGCATTTCTTGTCGCGACTTCATTTTAGCTCATTGTAAGCATCGATCGAGAGGCCTAGTCGAAAACGAAAAGAAAAATAGTTGTCCTTTTTTCATAGCAAATTTTGTGAGTTCTTTCGGGCCTGACGCTAAGGCCAGGATAAAATCTGTCATGTTGGACTTTTCATTTTGTCAGACAGTCCAGGATACTTCGTGAAAATGTCAGTATATGTTTTTTTCATTCGTTCGTTCGTTTTCCAGAGAAGCGTTTAAAGTCGAAACTGTATAACGATATAAATTTGAAATGTTTGCATTTCTATTTTGTCAGGCAGTCCAGAATACCGCATGAATGTTGTCAGCATATGTTTTTTTCTGCTTATTCAAACCCAGGCCTGTACAGGCGTAGTACAATTGAATCGTCGGAACGGCATCACGACGAAAAGTCGTCATGTTGGGATTTTGAAATTGTGGAAAATAAAAGCCGTAGATAATTTTTTGTCGTAGAGAATCAGGCTTAACATTTGATGCCACTTTGAAAACATATCCTGATGACGATTGCAAATGTGCATGGGCTCTTGGTCCATAAACAATTAATTGTTCCATAATAACAATGAAAACCGACTAGTATCCGATGGAATATAGGAACAGAAATGTTGGTTAAACAGATTCAGTGTGAACTCATTACTTTTTAGCAGTAAGAATTCAAACAAAATGTTTTACATAGAAAGTCAAGGATTTTCGATATTTTTGAATAAGCGGGAAAACGTTTTTGTGTTTTTTTTCTTATCATTTCAATTAATTTTTTCAATTTTAATAATTTGAATTCGAATAATTCGGCGACGGAGGCAAATTTTGGTTTCTTCGGCGGCGGCGAAAATCGGCGCAGAGGGGTTTCGGCGGCGGCGTAAATCGGTTTACGTCAAACTTACTTTCGGCGGCGGCGGCGCACTTTTTTAACACCTTTTTCGGCGGCGTTTGCGCCGGCGCGCGCCGGCGCACACCTCTAGAGTAAATAGACAAACTTGAAAACGAAAGCTTTTTTGGTCAATGTAAATTGGTTCTCACTCACTCGACCAATCCAAACTCTACATTAGGTTTGTTCCCTAACCAAAGCCGGGTTAGTCTCTGCAGACGCAGCTTATTATTTTCGATTAAAGAAACATTCTTTTGTGTATCACATTTTCGACTAGCGTCACGAACACAATGCTGCCGGGTACCATGATGTAAATGGATGCTAACATAATTTATCAGGAATGTATGGTACTCACTGCGTATGCTGCTCTGCAAAACACTTTGTTATGAAAATTGTATTAAAAAAGTATTCCAAGAAAATTTCGCAAAAGCAATCTAACGTATAATTTGTAATATCTTTCTTGTCAGGCCAATCTTGTGAAATTTATTTATAAACGGAAAGTCTACGCAATTCTGTTTTTATTTAACCGAAAGAAATAAGCACTTTCATTAGAATGGTCCAAAAAAAAAGTTTGAGGCACCAAATGAAAAGCAGTTCTTGCGTGTTGTTGATGAAAAGTGTCCATGCGCCTAACTGTATCGGAGGATCTCCCAACGTGACTAAAGTTCTTCATGATAACTCGACTTCTCTACGTAACTTAACTTTCTCACAGAATTTTCGACCACCCTATCGTTTATGCACAACGCAAAAAAGAAAAATATAAAAACAAAATACAATTTTCGTCTAAATTTTTGACTTTTCTTGTGTTATTCATATAAAACATTTTGTCTCTGTTAGACGAGTGGCTAAATAAATATTCGAACGAGCGTTAAACATGCGAAAATGTGTCAGCGAAAAATATGAATTGTTTTAACGTGAAAACTTGAAGTTGATAAATTTGGGTTCTTCACGCAACATTATATTTTAATATCATTTTCCTTCTATTATTTATGTTCGTTTTTATCACTGAATGGTATGTGATGAAATGCGTAATACCTAACTGGCAACTACATTACCTTATTATTTATTTTTATACAAACAGGAAACATATGTCCCCCAAATCGCTTATATTAAGAATATCGATGTAGCTCTAACGACCACCACTCTCATTTCATCTTTAATAGACAATTTTGAAGCTCATTAACAACCTTTGAATCAAAAACAAGATTGTCATTTCTAAATCGCAAATGGTGCTACAAACAATGAATGCCCCTTAATAAGATGCACATCAACACAAATGGAACTAGAAAACTTGATACAATTTTACTTTAATTTTCGCATGGCACAGACGAGTATAGTTTTCTATAAATTTTGGTAGATATGGAGGTCAAAGGTAATCCCCTTTGCTTATTTAACAGATATTTTAAAGAAAATTGAAGAAATCTCTACAATTTCAAAAAGGTTTCTGCTTTAAGGAAGTTAACAAATAAATGAGAAATTGAAGAAAGTGATCCAAGAGATGTTAATTTCACAAAAGTTTTAAGATTATTTGAACTTTAAAAGCACTTCTAAGTCCTTATGTTTCGGTATTACAAAGCTGTTTTAGTAACATGATTTTCATAAACATTTTAACGTAGGCGAGTACCCTGTGAATCATATTGATGCTACCTACCTTCAACTATGACGGTGTTATCAAATTCTGAGTAGCTGTTTTGACTAGGTGGTCCACAAACACACATATCTTGGGGGTGTAACTTATACTTTCAAGCTTAACGTTACACAGGCCCGAACTGGCCATATGGGCTGAGAGATTACAGCCCCCAGCTAGAGATTACATTTACGGGTTTCCGTAAAAATGCCGTAAATGGCATCTGCAGGACACAGCATGTAAATTATTGCACCATTTTAATACGACCATCTTCAGTTTAGTATTATGTATCAGAAGAGTCATCGTCGTAAAGTATCCTGTCACGCTGGTCCCGATGGTGGTTTAAACCGACCGCGTGAATTCGTATAATGCGGCAGGAAACAATTTTGAAAATTTTGATTCGTTTTTCTTATTTTCAGCCACAGTTTGGGTCCCCAAAATAACAGCCCGAGCCCAATGAATTTACCCTTCTCCGAATCTGCAAGAAAACATTTGTCTGTCCGTCTGTCTGTCGACACGATAACTCGAGTCAATCTTGACCGATTTCCAAAAGTATGTTTTCCCCGAAAGGTAGTCCCAAAAGCAGACTTGTGATCAAAATAAGTGAAATCAGTCAAGATCTTTGATGTAGAGATCGAAAAAGTAGTCGAAAACGTGGTTTTTTGAAGGTTGGTGAAACTTTTTGGCTGATATCTCAGCGATTTACGAACGGATATTGCCTTTCAAGGTTTTTGATGAAAGATATAGACTTCAAAAAACAAGAAAAAGTTGGCAAAATCAACTCACTGGCTCATATAAATTATTTTTGGTGCGATTTAGATGCGGTCGAAGGCTCAAGAGAAAAATGGTAGGACCGAAGTCTCTACTTAGGGCCCCAAGTCGGTCCTAAGGTCGGCCAAAGTTAAAAACAACTTGTTTTGCTGTGTTTTATGGAAAGATGCGGGGAACATTTTTATCCATGGAAATATGGGTCCTTAGAACGGTGCGTTACTAGACTAGGGTTTTCCAATTTGTCATTTTGTCGATTTCCAATGTAATCTAAGACTTCAATTCAATAAAATTGCAAAGCATTCCTCGATATTCTATGGAAGTTTTGCGTTTGTTTTAATATGCAGTAAGATTTTGCAACAGTTGTTCTGATACTCACTTGTCTGTTTGCAAATACGTGCGGATAGCCTTAGCTATGTTTTTAAAATATGTAAATCAACTGCCGAGTTACTGAAGATTTTCAAGAAGGCTGCCGAGGAATTACCAAAATGTACATCAAAGCTGGACCAAATCCAGGTAATCACTAATCTGCTCAGTTATGTCATATAAACAGATCGATCAACTTAAACTACTACAGTGGAATGCTCAAGGAGCAACCACAAAAAAGGTCATTGCACAACTCGATTATGTTCTGAACACGCAGCGAATCGACGTTGCATTCGTCGCAGAAACGTTTTTATTGCCGACTCACAATTTCAAACTAACAAATTTCAAAACTAACAGCAATGATAGAAATAGCCATGGAGGAGGTGTTTTGATCGCTGTCCGAGACAACATTGAGTACAAATATGCTTACCGAACTATTGCACTTCTGTAGTTGAAAATATTTCAATTGAGGTCATCGTAAACAAAAAACCGCTGACTCTAACCGCCGCATACGTACCGAAATACACCGCCAGCTTTGCCAAAGACATCAAAAAAATCACACCAGACCGAAAGAACTTCATTGTGCTTGGCGATTTTAATGCGAAGCACATCACATGGAATTGCTCATCAAACAATCGTGCTGGAAAAGTACTTCATAAGATGCTTCACAACTCCAGTTTTATCATCCACCATCCGGACTCGCAAACGCACTTCCCGCACAGCGGAAATAAATCATCTACGATCGAATTCGCACTTACGAACAGCCCTATGCTTTTCACAAACATTTACACGTTGGACAACACTCTGCCAAGTGACCACCATCCAGTCGTGTCTACCATAGAGTGTACCACAATGAAATCTAAGCTCAACCATAGGCCGAACTATAAAAGGGCTGACTGGACGAAATACGCCGATTTCATCAATGAACAAATGGAAAATTTCCCAGATGCACTGCCAACCGAAGCTAGAGTTGACACAGAATTAAGCACGTTCATCGATAGGGCAGTCATCGAAAGAACTGCAGCGTCATTTGATTGAATAGTTCACTACTTTTACTTACTAACCATAATAAAGCTTTTGTTACATAAAAATACGCTCTTGTCTTTATATAGTTATTTTTATTTACTTGCCTGCTTGGACATTGTTTGTTCCTGGGTACATGAGCCGACGACGAATACTGTAATTCTTCGAGTCTCAACAAACAGTTTCCAAGCAGACAAGCACCACGTAACTTTACATGCCTATGCAATCTGGGCACAATTATTACGAAAATTACAACACGATAACGACACCCTTGCATGTAAAAAAATTCTTAGATTGGCACCCATCAGTCGGCTCGTCCGGTGCGCCCTTCGGTCGCCAATCCGGGCCTGACGTTACACTTCCTGTTTACACTGCTGACCAGCTGGCGCTTACATTAGCATATCTTAGAGAGCTTAACTTTTTACTTTTACGGTAGGTTCCGCATTTCGTATGGCGGGCGCACACTATAGTAGTTTTTGATGCAAGCTACGTGTGAAGGTTGTTCAACGCACTAGATGTGAGATTACCGACACGAGCCGAAGGCGAGTTTGCCAACACATCATGTGCGTTAAGCCACCAGCATGCGTAACGTTTTTTGCAATTCACCGACAAAAACGAGCTTTTCCCTGGGAGCTTACATTTGCAAAAATTGGTCGAAATTTTAATTATTTTTTCTTAATACAGGAAGAGAATCACAAGCTTGTGCATCTTTCTTATTTCTCTTGTATCTCTTTTTTCACGTATTCGCTTGCATTCTGTGCATATAAACTTGGTTTTTCGGTGAAACGAGTTAAAACGAAACGTTGCACAATCTTAAGATTCTTCTCCTGTAGTTTTATTTTTCGCAAAAAAAATTTACAGCACTAGTGCTTTAATAGTAGTTTGTGTTAAAAGTAATGTAAGAACGAATATTATCGCACTAGTATTACCGCAGTAGTAGGACAAATTATAATGTGTGCGTTAATATGAGTCCTAACATTTCGTGTAACACTCGACGTTTTTTGCAATGAACAAAAATAAAAAATTACCGCACTGAAACAGAAATTACCGCACTGAAATATAAATAACCGCACGCTTTCATATTAGTAACGTAATATTTGAGTTTATATACTCCCAAATACGACCTATTACATATATGAATTGCAAAAAAAGTTTTGTCGCATTATTGCGAAAAATTACCTCATGCGACACCGAAATGGCGCACGAAAAAGAGAGTTTTTTGTCTGTGAATTGCAAAAAAAAATTTTTTTTCGTACACTGTTTTATCATTATTACGACTAATATGATAAACGGAGAAACAGGTTTTTGAACGTTTTATATGAAGGCATGTAATTAAGCTGATTGCTGGGAAAATAGAAATGATCGCCGAAAATGAAGAATTTAATCGCTGGAAAAAGACTTCGATCGCTGGACGTCATAATTTCCTTTGAATTGAACATTTCGTACAAGGAAAATGTTTATTGGGTATATTATCTCAGGAACTGGTCTCCAAATTCATTTTCATCATCATGCTCGGAGCGGTAGCGGAAAGCGTGACGCAGTCCCCACACCCCAAAAAAACGTCCACCAACCCAAAAACCTGCATACAAAAACCTTTGGGACAAGACACCATGTATAGGCGAACTTTTAAGTTTTTTCCCCTCGCCCCCCTCCCCCTTCAAATTATTTTTCACACTTTCAGTTTTCACGCGCAAAAATTTAAATTTACCTTAAACAATCCACGCAATAGGAAACAAAAGTCAAATTTTTGCAGCGCAAAAACTGAAAGTACAGAAAAATTATTTCGTCGTTGGGTCCGGCATTTATGACGCAATTTTTTCAACACAACGTAATTTTCCTTTAGAAAAAGCGCTGTAATTTTTTCAGGAAATTAAAACTTTGAACACAAGGTTCCCTTCAAACAAACTCTGCGTATTATCAGTGATAGCGTCACCTCAAGCGATATCATTAATTTTGGAAGCGGACTTACGGAGTGCGTCACACTCTACCTTTAAAAAAGTTTTTGTTGTGATTATTAGTACAAGGAAAATGTACGCTGCGATCAAATTACTTTTTCCCAGCGATCAAATTCTTCTTTTTCCGCGATCAAATTCCCATTTTAGAATTATCAGTTTAAATTCTTCCCTTATATGAACAACTTTTTAACAAGTTTTAATTACGCTGACTTTATGCACAAAACACTTGAAACATACCCAGATAACAAATTTGTTGGTGATAAACTGTAAAATGTACACAAAATGTGCTGCCACTGTTACATCGTTTGGTGGACATTTTATGTACTTAAATGTGCAAAAACCGGGCTTTGAATTGAATGTTGCACAAGAAATGTGTTAGGAATAGTGCCTTCTTGGAACAAAAGTAGGAAACAGTATACTTCCTTAAATAAATGATATGTGCGCATTGCTTGAAATTACATGAAATGTGCAGAAAGTGTACATTATTTATAGTGAATTGTTAAAAAATCTGGAAAAAATGTAACGCTTCATGTACAGTTGCAGAAGTCACAGAAATTGTTTTTCTGTGCGTTCTAAAACTGTGGGTCAGGTGTGGGTCGACCCACTCCGATCCCTAGTAGATGAATGTGTTGAAATGGTAAGAAGAGCAGCGCCGAAGGAAGTGATTCTGTTTGTGCACAAGTAGGACGACGGAACGTTCAGTTTTGGTTCAGGCCCAATGAGTGGATTCTTCGCGCCTGTTGAAATGAGAGCTTTCAAGGTCATTTTACTGTAGCTTGCAGGGCCTATTTTTGAAAAATCGCATTTCTAAAATTTCTCGGTGAGTACTGCGTTTGTGAAGCGGTTCGGCCATTAACTACATTACCACACCGTTTACATCACAAGTTTACACCAGAAGACAATAGAAAGAGCTTCAGGAGCTTTCAATTTCAATGGAGAATGGTTTAAAATGTCAGATTCTTTCATTTTCATGAAAAAATATATTCTTAATTCTTGTCTTAAACCATGATGGCTTTTTTCCCACTTTCATGTTAATGTAAAGACTTGCTTGTGACCGATTCCCAAGTCAAATCTTAAAGAAAAAGCCATGATGGTTTTCCACTGAAAAAATCGAAAGAATTTTGGCCGGAACAATGACCGTTGAATTTTATAATAGCATTCGTCTATGATCAGTTCTAAATCAATTGTATTTAATGATTTCAATTATTTGTTCAAAAGTTAACAATTGTGGAAATTTCGCCATCAAAAAGTCGTCGGCTTCGTCGTATTGGATTGTCTACCGCGAAGGCTGAGACTTGGCTGAGAATCGTAAATTTTTATATTTTAAAATTTTGGCCGTTGAGAAAATTGTTTGAGGAATTTTTCGAATTGCCTACATCGTGAATTTTTGTGATTGTTAAGTTTCGGCCGTTGAAATTTATTTGACTGGTATTGGATGTATTAGAAATTGTGAATTCTCATATTTTGGAATTTTGGCCATTAAAAAGCTGTTTGAGGAATTTACCGCCAAGATTGAGATTGGAATTGATGTGTCATCAGTTTTTATATTTTACGATTAAGGTCGTTAAAGAACTGTTTTGAAGAATTTGTTGAATTGCCTGCCGCGAATGCTGAGATTGGAATAGGGATGGATGTCTCAGACATCGTGGATTTGTACGTTTTAAAGTTTGGACCGTTGCAATTTGTTTTGAAGAAGAAGTAATTCGTTAGATTTATGAAGATACTTACGAAAATTGTAAAGGATTGCTTTTGAGAAAGTGTCCCTCAGTACATTTGAATCGTTTTGAGAGATGGTCCCTGAAGTTGATTAAATATGCGTTGTTGTTTTGGAAAGCTTTAGTCTCGTTACTTATGGGAAAGTTGCAATTTTTTGATTAAGTCACCTGGGCATGCGTGAATCAATTGAATCTTATTTGAGTCACCTCCAGGAGAAGGGGTTTTAAGTATCAAAATAGATTCAAAGTGGAAAATGAGTTGTTAGCTTCAAAAGGGAAAAGAAGGAGAAATTTTAGTTTGACTTTAGAGTATTATTTTACTGTTGTATTTTTACCGCACGGTTTCATTGTTTGAATTTTATTGCACGAATTGAGGTAAGGAAAATCGAAATGTTATTGTTTTAAAAATTGAGAGTAAATAGAGAGTTATTAAAAGTGAAAACAAAGTTTTTAATTGAGCAAAACCTTGACTAGGCAAACTATTTTGAGGAAGATTCGGGAAGAAATTTTGAAAGCAAATTGAAGTTGGAATCACAACAAAAACCCTTTTTGAAAGGGTAACGTGACGCAAGTCCTCGTCCCTTCTTCCAAAACAACTGATATCAATTTGGGTGACGCTTGCAGCTTCGGAACGCACAAAATTCTTTTGAAATTTTTTCACTTTTGATTAAAAAAATGCGTCACAAATGCCGGACCCGCCAATGCAATAATTTTTCTATGCTTTCAGCTTTCATACGCAAAAATTTGATTTCCTGTACAAAAATTCGCCATACATTCCATAAAATCAAATTTTTGCATTGTGAAAGCTTAAAGAACAGAAAAACTATAACACTGGGGGGTCCGCATTTTTTTAATCAAAAGTGAAAATATTTCAAAAGAATTTTGTGCGTTCCGAAGCTGCAAGCGGCACACAAATTGATATCAGTTGTTTTGGAAGAAGGGACGAGGACTTGCGTCACGTTTCCCTTTTAAAAAGGGCTTTCGCTGCCGCCGAACCGAAGCGCGGCGGCTAGTACCTACATTGGCGAAAATGATCCCTTAAACCTCCTTTACATATCAAAAGTTTTTTTTGAGCCGCCGCCGCCAAACTGAAGCGCGGCGGCTACTACTTCCATGGGTGAAAATGATCCCCTCAACTTCCTTTACAACATATCAAAAGTTTTTTTTTGAGTCCCCGCCTATTTTCCGCCATTTTGGCGGTCAACCTGATACACCTAATCCAACAACTTTTCCTTTAACACCAAACCTCTATCTCGAACACACAACCATTGCCTCATACAAAATGTGCTATCATCCACACTACACACACAAACACATACATATGGGCTTTATATCGCTCCTTCTAAGAGCCGTGGCGCCCAAACGAGGCCGGTACCCCCCCTTTTTTAAAATCTCATATGACGTGGAATACCCACCCGAAGGTCCCTGCAAAATTTCAAGAAAAGGTATCGAGCCGTTTTCGAGCATGAGCCAAAAAAGTGGTTTGTCACGGTTTTTCATACAAATGGCCCTGGAACTAACTAACTAAAGGAGTAGTTATATTAGGATGCGATGCGATTTTTTCTGGCGCTACAAATACATGTGTTTACATGTAACGTTTGACAGTTCTTACTCGCATCGCACGACCCATGCGAATTTTTTTTTTCGCATGTTAAAATTGTTATCGCATGCGATTTTTTCTTATTATTTTCATTATATTTTAATTAAAACATAAACAGTAAACAGTTTTCCATCTTATGACATGTACCGGACATGTAATAAACATATAAAATGAGCATAATTTGTAATTTTGTACGTGCAAAAAAAATCGCATCGCATCCTAATATAACTACTCCTTAACTAACTAACTAACTAACGTAGGATGTTTGCATTAACTTTGGCTTCTATGAAACAGCACTTTTTGTATAGGAAATGATAATTTTCTAAAGGTCGTATCTTCGGATCCACCGAACCGATTTTAATGAGTGAAAAGACATTTCGCCTTAGAATTTTCCGTAGAATCCAGGAAAAATATTTTCCGGGGGCACGTAACAAGGGGGGAAGTTAAAACTGTATACATGGTTCCGAAGTCTACGAAAAAAATTTTTCCGAATTTTTTGTTCGTATGGGGACTTGCGTCACGGGCGCATCGCTACAGCGTGCCCATGATGTCTCTACTGAATTTGTGAGAAGAATTGAGCGTAACGAGAAATTAAAATGGAAGATTTTGAAGAGTTTCGGAAGTTTTTATATTTTGGATGAAAGATTTTGAAAGGATTTGTAGGAAGGATCGTTTTCGATTATTTGTTTTATTTTATTGCTGATTTTAATTATGTGTTCAGTTCATGATTCTCAACTTAGGACATGTCGGATGAAAATCCACAGAAGAACTCAATGCCGATGCAAGTACCAAACTAATTACACTAGGTTACAAATTTTAAAAATTTTCGTGTAGCAAATATGATTCCAAAAACCTCTGACCCGTTTTTGCTCTAGAATCAGAATCTGTTGTCAAAATTTCTCTATCACGTCGAAATTTTGAATTATATCAAATTAAAGTTACATGGGACCTTCGAATGTTGGAAATAGACTTTCGCAACATCTCTTTCTAACATTCGAAGGTCCCATGTAACTTTAATTTGATATAATTCAAAATTTAGACGTGATAGAGAAATTTTGAGAACAGATTCTAATTCTAGAGCAAAAACGGGTCAGAGGTTTTTGGAATCATATTTGCTACAAAAATAGTGTCGAGTAGTGTTATTTATTCAACCTGTTTGGTATGTACTGTCTTGTCGCTACCATTCCCAGGGCCGAAACAGTTTCTCTGCTTCGATAAAATCTCATCAAAATCACTTAGCGTTATGATAGTTTGAAGATAGAGGGTGGGAAGAAATTAAGATCCGTGGATTTGCGGGAAATGTTAAACTCCTTCATAAAATTCAAATATGTTTACATCTTTTGATTCGAACTGCAACCGCCGCGTTGGTCAAGTAATAATCTACTGCAACACAAAATATTTTATCGTATGTATTGCCCTTTATAATAAAAATAACGTTTTTTTTTAAGTTGTCTAAGTTTCTTACAAATTTTTGCTGTTTCCATCTCAAGTATCCAAACGTTATCGAATTTTCGTTTTCATCACATTTCTCACTATTTTAAATTAATTTTCTATTATTGCAAATTAACTCAAAAGTATTTCCATCAAAAGTAATTTAAAAAAAAAATGTGAAAGAAAACCCATACGTGGGTGCTACAGTTTAACTCACAGAGCAGCATATGCACATCAAAAACTATAACTTTCGAGAGATTCGGAAAGCTCTACTGAACTTTACAGAACTATCGAGAAGTTTTCCTGAACTTTATAGAAATTTTCACAACTTTGAAGAAATTTCAAGAATTTTTCAAAACCTTCAAGAACTTTCTAAAACTTTCCAGAACATTTCAGAGCTTCCAAAATTTTCTAGAACCTTCTAAAAATTTTCAGAACTTTCCAGAAAATTCCAAAAGATTGCAGATTTTTCCGGAAATGTCCCGAAATTTGCAGAACTTCTTAGAAATTTTTGGATTTTTCCAGAACTTTCCGTAATTTTCCAGAACTTTTTAGAACTATCCAGTCTTTTGACAACTTTCAATATTCTTGATACGTACACTCCCCTTCAGTACCCTCCACTCTGGAATTGCTGCAAATCGAGAATAAACAGCTATCGAACGGCATAAGTTTGAGCTATCGAACGGCATAAGTTTGAGCTATCTATGTGGTCTAGCAGCCGAGATTTGCGTGCCATGTACAAGCGACAGACGACGCGACACCCAGAAATACGAGCGTATATGTGTCAATCACATGCGGGCTGCTCTAAAAATGCTGAAACTAATGAAGCTTATAGCACAGAATAAAAGGTACGCTGTATGTAATTTTCGCAGTGTAACTTTTTCCTCTTTTTAGACCACACATAACGAAATCGTCTGTACAATTTTCAAAAATTCAAACAAATTTCTAAGCATTTTCTTCGTTTTAAATGCGTTTTTCGAACTTGTGACAAAAATTGTGAGCACATTTGTTTCACATGCGAAACACATGCGTTTCGCATTTGAAACGAATGTGCTCACATTTACGACGCACATGTATGCACATGCGTTTCAAATGCGAAAAACGCATGTGCTCACATGCGTTTGCAGAGGTCTTTTAAAATCACAAATTCTCCGATTTTATCCAATTTTTCCAAAATTTTACAGCACATCCTTTAATTTCAAGTAATTATGTTCATAATTGACGTAAAGAAGATTCGATAAATATTTTCTTAATGTATGCATGTGTCGATTGAATATCGCGAATTCGGCCAAAAAACGCACATTCGCCCATATTCATTAAGTGAATGTGTACATAAGTCAAACGTGTAATCATCATGTTTTTGCACATTCGAAATTGATTCCATCTCGATTTAGTAGATGTGCAATAATTGCCGGAAAAAATTCTGTTAAAACGATGAATTTGCAATTTGAAAACTTTACAAAAACGAATTCGAAACGCATGTGGTCGCATGTGCGTCGTAAATGTGAGCACATTTGTTTCAAATGTGAAACGCATGCGTTTCGCATGTGAAACGAATGTGCTCACATTTTCTTCGAAGCTCGAAAAACGCATTTAAAACGAAGCAAATGCTAAGAAATTCAATTCCTTGTAAAAATTGAAAAAACGTTTTTGTAATATGTGCTCTATAAAGAGAAAAAATTTACACCACGAAAATTACATTCAGCGTATTTGTATTCTGTGCTATAAGCTTCAATAGTTTCGGCATTATTTAGCGTAGTCCCCACGTTACTAACGCTTCTAGGCTCGTATTTCTGGCTGTCGTCTGTCGTTTGTCCTTATCACGCACATCTCTGCTGTTAGGCCACTTAGAAAACTCAAACTTGTGCCGTTCGATAGTTGTTTATTCTAGATTCGCAGAAATTTCAGAGGGGGAGTAGTGTACGTATTACATACATGTTGAAAGTTATCGAAAGTGTGAAAAGTCTGGAAATGTCTCGAAATTTCAGGAAAATTCTGAAAAACTCAGAAAACTTTTGTAAGCCTTTGAAAATTTTTAGAAAGTTATGGAAAGTTCTGGAAAAGTTAAAAAATTCCCAAGAAGTTCTGAAAATTTCGGGATAATTCTGGCAAAATCTGCAATCTTCTGGAAAGTTCTGGAAAATTTTAGAGGGTTCTAGAAAATTTTGGAGGCTCTGAAAAGTTCTGCAAAGTTCTTGAAAGTCCTGAAAAGTTCTTGAAACTTTTTGAAAGATGTGAAAACTTTTGATAATTTCTGTGAAGTTCTAGAATATTCAGGAAATGTTTTGATATTTCTAGAAAGTTCAGTTGTTCTCTCCACATTTTTCAAATTTTTGATGTGCATTTGCTGTATTTGTTAAACTGGATCACCCATGTATGGGTTTTCTTTCACATTTTTTTATAATTACTTTCTATGGAAATATTTTTGAGTTAATTTACAATGGTAGAAAAGTAATTTCAAATAGTGGGAAATTTAATGAAAACGAAATGTCGATAACGTTCATATTCCTGAGAAGGGAAGAGCAACAATTTGTAAGTAACTTCGTCAACTTTTTATTTTTTTATTATTATATACTTC
This sequence comes from Pseudolycoriella hygida, assembly GCA_029228625.1. Lineage (NCBI taxonomy): Eukaryota > Metazoa > Arthropoda > Insecta > Diptera > Sciaridae > Pseudolycoriella > Pseudolycoriella hygida. The sequence goes on from CM055403.1 coordinate 68,356,270, forward strand.
TGAAGGTATAGAATAAAATATTTGTTGTTGCAAATGTAGATTATTATTTGACCAACGCGACGGTTGCAGTTCGAATCAAAAGATGTAAACATGTTTTGAATTTTATGAAGAATGTTAACATTTCCCGCACCTCCCAGTGAGATGGACACTTATGTTGTCTCAATAATGCGCAATTGAATGACTCAAGCGCGACTTCTTGCGATTGTAGGTTGAGCTAAACTTGACACGTGTTCGTCTTATAATAACGCACTATTGAGACAAATATATTTGCCCCTCTCACTTTCGCTAGCTTGGTAAAAATCAGATTTACGAATTTCATCAATAAAATGCAGGTTTGATTCTCTACTCCAGGATGAACAATCACCGAAAGAAAATTTCACGAATCGACAGACATTCATCTAGCTCTGTCAAATCTTGACATTTGCCTTTATCGTTTGTGTTTAGCGTTTTGGTTGGATTTAGTGATTGCAGCCTGACGCTCTCTAAATGAAGTTTTTACAGTTTTGGTTGCGAAGTATTAGAGAGCGTCAGATTGCAATCACTAAATCCAACAAAAACGCTAAACACTAACGATAAATTCAAATGTCAAGATTTGACAGAAATAAATCCGTTCGTTTCGTCTGTCAGTTCACAAAATCTTGTAAACATTTGCTGATTACTAATCCTGTAGTAGCGTTGAACCTATATTTTATTAATGAAATTTGTAAATCTGATATTTATGAAGCTAGCGGCACTTAATTTATCTCATTAATGAAGAACTCAATGACTCAAACGTTGCTTCTTGCAATTGTAGGTTAAGTTAAACGAATCACGTGCTCATCATTCAATAATGCACTATTGAGACAAAATTAAAATATACGTCCAACGCTACTCCAGGATTAATAATCACTAAATTATTACAAAATTTTTCAAATTGACAGAGTAAACCGAACATTCATTTATTTCAGTCATTTCTGTCAAATCTTGACATTTGCCTTTATCGTTATAGTGTTTAGCATTTTTGTTGGATTTAGTGATTGCAATCTGACGCTCTCCATTATTCTTGCAGGTAGAATTCTGAATTTCGTGAGAATAGTGGGAACCCTTGATTTTCTTTTTGTTTTGTAGTTGCAGAAACATTAAAACTTAGCTTATGCTTATATGGTTTTGCTTGCATCGTTCCGATAAATTTAAAATTTCTAATTTTTATCGCTTAAAGCAGCTTAAGAAGTTTCGTCCGACAGCAAGTAAAAAGTCATTAATTGCGGAAATTTCCAAGGAAATATCGATTTAAAATTCCAAATTTTTATGAGTCATAATTTTTGATTGATGAGATGATAGGTTGAACATAGTTCACGTTTTAACCGTTTCATTATATTACAAGCATACAAATTTAGCGATAAAATTTTCATATGAATGGTTTAATAAAGGATACAAAATCAATCCGTAAAGAAGTCATAAAGAAATGCAGTTTTGTGCTTTACGAGCAGGAAATCATTCTTCACTATACTTACGAAATGAACACACGATTTTAAAATTTGTTTGAAATTAAATAGTTATGTACGTAACTAGGAAAAATATATTGTTTTTCTGAGTTTCGTACAATATTTTTCATTCCGATGTTTCAGAAAACTGATTTTCTGTTTTAAAATAGGGCGGAAAACAGCAGTTTTCCGTCCTAGGAATAAAAAAATATAAAATTAGCTACAGTTTCACGGTGGTGCTGCAGTAACCAAGTCCGGGAAGGCAGCCTGGTGTCAAAATATGATGTTTGGCTTTGAATCTAGCGGTCAGTACTTAAGGTCGCAATACATTTCAGGGCGCCCTCTATGTCACCTTGAAATACGAAAAAGGAAGCAGCTTGGTGTCAAAAATTAGTATATATCACAGACGAATGCTTTACAACGCACTAAATTTCAAGTTGACACCAGGTTGCCGCTACCATCTACATAGCTCAATTACGCAGCCTGGCGTCAAGATGAAAATTAGTTCGTTGTGAAGCATCCATCAATGCCGCCACAGTGATATATTTCAACTTTTTACACCAGGCTGCCTTCTTTTGTGACGTCCAACTATGACAAATTGCGCAGTCTGGTCAGTCTGGTGTCAAATTGACAATTATTTTCCCATAGCTATTGGCTTTAACATTTCCTAGTATCACTTTTTGACACCCGGCTGAAATACTCTTCCATTTGTTTCAACTTTCTTAAGGCTGCGTACTTTAGATTCAAGATCCAGTAGTTTCATGCACTAGATGAAGCATCAATCTAGTGCATGAAAGAACTGTAATTGGCACATTAGCAAAAACTGATAAAATTAGGGGTAGGGGTGGAACAGGTACGAAAGAGCACATGTAGCGCCGTCGATATTTCACGACAGCGAACTGAAATTGCTGTCATGCGTTGAATGGCTGTTCAGTGGATTTAGAATTCGTTTCACCAATTTTTCATCAACTAAGACCGGTACGTTCAAAATATTCCGAGTCTCCGCAGATCTTTCACTCGTTCTGTGTGGCTTAGACTACACTAATGAGGATGAAAAAATTAAAATTTCATTTCGTTTCCAAGAAATGTTTTTTTTTCTCATTTTCCGCGTCGACCGTCGTACAACGGTCACACTAAATTTTCAAACTATAAAAGTAATTCAATAAAATGAAAATAAAAGTGAAGGAAGTTGAAAGTGATGTTAAATATTTCTTTCACAAGAAAATATCAAACGAAAAGATTGGATTTCTTACAGGCAATGTAACTGAGAAAACTTCAAACAAAAAACCTTTTTTTCATTGTGTGTTCTCAAGTTCGTAGCAACACCATTTTCTAAAACAACAAAAAATTGAGAAATATAGCAAACTAATGCGAATTGAAAATACATCAGCTAATTTTCACATATTTTTGGCATTAGATACACTAACCTATTGACCAAATTAGAAATGCACTTCAGTTCAGTGCGAAGGTTTTTAATGATCGCATTTTGTGCTGTGTTCATTAAAACGGTCAGTGTCGGTTTATTTATCTTACAGAAAAGTTACTCGAACTCGTTGCACCTTCAATTGAGTGAATGGAAATATGACTCCGTCCGACTATTTTCTTTGATGATGATAATGAAAAGGAAGAAATCAATATTTGCTGTTTATTTTTCATCGTATTTTGTGATAACTTAGGTGGAAAGAATTTCTTTCACTTGCTAAAAGCAGAGACCATGAACTTGCTTGTTCATTCAAAGAGCTATACTGAAACTATAGATCAAGTTTTTTTTTACGAACAAATAAAACATTTTTCAAATATTTTTCTCAGCGCACTTCCGGTCAAACGATTAGCGTAAATATTTGTCGATCAAATAAGTTTGATAGACAAAGACAATAATCAAATTTCTCTTTTAAACTCTCATAGTAACAAATATTTTATGCAACTGAGTGTTATGTAGTGTCCCTCTATTTCATGTTGTATGCGGTTTCGCCTCCACATCCGGAGGCTTCAAAATCCGGAAGATACGGATGAAACATGAACGAAGTTGTATTTTTCTCCTCATCAGCAGTATCTTTATACGAATCACATTTCTATCTGTACTGCTGCGCCGCAGGCCGCGGATATAATGGAAAAATAAAAAAGCGGGGTCGAGAGGTAACAGCCCCCGCAAAGGGGGTCAAGGAACAATAGAAAAAGTATGAATTTGAGCGATTGAATAAACCAGTGCCGTATCTTCACACGGACCAAGTGGACCATGGTCCAAGGCGCTGGAAAAAATGGGGCGCTGAAAAATTTAATCTTAAAAAATGATACAACTGCTAGTGCACCATAAAATTCACTTTGCGTTATACACTCACGGAAAAGTGAAAACCGACACATTTTTGTGTTTTGTGGTTTACTGGCTTTATTGATTTCTCCATATAAAAATACATGCAAAAATTCACAAACTCAAGTTTTATTTATTTTTATTTATTTTATTTATTGTCAATTCTCTATGTTTTATAATTGTGATCTAAAGCTTCAATGTGCTTAGCACCGTGAAGAAGCATACTTATATTCTAATATTAATTACAAATAGAAAATATTATTTATTACAATTTTTAGGTAATTATGATATGGTAATAGTAATAGTAATAGTAAGGCACTCGCTCACCAGACAAGAAATCAATTAGAACAAGAAATTAGAAATTAGGTTGTCTAGAAAATGATGGAGTACGAGTGTTACTATTATTATTTATTATTTTTTTTGTTTATAACTAAATACTAGAAATGAGAACTAGAAATTTATGCTACCTACAGAGTCGAGATGGCATTTGTTTTGCTTTGTTTATAATTTATAAGTCATTTTATTTTGTTTAGTTTTAATTTTTTTTTATTATTATTTTCTTTATACCTGAAGCGCAGAACAATGATTAGTGTCATTAGACGTATAGCGAGAACGAAGAAAACAGCGATGAGTAGGTCCTCCTCAAGGAGAGCACCAAGCCCTCCAACCACAGTTACCCGCAAACTTTCTTCACATTTCTTTCTTTTTCCTAACTAAAACTAATACCAATAAACAGAGTGTGAGCACCATACAAATAACAGTGCACCTATAAGCTAAATCGGATATTGCCTTGCAAGCAGCCAGTCTTTCAGTTTATCGCGAAATCTATTTGGAGCAGAAGAGATCAAAAAATCTGGTAAGGTATTGTACATGACACTGCCAGCCGACGTTATTGCTCGATATGCTTTCATTGTCCTCACCCTGGTCGCTCGTAATCTATGCTTTCTCCTAAAGTTATATCTATGAATTGGCCGTTCAAAGGTTATGTCGTTGTGCGTTCCGCCGCCAATTGCTTCATGCACAAACTTACATACACTTGATTGATACAAGGAGGTCACATTAAGTACGTTATTACAGTGAACATTGAAGAGCTCAGCGGTAGGAGTCCTCATTCGCAGCTTACACACGTGCTTTAAGCACCTATTTTGCATCACCTGTAATTGCTTTAGATGACGCTTACTAGCTCCCCCCAGACACCCGTTAGATAGTTCAGGTGTGAGTGCCCCAGGGCATAATAGATCGTCATAAGTATATTTTTAGGAATGAACCACTTGAGTTTGCAAAGAACTCCGCTTAGGGAAGCTAGCTTCTTGCAAATATGTGCGATATGTTGACCCCAGCTAAGTTTCGCATCAATAATTAATCCTAGGTACTTGAAAGTCTCAACCGAGTTTATGATTTTCCCTTTATAAATTAGGTCGCCATCTCCAACATCAGCACCTTTCTTTCGAAAATGCATGACCTTGGTTTTGTCAAAATTAAGGGACAGCCCATTCGCGCTAAGGTATGTATCAATGATAGTCAGATCGTGAAGTAGGTCCTGTTTATTATTGCGATATGTCATATTGGAGCAGAACACTCCTGTGTCATCCGCAAACAGATAAACGCTCCCTTTGAGGGGTAGCTTGTGTAAGTCATTAATAAAAACCAAGAACAATAGAGGACCTAAAACACTACCTTGGGGCACACCTATATCTATTGACCTAAGTTCACTTGTGCTATTTTGGACCTTAACGGCCTGCTTTCTCCTACTAAGGTAGTCTCTTATTAGATCAAGGGCGATTCCTCTTATGCCTGCGGCATCTAGTTTACGTAAGAGAATTGCGTGATTTACACAATCGAACGCCTTCATGAGATCTAGAAATAGAGCACGCACCACTTTACCCCTATCCATTTCCCTAAGAATTTTGTCCATTAGCTCATAAGTGGCAGTATGGGTACCAGATCTTTGTCGAAACCCATATTGCCTGGAGTATAGGAATCCTGTCTTTCTCAAGAAATTTGAAATCCTTTCATAAATAACTTTTTCAAATATTTTATTCATTACAGGGAGAATTGAAATGGGTCTGTAGTTGTTGGGGTCAGCTTTGTTGCCTGTTTTGTAGATAGGGATTACGGATGCAATTTTTAGGTTATCCGGATACTTTCCTGTTCTGATAGAGAGATTAATAATAGAAGTCAAATACGGGGCAACAACTTTACTACATTGTTTCAGCGAGTGGGCAGAGAATCCATCAATCCCCTCACTTTTCTCTGAGTCCATTGAAGTAATAACTTCCTGTTCATTTGTGGGTCTGAGGAAAATACTGGACATTGAAGCACTAATGGTTTTATAATGATCGCAGTTGCCTGGATTCAGAGTGCCCTGTGAGATTTTTTTCCCAATCTTCACAAAGAAATCATTGAGAGCTGTTGCTTTTTCATCGTCTTTAATATAATCAATGCCATTGACCGTAATCTTCTTTATTTTCCTTGATTGTGAGTTTTTTCCCCTCCCTAGCAGTCGATTAATGTTTCTCAAAGTTTTTTTACGATCATGCACAGACCTTCTAAACATCTCCTCATGATATAAGTTCTTATAGAACCATTGCCATTTTTTGACCTCATCGTCCAGGGTGTTCAACTTCGCTCTGACGTTTGGCATGCACAGAGAACTCTTATGTTTCTTATAGAAGTTGTCCTTTCTACTGATAACAGATCGTAGGTGCGGGTTCATCCAGGGACATAATGGGACTTCGCCGATCGGCTTGAGGGAGATCGTTGTGCTCTCATGGAGAGCTTCTTTGTAAAACACGAAAGCAAAAATGTGTCGGTTTTCACTTTTCCGTGAGTGTAAGTTCCTTTATAATAATAATAATACAACCCATTAAGGGTTAGAGGCTAGATCATTATGTACTAGTTTTCGCTGTTTGTGGTTCTACTTTTGAGATCCTTTCATTACCGGAAAGTTTTACTGTGACAGTGGTAAGCTGTGCGACAAACCCAGTGCCATCTATGAGATGTAACTAGGAGCGAAACTAGTAGGAGTAGAATACCGGTTCTCCCAACAATGCCTTTTCCGGTAAGCCGTACGTTGGTACTCAATTTCACTTGACTTGAACGATTCAATCAGTTTTGTTTTTGTTTACAAATCTAACAATCGGTACAAATCCGTCTGCGGCTGAGTTTCGAACCAACGCACTGGCAACTCAATCTCGTAGTAGCCAGCAAACGTGTTAACCACTGCGCTATCGAGTTGTTCTCTTATAATGGCAAGACTTAATTCTCTCGTATTGTGTATCACAACAAAAACCTTTTAAAAGGTAAAGTGTGACGTAGCCCCTAATGTCCACTTCCAAAATTAATGATATCCCAACAAAAACCTTTTAAAAGATAAAGTGTGACGCAGTCCCTAATGTCCAAAATTAATGATATCAGTGACGCTTGCGCTGAAAATACGCATACATTTCCTTGACGACAACGTTACACTGTGTTCAAAAAATCGCGTCACAAATGCCAGACCCAAC
>CM055403.1:68374166-68403850 GCA_029228625.1 Pseudolycoriella hygida
TGCCACGGCTTTTCCAGAATTTTCCCGGAAAAGCGGTATATGAAATTTTTCATTTGGGGCCGAGACTGACGTTCCCTGAAAATTTCATGAAGATCGGCTGTCTAGTTCTCGAGATCGAAAATTATTAATAGATAGATAAATAGATAGATAGATAGAAACCGACAGATCAGAAAAAAAGTTTCCGTAATGATGAGAACAATAGAAAAATTATTTCTCCATAGAAAAGTGTCATTTTCAAACCTCGATATCTCAGCCAATTTTCAACCGATTTTGATGAGTGAGGGCTTGTTTGAAAGCTACTGCGACGTAGTTTTTTTAAAAAGTAATTTGGAGGGGGAGGGGAGCGAGGGGAAAAAATTCAAAAGTTCGCCTATATATGGCTCCTTGTCCCAAAGGTTTCTGTATGGAGTTTTTTGGGTTTGTGGACGTTTTTTTTGGGGTGTGGGGACTGCGTCACGCCCTCCGCTACCGCTGCGGGCATGATGTATTTTGAGTGGTTTTCTTCACGTTTTGTATTTGTATTTGTATTTTTGTTCGTTTTGTATTTGAATCAGTTTTTATTTATGTTATAAATGTTATTTTCTCACAGAGCAAAATTCAAATGTCTATATGAAAATAGTAATTTCACGTGACGACCAAAACGACCAAATAAATAAAATTAAAAAAACAATATTGGAAAAAAGATTCAAAAAAAAGACCTGCAGCCGCCGTGTCTCGACCCCAGGACCCTGACACTTCGAAGCAGTGATAAATTCTCGCAGCTATCACATTCATGCGCTTGAATGAATAACGTACGATATTCTCTCGCCTAATGAAATAAAATATTGTATTGGTGGGCGTGAGAAATCTCGGATATCTTCTTATGTAAATATTGAACTCTCACTTGTTCACTGCGCTCACTCGTTATGTACAATATTTACATGAGAAGAGATACTTGATTTTCTCTCGCCCACCAATAAAGTACTATTTAATGCAGAGGTCCAAAATCTAGAGAAATGTATAAATTTTTCTTCGATTTTGGCCCCGAGGCATGAAAAAAGTTTTGTCGTATTAGTGCGAAAAATTACCGCATGCGCACGAAGAGAGTTTTTTGTCTGTGAACTGCAATAAAAATTGCTTTATCGATATTACGACTAATATGATAAACGGAGAAACAGGTTTTTCAACGTTTTACAAGTTTTAATTATGTTGACTTTATGCACAAAACACTTGAAACATACTCAGATAACAAATTTGTCGATAAATATTTTTATTTAAACACAATGAAGAAGAAAGTTACAAATAGAATATCTCATTTAATGATTCGCCGTTGGGAATCGTTCCGATGACGCTTGCAGCGTTTCCACGTTGCACATTTATTCCTATCTTTTGAATAAAGAAAGATTTCGAACGAGCGTCGCCCGACGTTTCTATTAACATTTTCCCCAGATCGTTTACGAAACGTCTCGTACCCTCGCCGAATGGCCCTAGCGTTTCGACCGCGAAAGCTACGAATTCGTGGTTTACGATTAAATGTTCGTATAAAATTGCCTTTCTTGTTTCGGCTTTGTTGGCGGAAGAACCAGGTTCTTTAGAGGTGTGGTGTAGGTATGACGGGGCGAGGGTGTCGTTACAGGTGGCGTCCCAAACCAATGATTTTCCGCGTTTCCACGGGAAAATCGTCATGCCGTCCGGTTTTTTTCCGTCTTTGCGGAATAACCCTGGTGGTTCCAGGACTGATGTAAAACCGACTGAACACAATGCTCTTTTGATCGTCATATTTAAAGATGAGTGTCGATTGTATCTCCCGGTGACTTTATTGCAAGAAAGTCCATGCACGCCGTTGCTTTTGACGATCGATTCGCATACACAAAGATGTTCTTTGCAGATTTTTCCACCTATTCGCAGCGATAGGGCGATTCGGAGTGAAGTTCTGTCTAGGAGTGTCCCTAGATTTTTTGACGGCAGGGCGTGTAGCCAAGCACCAGATTCTGAACGGGATAGGGCCAGCATTCGCGCGCTGTCTGAAGCTGATGACTTAGGAATCGAGTCTGATTTTATCTTTATTATTTGTGAACCCCAATTCGATTGTAGTGTCGGATTTTCGGGTGGGAGTTAGATTTGAGTATTGATCCGACTAAAGGTGTGACACTATAGATGGATGACAGAAAAGCTGAAGCGGCCAAGTCTTCACAAGATCTTATTCCTATTCCGCCGGACTTAATCGGCAATGAGCATTGAAGCCATGTTTGGCCTGTGAATTCCAGGTTTAGATTTAATTCAAGGGCTTGCTTTACCTTCGAGTCTAAATTGGCCAGCATATCCTTAAACTTGAAGAGTGGTGCGCATCGGCGAAGATAGGACAATCGCGGTATCCACAAACTGTTTTGCAGAAGGTATAAAACGACATGAGGGTGGATATCCTGTAAACGATCCAGAAATACTTCTAAAATGTCTTGTTTCTTTTTGATTGGGGTTTCAACGGATGATTCCATGATAGGAGCTCCTAACAGACACAACTCTGTTTCTGAGACGAAAGAAATTCCAGGTGCAATTTTACTTAGGCTTAACTTGATTTCTGCACCTCGCTTTTCGGCAACGTTAGGGAATATGAAGGCTTCGAATTTCGCTGTGTTGAGCTCTAGGCCGAAGGCTTGAAATCTTGACTTTAGGACCGCTAAATCATCAACGACCGTATCCAAGCGTCCTCCTCAGGTACCATCGTCGAGGTACCAAAGATTCAGTTCAGATGTTTGTGATTAACTGTAATATGTAAACAAAATGTGCTTAAAATGTGCTGCCACTGTTACATCGTTTGGTGGACATTTTATGTACTTAAATGTGCAAAAAATGGGCTTTGAATGTACTATGTGCTAGGAATAGTGCCGCCTTCTTGAAACAAAAGTACGCAACAGTATACTTCCTAAAATAAATGATATGTGCGCATTGTTTGAAAGTACATGAAATGTGCAGAAAGTGAATTGTGAAAAAATCTGGAAAAAATGTAACGCTCCATGTACAGTTGCAGAAATTGTTTTTCTGTGCGTTCTAAAACTGTGGGTCAGGTGTGGATCGACCCACTCCGATCCCTAGTAGATGAATGTGTTGAAATGAAGAGCAGCGCCGAAGGAAGTGATTCTGTTTGTGCACAACTAGGACGACGGAACTTTCAGTTTTGGTTCAGGCCCAATGAGTGGATTCTTCGCGCCTGTTTGAAATGAGAGCTTTCAAAAACATTTTACTGTAGCTTGCAAAAAAAAAATTATTGCAACTCAGCACCACACCTTTCCGTGGCCAATACTATTCTGATTTAATTAATCTTCACGATAACTCAGACGTCAAAAACAAAAAAGTCTGAAATTGATAATTTTGGTGAGAAACAAAGTTTCGGACGCTCGTTGATATTTAAGTGCATTCACACGGCGTATCTTTACGTTGTACTTATCTGGCATTTGAAGAGATGTGATTTGAGAGAAAAACAATCTCAATCGCATTTGATATGTTCGAACGCATTGAAGAAGGACACAGAAATAAACACAAATTAATTGTAATCTATAAGAGACCGTTACAATTTATTTTCTAATATATGATCGAAAGATGGAATTTGTTTTTATAATTTATTAGGGTGTAGAAGAGAAAATGACGATGTAGACCGCATGTAAAATAGTTTAACGGACCGAAAATCATTTATTAAATGAATGTCTCATACGTCACCATGCCCAGATAACACATATCACACTTTTCACTCGAAATTATTGCACTTTGCATTTTATGTGCGTGATAAGGAGTACACTATTCCTATCACATTTAATGTACCAAAAATGTGCTTGTGATGTAGTACATTTTCGATGTAAATAAAAAGCACATTTTTTGTACCATTAAAGCTCGAAATTATTGCACTAGATTACAAGTACATTTTTAGTGTGTTTGATCAAATAAATTTAAATAACCCTCCGTGGGGTTTGTTTAATTTTCATTTACTAGCATATCTCCCAAAACTTTTTCTCTCAGTACAAAAAAAGTACATTTAATGTACTTTCTATAATTCAACACTTTATACAAATTTAACACAACAACACATAAATATCCGGTGCCACAATTGGTAAGGCAGTCGACTCATAATCCCGAGTGTCTTGGGTTCAAGCCCCGTAAATGGCAGAAATTTTTCTAATAAAAAAAATGAGAGCTTGGCATGAAAAAATGTAGATGGAGGACGTAGCGATCATCAGAATAAGAAAACCCGAAATAGAAAAGTCGGAAAACCAAATTAAATTTTCCTTTCTTTTCTTACATAACATTATATGTACATGAAATGTGCTAGTAATCACAATAAAAAGTACATTAGTTGTGTATTAAAAGTGTTTTTTAATGTACATTAGATGTACATGTAATTCACATTTAATGTGCATTAAATGCACTTCACGTTCCAAAGAAAGGATGTAACGGCAAAGGCGCTTTTTAATATACATTAAATGCCCTGGAACTGGAGCACATTAAATGGAATCAGCACATTTTCCGATAGCACTTTATTTCGTGGGGTCAATTGTTATCTGGGATGGCCTCTGACTGCATCTACAAATATCATACGAAAACTTGATTTTCCATTTTTCCTCCCTTTTGACGATAAAAAATACCTAGGGCAATCCTTTTTGTTCAATATGCTCTAGTTTCTTCTTCTTCTTTTCGCGCGCTTATGATTTTTTTTTTGTGCTACTAGCGCTATTGACAACGATAGCGAAAAACTACTGGCGCTACCACCAGTAGCACTACGCACCAGAGTGCGCTGTATAATTTTTTTCTAGGGAAAATGGTAATTGATAATACAGAGGTCTGCGTCGGGGAAAATTGAATTTCGAAAGTAGAACCGAAGCTGAAATCAATAACAACGTACGTCAATGGGTTAACTTCTGCAATTTGATAAGAGAATTGAACACTTGTAATTCGTGAATATCAGAGATTTACTAAGAGATGATAATTTTTCTCAACAAAAATTTTACTATAAAAGCCAATGCTTTCACGTAATTGTTGTCGATGTACGAAATGAGTCCATTTACTGTCGTTTTTTTTCTGGCATTCGTTGCCGTGGCATCTGCAGCTTGTGAGTAAATGTTTTATTAAATTAAGTGAAAAATAAAAGAAATTATCGAAAAAGTTGTAATCTCGATTTAATTTGATTGTTCTCCTCCAACAGCAATAATCCCAAACGATACGGAGACCCCATTTGAAGGATGGGAAGGTCGTATTGTTGGAGGTTCCACAGCTAGCGCTGGTCAATTCCCTCACCAAGCTTCATTGCAATCGAATGCTAATGCACATTTCTGCGGTGCATTCATCATTAACACAAGATGGGTAGGTTCAGCTGCTCACTGTACCATTGGACGAACAGCCGCTAATACCAGAGTCCGTGTGGGTTCAAACAGTCGTACAACCGGAGGAACACTTTTCCAAGCGTCAGCGATTAGAAACCATGGGTCATACAATTCAAACACTCTTGCTAATGACATTTCGACTGTTCAAACTAGTGGCACCATGTCACAAACAAATACTGTTAGACCCATTCCATTGGGATCAGCGAATGTTGGGGCTGTATCCGCTCAAGTTTCTGGATGGGGACAAACTTCACATCCTGGCAGCGCCCCAACCAATTTGCAATTTTTGAACACACAAACTTTGACGAACGCTGATTGTCGCGCACGTCACACCGCAGGAAACGCTAACTTGGTACAGGCCTCCAATATCTGTACATTCACTCGGTCCGGTCAAGGCACTTGCATGGGAGACTCAGGTGGACCTTTGATCGCTGGAGGAACCGTTATTGGTGCCGTTTCATGGGGTATTGCCTGTGCCCAAGGTCGCCCAGATGTTTACGCTCGCATTTCTTCTTTCCGTACTTGGCTTATCAACAACTCTTAAGTGGACGTTCCTATTGTTGATTTCATTTTTTCTTAGTAAATTCAAATTTGAAGCAATGAGAAAGTTTTTATAATTTGCAAGGAGCTAAATTTCACAGTTCTTTCGTGGGAAGTGGCAATTTCCCTCCCTCGAATTTTTCAATCGTGAGTGGGCTTGCGTCACGGGCGCATTCCTATCGGGCGATTATAATAATTTCTAAAGATCACAAAGTCCTACATTCATAGTCATTAAATGCTCTGAAGAAATCTATTTACCTTTGAACTTCCCAAGTTTATTGACATTTTTAACTTATTTCGGTTCTTAAAACTTGCTTTCGGTCACAGGGTTTACGAAATTAGAAATGGTCGTTGAAATCGACTTCAAGTTTGACGAGAAATTAAGGCAACAAATTCATTACTCTTGGGGCAAATATTATCAGCGTTTTCGAAACAATGACAAAGCAACAAAACAATTTCGTAATTCTTTGTCGCTTAAAGAAAATGCCTACGGTCCAATGGAACAACTAAGCAAATGTTTTTTGAAAAGAGGTGATGCACCAAAGGCATTGGAGAGTATCAATTTGTGTCTCAAAGACAATCCAAAAATGTCTAGACTTAACCATCACCGAAATGAGTGCATCTACGACTGCAACGAGTTCGAAAAATGTTTAGTGCAACGGTATAGAATGTGGCATGAGAAAAATTCCGCTCTCGAATCGATTGATGCAATCAAAATGACCGAACTCACTCTCCAAGGGTCTATTGGAAATCAAATCGGTTCATTTTTAGATAACTTTCGAAATGCCATTGGTGAAATGGACAAAATAAAAACTGATTCTGTTGATAATCGACCACTTTGGAAAATTCGAAGAGACAGAGGCGAATGTGACGTACTCAGTGAATCCTCAGATACCGATAAATCGACATCAACGCAAACAATGAATCTTGCCCTAGAGTCAAATTCGCTTCGAGAGAGACAAAATAGAAATCGCTTGATGTATTTTTCGTCACCGACTGTGGACACGTTTAACTTCCTAGAAAACTTACCGAGCGATTCTCGTATGAATTTTCCTCCTTCGAATGAAAGTTCTCAAGTCATAAGAAATGCTATCGAAGAAGAGTTAGTAGTTTTCAAGAAATTCGAAACGATGTTATGGCATCGTCAGCCCATGTATGCCATGAAAATTGTTCAACGTAAGAAGGATAATAAAAGGTTTGATAATTTAACGCTCGCACGAATGCAAGAAACTAACGAAAAACGTGCGAGAAATCAACTCGAAAAGATACGAAACATGGAGGCACTGGACTTTTCCAGATTAATAACATTCGTGGAAGACATAACGACGAACTTCTACCAGATAAAGTCAGTTGAAGTTTTTCCCAAGAAATATGAACATCTGGAAACAATTTACAATATCGTAGGAAATGGCTATGTTGATAGAATTGAAATACCCCATGAGAACACTACAGACGATGTACTTCATCTACTCAATTCGGCGTTAAGCCATCATCACACCTTCATTACTCCGACGAAGTTTCACTCTGCGTCAGGGTTCGAAAATGCCACTGAACATTTTTTGAAAAGACTTCAGTTCGCTGACAATGCGATCGAAGAATGTTACATCTTCCATCAGTTATCGATACTTTACGTTCAACAGGAAAATTATTTTGAATCGAAGGAAATGGGAGAAGAATTGATAAGAATTTCGAGTACTCTAAACAACTTTGCATGGATGTTGTTGGGATACTTACGAGTGATGTTGGTAGATGCGACCTTGGGATCATTTGACAAAATTAAGGCCAATGTGGCAGCTGTGGAAAATTGGAAAAATGAAATAAAGGAGTCAATCTGGAATTTTTTGGAAAATTCTATATTGACTAGATTGTGATTCCTGTACCAAATTCGAGGTGAAGGTCATTAAAAATTGATTACATTATTTAAAGTGATTTTATTTCATCGTGTCCGAGAGGTGGATAAACTAGAAAACCGTCGGTCAACCGAAAATAATCCTTACAAAATCCTTTAAAAATTTTCATCAGACTTGATTGAAGAAAATACTCAAGAAATTAAGAAAATCCCCATATTTTATCATTGAAAATCCCTTTTCCGAAAAAATGTAAGGAGGTTCCTCGAGAGCAGAGCATAGTCGAAGTTTGACAATTAGCACAGTCATCTTAGATCTTGACCTTGCAAAAATTAGTAACAAGCAGCACTTAACGTGGTTCGATAGACCTAAAGGACCTACACAAGATCCCAAAAGTCCTCTGAGAGCATTTTCAGAAAATCGTCAAAAACCGAAAAAGTTGAGGTTAAGTGTAAGCTTTTTGTTCTTATTCGACGAAAATCTGAGTTTTCCAAATTTTTCATCAAGAAGTACTTTTCTCCGATTGTCGACATGTAAAAATTTCTTATTTTTAGTAAGCGCACCTTCACAAATTACGAACGGGAATCAGCACCGCCTAGAAGGTAAGACGCAGAAACTCAAGCCAACGCAGAATGGCAAAGAGTGCAGGCGCAGCGTACAATGTAGGCGGCGAAAAGTGGTGACAAAGAGAGGTGGGGGACAAATTGGACCCTCCATGCTGAAGCAAGAGGAAGAAAACAAGATTCCAAGCATCAGCAACTGTAAAAAATCACAATGCCTAACATTATGCTACTGCCGAAAATTTATTTGTTCTGCGGTGTCATTTGTGTCATTTCATGTCATTGGTTATTCCCGGTGAATCATCGGTGATTCCACTGTGAATCATTGGTGATTCTACTATGAATCATTGGTGATTCCACAATGAATCATTTGTGATTCCACTGTGAATCATTGGCGATTACACTGTGAATCATTAGTGATTCCACTGTGAATCATTAGTGATTACACTGTGAATCATTAGTGATTCCACTGTGAATCATTTGTGAATAACGACCAAATCATGTGTGCGTCCTTGAAAATTAAGGCAAAAATGGAGAAAATTCTCGTTTTGGTACAATTACACCCATAGCAGTAACATTTAAAAGTCACTCACAATTCTTCATCCTACTTCCAATTGTTAAACAAAAATCGAAAAACTAAAAGTGCTGATTTCGTCGTTTACGACTCATTGCACACCTTGTCTTAAGACCATGTGTATATCAGCAACGATGGCCATAGAATGATACTCAGACTATGTCAACTCGCCTTTTATACAATCCAGATCCTACGATTGGATGCATGTCATTTCGTTTGAACAATTTGGAAGTAAAAGAATTGTGAGTTTGTTTCGGTTATTTTTTAATTTGGATTATTCTGCTAAGCAGATTACCACAATTCAACGACTATCGAAGATAGTATTTACGTTGAATATTTCGGCTCCAAGTGGCTAACCATACCCTCTGTGTAAAGAAATATACAAACTTGCAATCAAGGTAAAAATGGAGAAAATTCTCGTTTTGGTACAATTACACCCATAGAAGTAATATTTACTATGGCTGCTGTACCTTCGGCAGATTAAAGTCCACCCGCTTGAATCAACATTTAAAACGTCCTTGCGTCCTTGACAAATTATCGGTGATTTCCCAGTGATTCCACTGTGAATCAGTGGTGATGCCATCGTGAATCAGGCGTGATTCCACCGTGAATCAGTGGTGATTCCACCGTGAATCATTGGTGATTCCACCATGAAGGATTGGCGATTCGACCGTAAATAATTGATGATTCCTCTATGAATCATTGTTGAATCCACGACCGAATGATGTTTGTGCCCTCGATAAATCATTGATGAATCCCCGGTGAATCATCAATGATTCCACTGTGAATCATTGGTGATTCCACTGTGAATCATTGGTGATTCCACCGTGAATCATTGGTGATTCCACTGTGAATCATTGCTGATTCCACTGTGAATCTTTGGTGATTCCACTGTGAATCATTGATGATTCCATTGTGAATCATTTGTGAATAACGACCGAATCATGTGTGTGTCCTCAATAAATCATCTGTGATTTCCCAGTGATTCCACTGTGAATCATTGGTGATTCCACCGTGAATCATTGGCGATTCCACGCTTTTGGAGCCGAAGAAGCGACAAAAATGTATGTTTTAGAGTAAATAATTTATTATTCTGCTAACGAACCCGCTAAAATTGATACTTTTCATGAAAATTCGCTGGTGGCCCCACTATAGCCAACGGCAGCCATGTTTTTGATCACATGATCATCCAAAAGACCACAAGAAATACTTCTGCAGATTTAATCATGGGCGTGCGGTAGCGTTGCGCCCGTGACGCAAGTCCCCATCCGATCAAAAAATTAAGAAAGTTTTTTTTCGTGCTCTTCGGAACCATATATGCATCTAAGTTTTGACTTTTTTCCCTTACGTCGGTCGTACCTCTCTGAGACCTAGTTTTTCGGATTCTACGTATGCTGAAAATTTTTTTCGGTGAAAAATTACTTTCGCTAAAATTTTTTTAGGTGAAAAATTTTTTTTCGGTGAAAATTTTTTTTGCTGAAAATTTTTTTTTCGTTAAAAATTTTTTTGGCCGGAAATTTTTTACGGCTTAAAATTTTTGGCCGAAACTTTTTTTTTTCGCGGAAATTTTTTTTGGGCGAACTTTTTTTCGCTGAAAAGGTTTTTTCGCCGAAATTTTTTTCGCTGAAAATTTTTTTTCTCTGAAAATTTTTACTCCAAAATTGGTTTTTTCTTTTCTTCCAAAACTACTAATATCACAACAAAAACCCTTTTTAAAAGGGAAACGTGACGCAAGTCCTCGTCTCTTTTTCCAAAACAACTGATATCAATTTGGGTGACGATTACAGCTTCGGAACGCGAAAAGTTCTTTTGAAATATTTTCATTTTCGATTAAAGAAATGCGTCACAAATGCCGGACCCTCCCAACGTAATCATTTTTCTGCGCTTTCAGATTTCGCACGCCAGAACACATCACGCATAACTTATTTTTTTTTTGTGTCAAATCTGAAAGAACATACGATTTTTCATTCGAATTGTGTTCTAAAAACTTTAACTTGTCTACAATCGGAAAAAAATACTTGTTGATGAAAAATTTGGAAACTTCAGATTTTCGTCGAATAAAGCTTACACTTGTATAGGTCCCTTAGGTCTACCGAACCTGCTTGTTACTAATTTTTGCATGAGTCATAAGGACGGGGGACGGGTGGCTCAGTGGTGATGGCCCGATGGTGACATTGTCATGAATTTTTCTCTAAGAAAAACAACGTCCCAAAGTTCGCCCAAGATTCATAAATTGGGTAGTTACGGTATTGAACTAATCGATTGCGAATCACAATGCAACCATCAGCACTACGACAATGAGAGAAACCCTAACAAACTCATCAATGTACACTATGGAATTACTTAGATGCAAGAATTAAGCGAAGCAACGTAAGAATAACTCAAATTAATTAATAAATGAAAAAGATGTGAAATAAACCATACGAAATAATAATAATAAAGTATGGAGGAGTCTGGACTCACATTAAAAATCAGAAAGATAACTTCAGACTCCGGAGTCATCTTTCTGATTTTTAAAGTACTGGTTTTAATCCTTTATCGTGATTAATCAACAAAGTGTTTTCTTTAATCGAAAGATCAAATGGAAAAACAAATTATTTGCATGAAAATCAAACATTTTGACTCCAGAGAACATGTTGAACATTTGTGTCTTTGTTTAGCTTTAAAGAACAGATTCTATTCATGTTGTCAAAAATCCAATACCAAATCTATTTGAAAACAAACCTTATACGGTATTCCCAAGAATCAATTTACTCAAAACTATGCTTGCACGGCAATGGTATGCACAAGATGCCACAGCTTTTGGAGTTTTGTTTTACTCTCAAACCAAATGTCTAATAATACGACAAATCCGAATCTATTTAGAAATGCAACATTACATCTCCCACAGAGACAACTTTGAAGCTATATGCAGGAAATCTGCATCTTAATCAAACTTCACTGTGTGGTTGGTTAGAATTTTCCCCAACAAAATTGTCGTTGTACTTAAATCCGACAAAACATTCCAATCCTATATTTGGTGTATACAGCTTTGTAATCCATACCTAGAGTGATAGAGACGTATACTCTCTTAGTGTAGATATGTTCATTGGAAAGAATAACTCGACGTCTATGAACTATTTTGATTCTCGACAAAACCCTGCCAGGGTAAATTATACAAGAACATAAACCTTTATTCGAAGGCTAAAACAGCATACAAATTACTGTTGTTACTTGAGAATTCAGTTCAAATATGTCTATGGACAAAATTTGCCCGGCAGGCTGTTTAATACACTTGACGTTACGAATAGTGGAGGTGTAGTTTCGTGTAAAGAGTTGTGTAAACTAAAGAAACTAAAAATCCAAGCGACTATGATTCATTTGGAGAATAAATTGTGCAGACTTTTTCGTTGACTGAATATTAAACAAAGTGCCATTAAAATGGCCTGGATTCTTTATGTGGGAACTTGTGTGGAAACATGTAAAAAAAGACCCGTAGGATTTCAATCGACTCTTCGCGAATTTTCATTCAACACTTAATTTTCCTTTTCACAATAAGTTAATAACTCAAAGCCAAATATTTGGAGAAATACAATCTAAAGAAAACTATTAAAGTTTTTCAAATAATTTTTGATATCAAGACAAGACATAATTAACATTTAATTCCGAACCACCACCCTCCACGTAACGCTTTCTCCTGCCAAATTTCATAATACGTACTCTTGAAAATGTTATTATCTTCGAGAATACTATATACAATATAATATACTACTTTCTCTGCAAACCAGCGAACGCAGAAAAAAATTCAAATAAATTGTCAAAAATGGTCATTTGATTTATTTTTAGGTCGCAAAATCTGACTTGTTTCAGATGAGTTCGCTCGGAGATGTTTCATTGATATGAAAAGTTATTTTTGTTAGGTATCTCCATGGCGTTATGCTAAGTTTTTAGTAACAACAAATCTGCTCTAGGAATGTTAGGTACGCTAGCGAATTTGTATCGTTACAAGTTGTTTCAAAGTATCTGTTTGCTGCTTGATCATTCGGATAATTTTTAATCATATTTAGTCGTTAATCTTCAGAGCCGCAGGGATTGCCTGTCAGGGTAACTCGTTGCTTCTTTTTGTAACGTATAAAATCCTGGAGAGTTTCCAAATCCAAACGCCCCAAAATGCGAAAAAGTTTAACATTCAAACACTGGACGATTTTTGTTAACAAAGTTTGTGCGCAATGGGCCTGGCCCATTTAAGTGTTGGGCATGGGCCATTTAAGTGTTGGGCATGGGCGGGCATTTTTTTCTGACATAGGCAAACTTTGGGCAATGATTCTTGTGCTCATTGCCCAAAGTTTACCTATGTCAGAAAAAAAGACCCGCCCATGCCCAACACTTAAATGGTCCAATCCTACTGTGCCTACTCATCTCTATCCTAGACTACGTTAATTTTTAGAGTTGTACTGATGAATCAGAGGCCAATCGGGCCTAATTCTGATAAAACCAATAAGACCCACGAAATGAATTTTATCGGAAATGTGATGTATGTGAGATTCACTCAAATCGTTCAAAGATTTCATGAAATCAATCCTTACGTTTTTTGTTTTTATTCTAAGAAATGTTGCAGAATTACAAAATTTTGACTGGTCGAAAAAAGCAAAAGGCCCACCGGGGAACGCCCCGATCACTCATTAGGTCAGTCCAGCCTTCGGGCCTCAGTTAAGTCCAAGAGCTTAAACTCAATAAATTTTTGCCCATATATTGATAGAACTTCATTGACCAATTAAAAAAAAGAGATTTTGGAAAATTGGATAAAGTTTACTAGAGTTAGGTATGCACAAAAATTGGGTGAACAATCTGAGAATACCATTTTCGACAGCCTATCAGGGGAAAATTTTGAAATCGGTGAACATTTGCTCGAGTTATCCTGCTGACAAACGGACGGACATACTGACCCACATAAATTTTTTTGCAGATTTGGCATATCTGATCTAGAGATGAGAGGGTCGACCATTTTTCGAAACCCGACCCGGATCGAATCCGACCCGATAAAATTTTTCGAAACCCGAAACCCGAATTGTTTCCAAACCGGACCCGGACCGAACCCGACCCGATTAAAATTTTCGAAACCCGAACTGTTTCAACTGTTAAAACACGTACGGTCGTGTGCTTATAAATTTACTTGTTATCAAGTTTCAGCTGTTTTCAAGGTTTTCCAGACAAAAAATACACTGAAAAAAGAGATAATGTCGATCATGTTGAAAACAGCATAACAAGTAAATTTAAAAGCACATGTTTATACTTCGTCTTGGTCTAAAATGTCTAAACAAATCCGAAAGCCCCGCATTCTTCCTAAGGATCTTAAAATGGTACCAAGTAATGACGACAAATCTTTGGACGCATTATGTATCGAAAAAAAATCATTTTTTCGGAAAAGCTAGAAAACTACCTGGAGAATGGCAAATTCGGGAATTTAGAAGAATCTAAAAAAAACTTGGGGCTTTCTTCTTTATTCGTTTAGTGGTCGCTTCTCAACAATTCCTCAAAATTACCTCTGTATTGGGGCCATTCCACGAAAACTCCGTTCCCACGCTCGAAATGCTCAGTTGTTACGAAAAAATATTCATAGAAAATGGTGCATCAGACGTATTGATCCCTTAACTAGAGATTAGTAACTTTTCTATTGCTTTCATTTTGTAACTACTGAGAATTTCAAGCGTGGAAACGAAGCGGACCGTGGAATTGCCCATTGATAAAGGAAAGTATCCTTTATCGATTTTACAATTTTCATGCTTTAATGAAAAAGTGCACAAAAAATCGTTTTGGACCCCCACTAAAAGCCAATCATTGGCTTTATCTTCCGCTTTCTTTCCCGTTAGACAAAATTTCCAAAGAACTGATGCATTTCCCTGCTGTAAGCTTGCTCTAAAGCGATACATAAGCATAAATACAGAATGATGCAAAAAATTATAACGAGAGCACAATTTATGGAAGTGTAATAATGTATTGAGTAACGAAAACTGAAATTAGATGACGCGGAATTAAGAGATAGATAAGTCTTTATAGAATTTATTCATAATTTTTGCATTGAGCATTTGGGTAATCGGAAAAAAGCTACAAAATTAAAAGTTTTGTTCTATATAAAGCTCATTTAATGCAATTTTAAAATAACTTTTCTTGGATTATTTCTGATTTTAAAATGTCGTTTAGAGATATGCAAATGGTTGCATTTGAAACAAAAAGTAAAGTTCCATCCAAGGAATTCAAATTAACGAAAATCTCAAAGGAGTTTTTTGCGAAGCCAATCTGTATTTGAATATTATGGGAGTGGCAGTTCATATTGCAGCGAATATTAAGCAAAAAAGCAAAAAAACAAGTTGACTGAAATTGAGGAATAACTTCAGCTAAAACGACATTCCAATTAAACGATCCAATGAAAGTAGACACAAAGAAACTAGTACGCAACACCACAAGCATGTCTGATCTCTCCGGCTTCTTCTTTTGAAGCCTGTAAAATGCCTTTTTTTAGATTTATCAAGGTGGGATGGGTCATTTCTGGCTCCTAAAACACAGATCTGTTGATCCTTTATTTTCTTCCCGTTCATCATGTACATCCTTAAAACCTTCCTACCGATAGAAGAGCGATATGTACTAGGTCTAAGATATCGGAGGGTCGAATCACATAACCACTTAATGTGATGCTTCTTAGCAGGTGGAACGCAAGCTAATTTACAAAGTTTGCAAAGTAGATGTCTTGTAACCTGGGGAATGTTTTGTCTCATGTTAATATAATTCACATCGCAAGAGTGAAAGAGATGAAATTCGTTACCCAGGTTACGATAGCGATGGAATTAGCCAGATGCTAAACCCTTTCTGGCCAGCTCGTCTGCTTTCTCATTACCGTCTACACAAGTGTGCGCCGGGATCCAGGCGATCGTGATCTGATTTCTCAGTCCCAATCGGTTTAGCGTCCCTTTCAGCTCTTTAACCAATTTTGACGTTGTCACAGGCGACGTGAGCGCCTCAATCATCGACTCACTGTCTGAGCAGATGGTCTCTCTGCCACCCGTCATTCCTTCTGGAACTAAATTCATCACTCCCATCAACCTCGCAAACGTCTCTGCTTGGAGGATGCTCACTAACTTTCCCAATTAGAGACTGTCACAGCTCGCCGGATCCTGCGAACAGATTCCGGCTCCCGCTTCTTCCTCAGTTTTCGACCCCTCCCTAAAGCTCACCAGTCCATCAGCCGGCAGGCAGGTCGGCCAGTTTCCTAGCCAATCTGTCCTGTCCGGTATAACGATCTGGTATCGCCTCACAAAGTCTACCTGTTGAATCATGCGATCTCTGGGCATATCGAAGACCCTGTTGTTAATCACTTTCAGGATCTTCCCATGGCCAGATTCTTCTTTTGGCTGTTTACTGAAGTACCGAGTTGGCGCAGCCTTAACCCAAAACTGCTTACACAATCTGTTGTTCGGATATCCTCCATTTAAACAAATAAATAAAATTGTAATTCATTGCATGGTGCTGCATTGATACATTATTGAGTGCAATTACGAATTTCATCAACGCCACATCATCCACTTCATATGTACGTGAAAATGGCTGTAACCCTCTGCTCTATTGCAATATTCTATGTTTTCACAACAAATGAGTTGAGTGTAATACATTAGAGACCCATCCAGATATTCATGTTGAGTGGATGAATATATATTAATATGATATTTTATAAGTATCCAAGGCAATCCTCTGTTTGGTGTTCGTTCATAAAAAATGGACCCAATATATTTTTCCGCCAACGTTGTGTTCCAATTTGATAACACTCCCAAAGGATGTAATTCAATAAAAATAAAAATAAACACATATTTCATTGAGCAAATCTAATAAAAAAATGGTTTCCCCGGTCGTTCCCTGTGTTTCGGCGGATATCAATTTTTGTTGATTTTTTTTATAGTTTATTTCGAATATTTGCTTTATTGCATTTTGTTCAAAAATTTATTTAACATTTTGATGCTTCAATGTACTCCCGTGTAACTGATTCGATTAAATGAATATATTTTGTAGCGTTGCTATAAGTGACGTCGATAAGCGTTTTCTGACTTGGCAACGCTTCAAACTCAAAAAAGTAAAATCTGTTTAGTTAGTGGAGTGACACAGTGCAATAGCTTTACGTAAAAAAGGGGTAAACATAGAAATTGACATGACTTTCTTTAGCTAATTAAACAGCCAATCGTTTACTGATGATGAGGTTTTTTAACTTCTAAATCTGATTTGACTAAATCTGTTAACTTCCCAAAATTCGTCCGCAGTTTATCGATATGAATGTTTGATTGTTAAAGTATGTGAAGTCAGTGAGTGGAGAGTGATATCTTCAAAGAAAATATGCCTCGCAGCTCGCGGATATATATGTCTTGAATATTTTAAAGGTAGATGCTATTCGCCGGCGAATAGTGAGAAGATATGATAATGGCTATTCGCCGGCGCCATCGAATAGCAACCGCATACGAAAATGTTGTCTGGCCTGAACTCGTTTATTTCATGATTAATGCTATTAGTCATTTTCATATATTTTGTTACTAATTTCGTTATTCATAAAAGGAATAATTTCTTGGTCTTCCTGACGTTTCCTTAAAGTTCAAGTTCACTAGTTTTCTTAGCGACCTAGTTTTCGGAACAATTCGTGAAAGAACAAAGTCGCTAGGTTCCCGTGAATATTTTTTCAATTCCACAATTCGTAAAAGGACGAATTCCCTAGGTTCGGTTAAAGCGCAAAGTCCCTAGTTTCGTTACCCACCTAGGTTTCATGGCTTTTCGTAGAAGGAAAAATTCATAGGCCTTCCTGACGTTTGATGTTTCCTTCAAGCGCAAGTTTATTAGTTTCTTTAGTGATCTATTTTTCGGGACAATTCGTAAAAGGACAAGTTCCCTAGGTTTCTAAGATGTTTCCTTAGAATAGGATAGGATAAGGTGGGTAGAAACTCTGACTAGATATTTCTTGCACCTAAGCCGCCAATGGGCCTGTTGTGCATTCCCACAGGTATTAGAGGTTGTCCCTTTTTATTCGATTGAGGTAGTCAAGGACCGTTTTTGGTGAGTAGTTTTTTATTGATTTGGGGTTCGCTATAAAAGATCCGAAGTGTTTTGCTCGAGCCATGATAAAAGCGGGACAATGACAAGGAAGATGTTCGGCTGTTTCTATGTCCTCGCAACGACTGCATAGAGGGCTGTTTGCTAGTCCAATCGTATGCATATGTTTATTAAGGGAGCAGTGACCAGTCAGGATGCCAGTGATTCTCTTTACGTCACGTTTGGTGAATGAGAGGAGAACCTTGGTGTGAGTGTCATTTATTCGAATGCAGTTTTTGGCGTGTCTTGCGTAATTGATGGAATCTCAGTGTGAGGAGAAGGAGTTGCTCTTCCAGCGCGTTATTATGTAAAACACTGTTGCTGTAGATACGGGTACACTAGGTTCAGGACCAATAAAAGGTGAAGAAGAGGCTCTTTTTGCTAGCTCGTCTGCTTGTTCGTTGCCGACGATACCGCTATGTCCTGGAACCCAGACAAGCGCCACTTGACGTTGGGTGGAGAGTAATTGGATTGAATCCCTGCACTCTAAGACGAGTGAAGAGGTAAATTCATATCCCCCTAAAGATTTGATAGCTGATAGGCTGTCAGTACAGATGAAGATTCGCTGAACCTCTGGTATTTTTTCCAGTGTAGATAACATTATGTTAATACAACCTAGAATACCTGATATCTCTGATTGGAATATTGTTATAAAATCACCTAGAAGTAAGATTCCGGCTTCATTGAGTTCCGGGCATCCAAATATTGCAGGTTAACGTGCGTACCTGAGGATTCTCTCTACCGCACGACCCTCATGGGTGAGGAATTGAGGTACGCCCAATGAACGCGAGTCCCCGAAAGGACTCTCCCTATTACGGCAGGCCGGGCAACCTCCGTTGACCTAGGTAAGGCCCGGAATACTATCATCTTCCTACTGAATTCTCGCCAACCTGGTTGCCCAGGAAGGACTAGGGGTTCAGTCATCCATTTCTAAGCGTGAGCTGCTTTGACCCAGCTCACTATGTCCCACAGCCCCCGCGTTGCAGCACAACAAGGCACCTCAACCAGACGCTGGCGCCGGATGCGGCCATCTCGCATGACACACTACACCCGGGGGCTCCCAGCCCCGCGGTACCGAATTTACCCTCGGTGGGAGCTTTCGCGGTAAGGCTCTTAACCAAACCACTTCGGTAGGGATGTGTCCCGCATCCCTGGCACCGCTAAGTTGGCTCCGGAAACCATGGTGTCGCTACTCACCAGTGGACCAACGGCTCGAACGAATCGAACACCGTTGGCGACCCACCCGTGTGGTTGAGTTCCGGGCAGTAAAAACCTGCTCCAGAGATTCCATTGGATAAGGCACCGTCCGTAAACCAAGACAGACGATTGCCGGGTGGAATAGGTGAGTCGCTGGTCGACCACTCGTTGCGATTGGGAAGGCTAATCGAGAATGATTTTTCAAATCTGTATATGGGGATTATTGAGTCGCATGGCATTTCAATTTCAGGAAAGATTTTTGTCACTTTTTTTCCAAATTGTTGAATGATTGTTAGGGGTGGTTATGAATGAGTTAGTTAATTTCAGCCTTAAGGCTGAAGACTGGGCTACCGCCTCAATAAAGATATGCAAAGGTTCTATATTGAGTAAAACTTCGAGGGCAGCTGTTGGGGCTGTTCGATTGAGTTACACCAGCTCTCTACCAGCTTTAATGCTGTTTGCATTAAATCGCATATTGTGGAAGTAAATAGACCTACGATGAGGATTGTTAAGTCATCCGCGAAGCACTGCGCGTGATAACCAGCGTCATTTAATAGTGATAAGAGACTATCTTTGACATGGCAGTAAATTAGCGGCGGTAAGATTCCACCTTGGGGACACCCTTTGCTCACTTGGACGCTGATTTTGGGGAATCCTAGGTATGAGTAGACAATTCTAGTTAGAAGCAATCCACCCTATTATTGTTTCATTTATCCCGTGAGCTCTACATGCTTTTGCTACTGCGATGAAAATTACGTTGTTAAAAGCGCAAAGCTAGGTATTTGTTATCCACCTAGGTTTCCTGAATTTCATTAATGTTTCCTAAAATCGCAAGTTCACTAGTTTCATATTTTCGTTACAAAAGCACATGATCTTTGGCCGTTTTTCACTTTCACGAAGTTTCTTATCGATTTCACGATTTTCGCAATATTTTTAAAGTTTTTTCTTGTGACGTTTCATAAAAGGCTAACTCCTCTAGTTTCGTTACCTAACAGTATCGTAACATTTTGCGAAGTGCGCCGACGAATAGCCATTTTCATATCTTCTGGCTATTCGCCGGGGCTGGCGAATAGTCACTTCGTATTTTAAATCCGTTCGTCTTATCCAATTTCATCAAACTCTTGGTACTCTATTTTATTAGGGACATTAGACACAAAGTACACGGGGGAGGGGGGTTCGAAAAAAGCGTGCAGCTATCAATACAAGAGAACAAAAAACTGCCTTCATTTTAAGCTCTGTAAAGCGAAAAAGCTTTGGTTGCACAGTAGAAGTTTTCAGAATGTATGAAACAATTTAAGTTGCCGAATATTTTGGGCTTAGCTTAGATATAGGAGTGAGTGACAAAAATGCCGACCGCACCACTATTTGTGTGGGTGTCAAATGGTGTGTTATGCGCAATATAGTACTCCTTATGTACCTTAGCCTCTGTCCACCTACTCCTACATCCTACCTATCCGTGGTGACACCTGTTATAGTGAGCAACCCCATGAAGGATCAGGTAACCAACCCTGGTGTAGCAGTGTGGGTCACTTAGCTGAAGGATGAGGGGGGCTGTCTTCGGGTAGTACCTAGACGCTACGTTTAGGGAGGGTCGAAGACAGCTAGGCGCTATTAAGATGGGATGGCGACTTAGCATGGTGGCGGAGGATCTCAACGGTAAGAGACAACGGCAGCATGCACAGTCCTAGTCAGATGGACTACCATCAACCAACCAACCAACCAACGCCAGTGAGGTCTTAATTATGGCATACTGGCAAAGCATCGAACACGGACAATGAATTTGGTTAAATGGTTGTGATGAGTAGGCAAGGGCTGACAACTATTGTATTCCACTACCTTACTAAGGAAGGGTGACACTTTCACGAAACGGCTAGCGGGCTAATACCATGGTTGCCCCCGTCCCGGTAAAACCTTGGCAGGCCTCCAAGTACGTTCGAAAGCTCGTCCTGTGAAAATAGGAGGTGTAGGCTCAGATGAACATTCCTGACTAATACCGATCTGGCTCTGAATACGATGCCCCATGAAGGATCGTATCAACCCTAGCATGGCCTCACTGCTTGCATAGGTAACCATGGGATCATGAAGGTAACTACACTACGAGATGGAGATAGCGGTTTGGAGGGGGACTCAACAAAATGGAAGAAATGAATAAGAATGACAGCAAAAATCAGCAGACAAAATCAGAGGATCAGCGGATAAATCAATCGGAGGTTAAGATATACGACGTGTTCGCAAGAAGCGCGAAGATAACGAGGTCGCCTGTGAGAACAAGCGAGGAAAGAACAAATGCGCTTCAGACCAGCGATACCGGCGAATCGAAGATGACAAAATTGGAGCAAGCCAAAAGAATGGTGAAAGAGTTGCATGAATTTATTCAAGATAAGAATAACGTGCATAAGGACATAAAGAGGATGGTGGTCAATATTAGGGCCTGCTTAAATGATGTGAAACGGGAAACAGCTGACAAGAAGGAGAAAACAGACGGAGATGCCGAAGTGCTAGCTACCCCACTCTCCTCAAAGAGAAAACAAACGCCGGAGGTTACGCCCACAGCAACAAACGCGGCGAAAAGGAGCAAAAAAGACAAGAAAAATAACGAAAGGACCACAAGGAGACCAGATACACAAACACCGAAGCCTAGTCTTAATGAGTGGAGAGAGGTGAGAAACAAAAAGAAGGAGAAAAAAAAGAGAAGCCGAAGCTTAAAAGACTGAGACCGAAGGCTGATGCTCTGATAGTGGCGGCGGAAGAAGGAACAACGTACGCTGAAATCCTCAAAAAAATAAAGGACGACCAAACTCTCAAGGACCTGGGCGAAAACGTCTCGAGAATAAGACGAACGCAGAAGGGTGAAATGTTGTTTGAACTTAAGAAGGGCCCAGAGATTAAAAGTGCAGATTATAAAGATCTAGTCAAGAGATCACTGGGCTAGTCAGCAAAAGTTGGAGCGGTGTCCTACATGGCCACGATCGAATGTAGATATACGGACGAGATCACGACAAGCGAAGACCTTCGAAAAGACCTTCTGAAAGAGCAAGGTAATATAAATGACGAGATAGAGTCAATGACGATCCGTATGAGGAAAGCGAGAGACGAACTCCAAACGGCGGAAATAAAACTCCCGGTGGACGCAGCGATAAAGATTTTGAAAATCGGAAAGGTAAAGGTGGGCTGGACCGTATGCCCGATAAGGGTAACCCAGCAGTTAGAAAGGTGCTTCAAGTGCATGAATTTTGGACACCAGGCAAGGAATTGTAGGGGAGAGGATAGATCCAACCTGTGCAGGAGATGTGGGGGAGAGAACCACCTAGCCAAAGATTGCACGAACCCGCCGAAATGTCTGCTGTGTACGTCAGAAAATGACCACGTGACTGGTGGAGCGAGATGTCCAGTCTTTAAACAGGCGCTTAAATCTAAAACAGGACAAGAATGGAAGTGATACAAATAAATCTAAATCATTGTGACATGGCACAACAACTTCTGTGGCAAGCCTCAGCGGAACAAAAATGTGACGTAGCGATTATTTCAGAACCGTACCGTGTATATAGAAACAACGGTAAATGGGCTGCTGACAGAGCCGAGATGGCCGCAATATTGACAACGGGCAAGTACCCCATACAAGAAGTTGTATCAGACGCTCACGAAAGATTCGTAATAGCGAAAAATGATGGAGTGTATATTGCCAGCTGTTATGCACCACCAAGATGGACGATTCTGCAGTTTGAACGAATGTTAGATTTACTCACAGGAGAACTGACGGGACTCAACCCAGTTCATATTGGAGGTGATTTTAACGCATGGGCAGTTGAGTGGGGTAGTAGATTCACAAATGATAGAGGCTTCAGTCTGCAAGAAGCGCTAGCTAGATTAAATGTGGTTCTGGCAAACGTGGGAAATGCAACTACATTCCGCAAGAATGGGCGAGAGTCGATTATTGACGTGACATTCTGCAGTCCAGTACTAGTTCCAAGTCTGAACTGGAGAGTCGACGAAAGTTACACACACAGCGATCACCAGGCATTGAGGTACACCGTGAAAAAGTGTACAGAGGCAACAAGACAGATGACTCATAGAGGAGAGCGAAGATGGAGAACCGGAAATTTCGATCAAGAAGTTTTTAAGGAATATCTCCAATCAAAAGACGATCACGAAGAGAAATCTGCAGAAGAATTGACGAAAGAAATGGTGAATGCATGTGACGCGGCGATGCCAAGAAGGATGGAACCGAGGAATGGGCGAAAACCGGCATTTTGGTGGAACGACGAAATAAGACTTTTGCGAACAACTTGTTTTAAGACAAGAAGGAGGATGCAAAGGGCCAGAAACGAGAATGTTAGAATAGAGAGGTCCGAAGAACATCGTAATGCAAAACTAGCACTGAAGCGAGCAATCCGGGCGAGTAAGAGGGATTGTTGGAAGAAACTGTGCCAAGAGGCAGACACGAACCCGTGGGGCAAAGTGTTCAGAACAGTAATGACGATGATGAAAGGTACATTGGGGCCAAAAGAAAAGTGCCCGGATAGGCTAGGTGTCATAGTGAGAGAGCTCTTCCCACAGCACGAACAGATCACATGGCCGCAAACTCCTTATGACGATGAAGCGGAAGACAGACTTGAACGGTCGATCACTGTAGAAGAGATCCAGATGGCTGCACAAAAGCCAAAAAATAACAAAGCGCCAGGACCAGATGGAATCCCCAATATAGCTCTGAAGACAGCAGCATGCGCAAAGCCTAACATGCTCAGATTGACAATGCAGAAGTGCCTCGACGACGGATATTTTCCTCAAATATGGAAGAAACAGAAGCTGGTCTTAATACCAAAACCAGGGAAACCGCCAGACAAGCCATCATCATATAGACCTATATGCTTGTTGGATGGGTTGGGAAAAATGCTGGAAACCGCGATCCTGAATAGACTAAGAAAACACACGGAGGGCGAGCACGGACTGTCGGACGAACAATTCGGATTTCGAAAAGGGAGATCGGCGATTGAGGCCATTAAAAAAGTCATAGAGACCACCGACAAGGCGCGGAAGCAAAAAATACGGGGTAACCGCTTCTGTGCTATAACGACGATAGACGTTAGAAATGCCTTTAATAGCGCAAGCTGGATAGAGATAGCCAAGGCGCTACATGTCATGAGAGTCCCCGATTACCTCTGTAGGATACTGAAAAGCTATTTCGAGCGACGAGTACTAACGTACGATACTAATGAAGGGAAAAAGACAGTCGACATCACAGCTGGAGTACCACAGGGATCCATATTAGGACCAACGCTGTGGAATGTTATGTATGACACAGCGCTGAGGCTGAAACTGCCAAGATGTGCTAAGACGATTGCTTTTGCCGACGACTTGATCCTCACGGCATCCGGAACGTCGAAGATGGAGGTGGAGGTGGTTACGATGGAGACGCTAGAAACTGTCGAAAACTGGATGACAACGGCGGGGCTGAGGCTGGCCCACCAAAAAACTGAGATCATGCTAGTAAGTAACTGCAGAAAAACCGAACGAATCATTTTGAACATTGACGGGGAAGAAATCACATCCAATTAAAATACCTTGGAGTTGTGCTGGACGACCGCAGAAATTTTAATAGCCATGTGGACTACACGTGCGAAAAGGCAATGAAAGCCACCGCAGCATTGGCCAGAATAATGCCAAACGGCTTTGGACCGCGCAGCAGCAAAAGGAGGCTCCTTGCAAGTGTCACCCTATCGATATTGCGCTACGGGGCACCAGCGTGGATACAGGCGCTAGATACGAAGAGGAATCGGAGAAGGCTTAATAGAGCCCAGAGGCTGGCAAGCATAAGAGTAGCAAGCGCATATCGAACAATATCTTTAGAAGCGGTATGTGTTATAGCCGGGACGATGTCCATATGCATAACGCTGACAGAAGACAGTGAATGTCATAGAAAGAAAAGAATGGAGGGTCAAACTACCAAAACAGTTAGGACGAAATTAAGAGCCGAATCACTGAGACAGTGGCAGCAAGAGTGGGACTCCTCGGACAAGGGAAGGTGGACCCATAGACTCATACCAAAAATAACGACATGGGTACAGAGAAAACATGGAGAGGTGAATTTCCACCTGACACAGTTTCTGTCTGGTCACGGATGCTTCAGGAAGTACCTGCACAGGTTTGGATTCACGGAGTCACCTTTCTGCACGACATGCGATAGGCAGGAAGAGACTGCGGAGCACGTGTTATTCGTCTGCCCCCGCTTCGAACAAGAACGAGGAGAGCTGTTGACTGTGAGTAGGCCAGATGTAAGTGCCGAAAACATAATATCGGAGATGTGCCGCGATGAGGAGGTGTGGATAGTGGCGGATAATGTAGTTGCGAAAATAATGACGAAGCTGCAAATTGCACGGAGAGACGATCAAAGAAGACTGGCAGTTGATCTAAGAGAGTAGGTGCGAAAGCACAGCTCCTCCCCGAAGTAATGCTGTGAGGCGGTTCCGGGGAGAAGAGAGCACGAAGACTAAGGAAGGAGGTTTTTAGTTGGTAGGTCATTAAAGAATGGAATCCAACACTACCTTGGTTCAGAAAGACCGGGTGTCTATGAAGATTTCCTCACCCTTATAAAAAAAAAAAAACACTATTTGTGTGAACAGTCAAGCAGTGTTGAAAGCTCTAAAATCATTCAAAATTAACTCGACAATTACATTGGAATGTTGGGAAACACTGAACAATGCTGCTCATTATTTACGAGTAGATTTAGTTGTAGAAAATGAAAATGCAAATGAACTGGCCAGAACGAGGGTATCAAACAAGCCGACAGACATGAGGGGGGAGAGGATAAGAGGCAAGCGTGACAGCTGAAACCAAATTGTGTCAAAATCGACCGTTTTTGCGTGACAGGGGGAGGGGGGAGGAGTTCCATTTGAATGCAAGGCGTACTAGTCTCAAAATTTATACCAGTGCAGGTAATGACGGAGCACTACGAATTTAATAAACACTTCACTGCTATTAGCAAGGCACTACTATAGATGCAAGTTGTGACTTTTACGGCACATACTCGGATATAACTGAGCACTACCTCTGCAACGGTCCAGCTTTTATTAGCAACAGACGTACACTCCTCTGCACATTATTAGATACGTCCTTATCAAATCCGAAAGACATCACCAACTACATAGCTAGCACAGGTGGGTTTGCATAACACTTTACTACACTTCACAAGACCAGATTACACTTAAGCAACCTTGCTACATTTTGTTACATTTTGTTACATCTTGCTACACTTCACCTCTCCGCATCACACTCCTACATCCGACAACACCTCAAATAGGAGTTTAAATGCATAAATTTTAATATATGATGTTGGGTGTAGTATCAATATATCTACATGATTTTACGAATAACTAAGCAACAATACACACGCACTCACCTCGTACGGGTTGTGTTTTGCAGTCTCTACGTTCTCTCTATGACCATTTTTCATATTTTTTTCATTCTATAATGTAATTTCATCAATTGCAATTGGCTCCATTAATCATTTAACTTCCTTACAATTCTTACATTCTTTTATATGACACGGCAACGGGTAATATATTCTTTAAGTCAATCGATTTTGACCCTTCCTTTTCTAATATTCTATCCTAAATTTACACTATCCCGAAATGAAAGTCTTCTTAGTGTATGAAGAAGTTAAGTATATGGAGTGAATATATTTTCTACTTTGTTCCAATAGACTTCATCGTAACATATTAAGGAGCTTCTTGACGAATAGAATTTATTTTCAGTGAAGTCTTCAATAAGATTAATGAATCTTACATGGAAAGATTGTATTGATTTCGTGTCGACTGACATGTGATTTTGAATATTTTGTCACAAAAAATGAAGAAAATAAAACGTAGAAAACATTTCTTCAATTTTGTGTAAAGTGATATAAATGTTTCGTTAGATTACCGCGATTACCGTTAGATCCAAGAAGGAATTATGAATGAAACACTTTGTATATCGGACTCAACTCGGTTCAAGTTAATTACCCGAACTGAGCCTGAACCTGTTTTAAAGTGATAAAACCGTATAAAGCTGGCCTAATTTGGAAGATTTTCCTAGTGTCCTTTTAGAACGTACCAAATACGAACATAAAATAGAGAAAACGTTGAAATGAATTTGGAACCCTTTGTAAATAAGCTCCTCATATATGCAGATCGTATGAATTAATTTTTCATGGCTTAAGCTAAAAGGACTCGAAATGTTTTTGAATAAATTGTCGTACAAACATGTAAAACAAAATTGATGCATTAAGGCGATGTATCGTTTGGACAGGTATATCACAACAAAAACCTTTTAAAAGGTAAAGTGTGACGCAGTCCCTAATGTCTACTTCCAAAATTAATGATATCGGTGGAGGTGACGCTTGCGCTGAAAATGCCAGACCCACCAGCGTAATAATTTTTCAACACTTTCAGTTTTCACACGCAAAAATTTAAAACTCAAAACAATCTTCGCAAAAAGACACGAATGTTAAATTTTTGCAGCGTAAAAACTGAAAGCACAGAAAAATTATTTCGTCGTTAAGGAAATGTATGCGTATTTTCAGCGCAAGCGTCACCTCCACTGATATCATTAATTTTGGAAGTAGACATTAGGGACTGCGTCACACTTTACCTTTTAAAAAGTTTTTGTTGTGATATCAGTCGTTTTGGAAGTTTTCAGTTGTTAAAGAAATTTCTATTTTTTGAAAAAAATTTTCTCAAAAAAGAAAGTTTTCTTAGAAAAAAAATTTCTCCGAAAAAAATTTTCTCAAAAAGAAATTTTTCCGAAAAAAATTTTTCTTTAACAAAAATTTTCTCCGAAAAAAAATTTTCTCAGAAAAAATTTTTGGCATCATTTAAATGTTCCAATAAAAACTCAAATGTTCCAAAATAAAATGTTTTTGTTACGTTATTTATTGGTTTTGTTCCAAAAAATAATCTTTTTATTCTAATCTTGAACACCGGATTTTCCAATGAATAATACAAATGTTCCAAAAGAAATTGATTTTGTTCCACAAAAAAATGGGTTTGTTCCAAAATTCGTAAAAGGGTGAAATTCCAATTTTTTGTGGAACAAAATCAATTTCTTTCGGAACATTTGTATTATTTGTTGGAATATTTCTATTATTTATTGGAACATTCAGTGATCAACATTGCAACAAAACAATTTTTTTTTGGAACAAAAAGTTTTTTTTTTGTAACGAAAGTTTTATTTTTTGTCACCAAAAAATATATTCCAAAAATTTTCTCCAAAAAAAAAATTTTCTCTGAAAAAAATTTTTCTCCAAAAAAAATTTTCTCCAAAAAAATTTTTCTCCGATCTATCGATTCCGACGAAAAAAATTTTTTGGTGAAAACTTTCGCCTCGATTTTGGCCAACTTCCGCGCCTCGGCGACCCCACTTTCTATTCATCAAAATGATGCGCAAGTCAATATCTATCGATTCCGACGAAAAAAATTTTTTGGCGAAAATTTCGCCTCAATTTTGGCCAACTTCGGCGCTTCGGCGACCCCGCTTTCTATTCATCAAAATGATGCCCAAGTCATCTATCGAACTTTCCCGAAGGAACCAACTCTCTAGCTATTCTAATTCAGAAGATAGCAAAAATTCCAAGATGGCGTCACTTTGACAGTTGGCAGTCATTTTCTTAGGATAACGAAAAAATTCTCCTCACCAATCTCTATAACTTTCCCGAAGAAACCAACAGTCTGGCTATTCTAATTCAGAAGATAGCAAAAAATTCAAGATGGCGTCACTTTGACAGCTGGCAGCCATTTTCTTATGGTCCCAAAAAATTCTCTGATCAAACTCTATAATCGCTCGGAACAAACCAACTCTCTAGGTATTGTAACTCCGGAGCTAAAATTTGAAAACACAAAAAAACGTAATTGATTGTTTAGGAAAATTCAAAATGGCGCCTTTTTGACACCCGGCAGCCATTTTCTTATGATCTCAAAAAATTCTCCTGATCAAGCTCTATAATCGCTCGGAACAAACCAACCCTCTAGGTATTGTCACTCCGGAGCTAAAAATCGACAACACAAAAAAACGTAATTTATTGCTTAGGAAAATTCAAAATGGCGCCTTTTTGACACCCGGCAGCCATTTTCTTATGATCCCAAAAAATTCTCCTGATCAAACTCTACAATCGCTCGGAACAAACCAACTCTCTAGGTATTGTCACTCCGGAGCTAAAATTCGAAAACTCCGAGCACTACGTGAAAAACCATGAAAATTGACCACTTTTCCCTACTTTCCGACTTTTCCAGAGTTTTCCCGAAAAGCGGCATATGAAATTTTTCATTTTGGACCGATTCTGACGTTCCCTGAAAATTTGATGCAAATCGGCTGTCTAGTTCTCGAGATCGAAAATTATTTATAGAACATAGATAGATAGATAGATAGATAGATAGATAGATAGATAGATAGATAGATAGATAGAACATAGATAGAAACCGACAGATCAGAAAAAAAGTTGTCATAATAATGAGAACAATCGATTTTGGTAAGATGTATGGAAAAGTAC
>CM055403.1:68404350-68441497 GCA_029228625.1 Pseudolycoriella hygida
GCGAAATTAAATTTCTCGGACCTATACGATAAGACATGATTTTTTCAGTATTTGCTTAACTACGCAATACAGAGATTTACCTTTAAAAGCAAGGTTGTAGAGAATAAAGTTTATGGGAACAAGTGTTTCAGGGTTTTAGGAAAAAAAGCCCAAATCCTGGAATATGACCACTTCTAGAATTAGGCGGGATGACCCATATCTCTGAAACTATGAGAGTTAGAGAGTTGCTTCCAAAAGCGAAGTTGTACAACATCAAATTTTAGTGAACATGTGTTTCAGGCTTTTTTCGAAAAATGGGCTAATCCTGGGATATGGCATGGCACTTCTAGAATTGTGAGGGTTGACCCATATCTTTGGAACTATGAGAGGTAGAAAGTTGCTTCCAAAGGCGAAGTTGTAGAGAATCAAATTTTAGCGAAGACGTGTCTCACGGTTTTGGGAAAATATGGCCCAATCGTTGGGATATGGCACTTCTAGAATTGTGAGGGTTGACCCATATCTTTGGAACTATGAGAGTTAGAAAGTTGCTTCCAAAGGCGAAGTTTTACAACATCAAATTTTAGTGAGCACGTATACCAGGCTTTTTTGGAGAAATGGCCCAATCCTGGGATATGGCGTGTTTAGAATTGTGAGGGTTGACTCATATCTCTAGAATTATGAGAGCTGTAAAGTTGCTTCTAAAGGCGAAGTTGTAGAGAATCAAATTTTAGGGAACACGTGTCTCAGGGTTTTGAGAAAATATGGCCCAATCCTTGGGATATAGCACTTCTAGAATTGTGAGGGATGACCCATATCTCTAGAACTATGAGAGTTAGAAAGTTGCTTCCAAATTCGAAGTTGTAGAGACTAAAATTTTAGAGGGGAGACAAAGAATTTTTCAGTTATCTAATAGGTACGCATAGGTTCGATTGTCTGTAACGAAACACGTGCATTTAATGACGTCACTCAAATAACAATGCACAGTGAATGGTCATCATAAATTGGACCGCTGCGGTACCATAGAGGACACCACATTCACCAAAAAATAAAAGACACGAAAATATAGCGCCCAGGTCACACAATGGGTTCGTGAGGTCCAAGCAGACAATAATGTCATCACCCGGTCGTCGGAACTGTTGGCTAGCTAACCTCCCCGGCAATAGCGTCGAAAAAACAAATCGCCTATGAATGAAGAAATGTGAAAAATGGAAAATAGTATTAAGCCTAAATGTTCAATTGAGGAATTATTACCGAACCTGTCGTAATGACCTCTTGGTGACCCACAACTGTAATAAAAATAGATTGTAATATAAAAATAATTGTAGAATAAGATGTAAGAAACCATACGCTAAATAAATAGGTATGCATAGGTAGTTCGGGAGGGTTCTTGACATTACCCTAGGTAGTTTTTGTGGGTTGTCGGAATGTTTATAGTTGTAAAAAATTTAAACTTTGATTTTTTTGCTCATTTTGAAAACTTTGCAATATATATTCTGATACGGGTACGTACGGGTCTTTGCTTATGTTTTTTTAAATATTCAAGTATACTTATTAAGTACAATTAGCAAATAGACTATTCGCCCTTTGGATGATCAGGAGGCACTGGAACATGATTTTGTGCCGCGCAAAATCATGTTCCATAGCGCCTCCTGATCATCCAAAGGGGCGAATAGTCTATTTGGTAATTGCACTTTAGTGCGAATAGTCTATGTGAAGACTAATTGCACTTAAGTGCGAATAGTCTATAAGAAAATAATTTGCACTTAAGTGCGAAAGTCTATAAGAAAACAAATTGCACTTAAGTGCGAATATATATAAGAAGACTAATTGGACTTAAGTGCGAAGAGTCTGTAAGAAGACTAATTGCACTTAAGTGCAAATAGCACACGCCTTTTTTATAATAGGAAAATCCCCCAAAAAAGAGCTCCCCATAAAACGTTGTGCTGTACTGTACGACACAATTGTGTGATGTCGAAATTTTACAAGGAAAGAAATTCACCTCTCCATACAAATTTTCAACACAACACATACTTTACACCTTTGTTGGTTGGGTCTAGGACCGATTATCCCCAGTCAAAATATCCAACAAAAAACGGACAAAATATCCCCAGATGTAATGTCTACTCAGAAAGGGTGAATGTAGGTAGGTTGGTGAATATAGGTAGGTATTATTAATTAGATATTATATTGTGTGTTGGGGTGCCCTGCCCCCTCATCCCAACGCCTGCGGCGGGCTCTTGTAAGCCTTGCAGAGGGCCTTACGTAAATGGGGCGCTGCCCCAAACCCCGCTAGGGGCTCCGCCCTTAGACCCCGCAAGGGGAGGTATTCCCCCTTGACCCCTCTTTTTCTTTGCCGCTCCTCGACCCCACTTTTTTGTTTTTAGTTGTTTATTTCAGGCCTGCGGCGCTAAGTACACTTCACATTGAATATTCCTAATTTTTTGAATGTGAATATTTTGTCCTCTCAATGTTTTTCAAAACTTTAAAAAAAAAATTTTTTTGAAGTTTTTGTACCTATACAATATTTTGAATGTAATTTGTGTGGACTAGTTCGGAAAAATAAAAATCTGGCTACTGTCCGTCCGACCGTATGTGTCACAAAACTGACGACACAAAAATGACGTCACAAATACTACGACGTTGCAAATATAACCGAAAGTTATGACGTCGCAGATATTGTT
Organism: Pseudolycoriella hygida; assembly: GCA_029228625.1. Lineage (NCBI taxonomy): Eukaryota > Metazoa > Arthropoda > Insecta > Diptera > Sciaridae > Pseudolycoriella > Pseudolycoriella hygida. The sequence goes on from CM055403.1 coordinate 68,407,011, forward strand.
TAGTTTAATTCTTCAACAATACACTATCGCTACTCTTCTACCGATGTCAATGGTTTATGGGATTTTTAAAGAGTTTGTGAAAGGATGCATCATTTGACGTGTAAGTTATTTCCACTTTGTCGCATTTTGTTAAAGGAAGCTCCCTCTTAAGTAATTCCAATTGAGAATTCTCCGAGCCCAAAGATGTGTAACTTTGCATTCGTTAGTCATGCTCTTTTACTCATACTTCACGAAATATGACTAATTTTCCCCCATAAAATTACTTTCCCTAGATTTCTGGCTCATTAAATTTCACCTAAAAATCGTAAATCGTTTTGTGACCGGTGCCAATCGTCAATAATGTTTTTTATGATTTTTTTCGCTCAAGTCATAAATTCAGCATTAAGTCTATCATTGTCTTGAAAGTATCGAAAGCATTATTATTTAGAATATCTGGATTTTAATATCAATGAGGGCCTCTTAATATTTTGCTGATATCGAAGTACTCTTTCTCGAAAGTCTTAAGAAAATATCAGTCACAAATATTTGATTTCTCAAAAAAGCTTTCCATACAAATTCTAACTTTAATTCTATCAACGTCATAAGAGGCACTCGAGCGTAATCCCAATATACTTTAATACCTTCCCAACTCACAAATTCACCGTGAATTTAATATCATATGAAAAAAGGACGAAATACATTTAAACTCTCTCGACAAAATATTTCCTTGACCTTTTTTGTGTGTCGCTTAGCCTTTAATAATCGGATTACGAGGAAAGTAGGTATACTGCCAGACAAAATTTTAATTTGTTAAGCTCTGGGAAAAACTGTTGTACTTGGTGAAGTTTGTTTTTGGTTGACAATGCTGTTCTTGTAGGTACGTTACATTGCACAGATGTGTTCTAGCTTTTCGTGAATATTTCGTAGATATAGCATTTTTACAACATTGTAGAATGCAAACCATTTCCACAGAAGGTTACATTTTAAGGGGTCATGACGTGGCATTTTTTTTCAGCATTAAAATTTTAATGAAAAACAAGAAATACAGCTAATTGGCTAGTTGCTGGTATTATAATTAAACGCAGAAAGATTTGTAAACAATTTGTTTTACTCTATTTAATTTTTGCACTGCATTAATTTAATTTGTTTGTTTACATATTTGGATTAGTTGAATTTATCTCATGGCGGTTAATTGGATAATCGGATAGCGCAAGTATTTTTTATAAGAATGGATATGTTATGCATTATTTGACTTTCGATGGCACTATTTAAAACTGGCCGAACGATGGTCGAAAAGAAAATGAGTATTCTTAGAACCGTAGAAAGTTCGTTTGTTCCTTTCAAAGAATTTTCGTTGTCTAAACCTAATTATAGAATCTCTGTGGATGGAAAGCCAGCAAACCTTGAATCAATTCTTTTTCCAACTTACTTCTACTATACTTTACATCACAACAAAAACCTCTTAAAAGGTAGAGTGTTTAAACTTTAAACACAAGATTCCATTCAAACAAGCTTCTGCGTATTATCAACGATAGTGTCACCTCAAGCGATATAGTTAATTTTGGAAGCGGACTTACGGACTGCGTCAAACTCTACCTTTTAAGAGGCATTTGTTGTGATATCAGTCGTTTTGGAAGTTCTTTGTTGTTATAACTAAAATTCATGTGAAAAATCTTCCAATTTTTGAAAAAAATTTTCTCAGAAACGAAAATTTAAAAAAAAAAAAAAAATTCGAAAAAATTCTTCTCAGAACAAATTTTCTACGAAAAAAAAATTTCTCTAAAAAAATTGTCTTCGAAAACAAACATTTTCTCAAAAAAAAAGTTTTTCTCAAAAAAAAATTTTCTCCGAAAAAAGTTTCCCAAAAATTTTTTTCTCCAACAAAAATATTTCTCCAAAAAAATTTTCTCCGAAAAAAAATTTTTGCAAAACAATTTATTTTAAAAAAAAAGTTTTCTCCAAAAAAAAGTTTTTCATCGAAAAAAATTTTCTTTCCGAATAAAATTGTTCTCCAACACCTTCAGTTACCATCGAAACACTTTGTATCACCTACGGATACCTTCGCAATACTTTGTGGCACCTTCGCCTGCCTTCGGAACACTTCGTGTCACCTTCGGCTACCTTGGGAACACTTCGTGTCACCTTCGGCTGCCTTCGGAACACTTCGTGTAACTTTCGGCTACCTTCGGAACACTTCGTGTCACCTTCGACTACCATCGGAACACCTCGTGTCACCATAAGCTACCTTCGAAAAACTTCGTGTCACCTTCGGCTGCCTTTGGAACACTTCGTGTCACCTTCGGCTGCCTTTGGAACACTTCGTGTCACCTTCGGCTGCCTTTGGAACACTTCGTGTCACCTTCGGCTGCCTTTGGAACACTTCGTGTCACCTTCGGCTGCCTTTGGAACACTTCGTGTCACCTTCGGCTGCCTTTGGAACACTTCGTGTCACCTTCGGCTCTCTTCGAAACACTCCGTGTCTCTTTCTGCTACCTTTGGAACACTTCGTGTCACCTTCGGCTACCTTGGGAACACTTCGTGTCACCTTTGGCTACCTTTGGAACACTTCGTGTCACCTTAGGCTGCCATCGGAACACTTCGTGTCACCTTCGGCTACCTTCGAAACACTTCGTGTCAACTTCGGCTTCCTTCGGAACACTTCGTGTCACTGATTCATATAACATTCCTGAAGAAACCAACTTTCTGGGCATTCTTATTCAGAATTTAGCAACAAATCCATGATGGTGTCACTTTGACAGTTGGCAGCAAATGCTAAAAAATTCTCCTGACCAAACTCTATAACTTTCCCGAAGAAACCAACTCTCTAGCTATTGTCACTCCGGAGCTAAAATTCGAAAACTCCAAGCATTGCCTAAAAAACCCTCAAAATTGACCACTTTTCCTCATGCCACGGCTTTTCCAGAATTTTCCCGGAAAAGCGGCATATGAGACTGGGCTCGTTGGAAAGCTGCTGCCACGTCATTTTTTGTAAAAATAATTTGGAGGGGGAGTGGGGCGAGGGGAAAAAACTCAAAAGCTCGCCTATGTCTCCTTGTCCCAAAGGTTTTTGTATGGCGTTTTTTGAGTTTGCGGACTTCTTTTTTGGGGTGTGGGGACTGCGTCATGCCCGGAGCGGTAGCGGAGAATATATGAACGTTAAGATAAGCTCTTGAATTATTTTTGTGATTGACATGACGCTCAGACATTAACAGCAGTTGCGTTGTGGAGATTATTAGAAGAGATAAACTTTGGGTTATATCGTGCTACATCAGGTACAGGTACGTCATAACTTACTATTTGTAATTGTATCTATTTGCCTTAGTTAGAGATTCTTTCAGTGAATCGTTACAGAAATGTTATCTGTGGCGATCCATCAATGACAAATATAATTCAAGGGCTCATCTTAAGAGCGATATCGCCAAAACTTCGACCAATTTCGGGAACTTTATTTACCACGTATTTCGGATCAGGGCAAGTGATATATACCTAGAATCTTGGTTTCAAGTCGAGAAATACGTATTTTTCCGATTTTTTTAAAAATCTATATTGTCGGACTTAGAGGCCTTGGAGTACATGGTATACACAGGGGTCAAAAAACAGTTTTTTGTCAACAACTAAAGTAATAGGTGACCAATTGCTTTGTATTTGGTCATGAGTAACGGCCATAATAGTGGTAAGAATTTGGCCGAGACATAGACCAGTTACAGATTGTTGTTAAGGAGGTGCTTGTGTTAAGGTGCTCGACTTTCAAGGGTGTATAACTGCGGCAAGAATGTTCTGGGAAAGTAAAGAGTGTACAAAATATCTGTGGTCTAGCCACTACAAAAGTGGCCAATCAAAACTCCAGAAATGTTTTGCCGCATCAAATTAAAAATCGTTCTCTGGGTCTCTGAATGTTTCCTATTCATTTATGCATTTTTTCGATATTAGTCAGCTGAAAAAATGTCGAAATTACTGATGTTTGTTTTATAACCCGCGTGAAACATTTTGCTATCAGAAACTGTGTAAAGAAACTGATTACAATCTGCTGCTAGAGTCAAAAGCTGGATAAGACAGCTGTCAGATTGGCTGAAGTGAGGGAACATCAGTCTCCTCCCAAATGAAAAATTTCATATGCCGCTTTTCCGGGAAAACTCTGGAAAAGCCGTGGAATGTGGAAAAGTGGTCAATTTTGGCGGTTTTTCAGGTAATGCCCGGAGTTTTCGAATTTTAGCTCCGGAATGACAATACTTACAGAGTTGATTTCTTCTACAAAGTTATAGAGTTCGGTCAGGCGAATTTTTTGGGATCTTCAGAAAGTGTCTGCCAGCTGTCATAGCGGCGCCGTCTTGGGTTTTCGTAGACAATAAATTATGCTTTTTTGGTTTTTGAATTTTAGTTTCGGTATGACAATACTCTTCTTCTCGAAAGTTATACAGATTGGTGAGGAGACTTTTTTGGGATCCTGAGAAAAAGGCTGCCAGCTGTCAACGTCATCTTGGTTTTTTGCTATCTTCTGAATAATGATAGTTACACGGTTGGTTTCTTCGGGAAAGTATAGAGATTGGTGAAAGGAATTTTTTTTCATCAAAAACTTTTTTACCGGAAATTGTTTTCGTCAGAAATTTTTTTTCGCCGTAATTTTTTTTCGACGGAAATGTTTTTCGTTGGAAATTTTTTTTTTTAAGAAATTTTTTTTTTTCGTCGGTAATTTTTTTCGTCGGAAATTTTTTTTCGCCGGAATTTTTTTTCGCCAGAAATTTTTTTTCGGCGGAAATTTTTTTCAAGTATTTCGGGCGATTTTCTCAGAAATAGATCAAAATTTAGCGTTAATCAAAGAAACATTGACCGAATTGAAATTATCACCGCTGATTGATTTTATCCTATCACGAAAGTAGGGGTCGCCGCCCGCCGCTAGCTTTGGCAGCTGCGTGAAGCGCAGTAGCGCCAGATTTCGTCCCCACTTCCAAAACTACTGATATCACGTCAAAAACCTCTTAAAAGGTAAATTGTGACGCAGTCTCTAATGTCCACTTCCAAAATCAGTGATATCGTTTGAGGTGACGCTATCGCTGATAATACGCAGAAATTTGTTTGAATTAAATGTTAGTTTGTGTTCAAAGTTTGAATAAAATTGCATAACTTTTTTTTAAAACCTTCACAAATGCCAGACCTTTGCATACCTTTTCCATTTGATCGATTGTACGTACGAAATTCAGAATATTTTTGTACTCAAAATTTTTCATCAAAAGTCAAATTTCCACTCGAAATGGCGGGCCAAGGGAAAAAAGCGTGTTAGAAACGTAGATTCAACCCCTAGTAGTCAACCCAATGCAAATTTTGATTTTTCATTTTTACTATATTATTTCCATTTTCATTCTGAATATTCTTCAAAAACCAATAAGTACGTACTCTTCCTCAGCCCTCGTACTAAATCGTACGGATTTCTTGACCCCCCCCCCCTCCTGAAGAAATATGGATGGCCCCGAACGCAAAAATAACGTTATGCCAGAACCCCCGTTTGGGCTGTTGGAGGTAGACTAGCTAAATATTTACATGGCTCACAATTGCGATAGCGAATACAAATATCCCTACGATACAACCAATCGTCTAGCTAAGAAATGCATTTAAAATTCTGTAATAACCTACTTATGTTCCACATTATGTAAATGACTATTTGTCCAAAGTTGTTAACCTTTAAAAAACACATTAAATGTGTATAACATTGTTGCTCTCTATTCGTTCAACAATATTTTTCTAAAAAGTAGCTAGGATCTCATACGAACAACGATATAATGAACATTTTCACCCATGTCTCAAGGGTGTAGTAGCACTTTTAAACATGAAAATGGGTAATACGATTCGTGAACTTAACGATATATTTATTATCTTGTAACTACAAATTGAAAACCGTTTCACGTCGTTCAAAAAACTATTAAGGACCAATACCAAATTAGTGCTAAGTTACAACCCTGTGCATTCTTATTATTTGTAGTAGTCAACTTATCTTCTCACACATATTGCGAATGGGAATGTGAATTGCATTTTCTAAAAGGAAAATTCCACTTTTATGTGTTAAGAATTTTTATATTTTAGTTTTCACTAAATAATAAAAATTTTCATGTATTCTAAAGGAGCCCATTTCTTATTTCAACAATTATTATGGCATTCAATCTTAAGAAAGGATCATTTTCAACAATGAAATTTTTATTGCTTGATAAATGGTGTGAATTGTGTTTTATAAAAAGATTTTCTTGTGAAGAAATTTCTGAGATAAATGTTTCAGAGTTTTAAGTGCTTACATTTATTGGAGAATAGATAATACCCTTATGCTCGTGTTCCCGACTGACATTCTTGCTAACTAACATTCCTAACAGTAAGTTGCATCTTTGTAGCAAATTGTCTCTATTTGTAAACTGTATGAGAGCATTATTACGATACAAATTACGAAGAAAAAGGTAATAGATTTGAACATGTTTGTGGGGAATAAATACACATTATTTTTTGGTGTGCATAAACAGAAGTCTAAAGTTAACGAATGATGAACGAAATCAATCCCAAAGGCGTCAAAACGAGTCTCTGTCACGTGCCCCCCACGGTACCGAATTTACTCCTCGGTGGGGGATTTTGCAAGTAGGCTATTAAGTCAAGCGCTTCAGTGGGATCAGCTCAGGAACCCGTGGTGTCGCCACATACACAATTTTGAAAACTTCGAACAAACGCAAAAATTTGATTTTACGGGATGTATGGCGTAATTTTGTACAGGAAATCAAATTTTTGCGTATGAAGCTGAAAGCGTAGAAAAATTATTACGTTGGTGGGTCCGGCATTTGTGACACATTTTTTTAATCAAAAATGACAACATTCCAAAAGAATTTTTTGCGTTTCAAAGCTTTAAGCGTCGCGTCACCCCAATTGATATCAGTTGTTTTGGAAGAAGGGACACGGACTTGGGGGTCGTACACATATTACGTCATACTTTTTTCTCGATTTTTTGACACCCCCCCTTCCCCATGTCACGTTTGACTTACACCCCCTAAAATATGACGTCACATTTTCCACTCCCCCTCCTTGATATATATGTCCAGAAGCCGTTCGGCGAGGGTCGTTTTAGAAATTTTGGGTTTCTTGTAAATAACTCGATCAAAGTAACTCAGTAATTTAATATAACGGGATTCCTTGCAACCAGAATCGATTGAACTGGTTTCCTACGGGTCCACGAAGTTTATGTTTTGAATGTCTAATAAACATTTTCCTTTTTATTGCAACAAAATACGTGACGTCACGTTCCATGCAGACACCCCCCTCCCACCGTCCGATTCCGTCACATTTTCAGTGACCCCCTCCCCCTCTGAGTGTCACGTAATATGTGTACGACCCCTTGCGTCATATTTCCTTTTTACAAAAGGTATCAGCAGTTTTGGAAGAAAAGAGGAAACACATTTTGGAGAAAAAATTTCCGGCAAAAAAAATTTTCGGGGAAAAAAATATCCGGCGAAAACAAAATTTCCTTTGACACGAAACATCTATCTCCAACAAAACAAAATTTAATTTTCGCGCAATAAAATATAATATTTTTGACGAGTGTGAGGTTTTGAAGCCCGCGATGAAGCCATGGGCTGCAATCACACTAGTCAAAAACATATATTTTTCCGAGTCTCGTACAATATTTTTCATTCCGAGGGTTCTCTGTTCTTTCTGTTCTGAAATAGGACGGAAAACAGCAGTTTTCCATCCTAGGAATGAAAAAGTCTTTTCTTCCCACCTTTCAATGCTGACAGAAAAATGAAAACATTATACTCAAGATAATATGCAGACACTGCTGACCACTGAAAAAATGAACCACAGAACAATTGTTTTCCTATTTCCGACAACGCCTTCAATGAGATATTCCATAATCAGTTGGCTGAAATGAAGCTTCTGTTTCAAAGACTGCTGGAACTCGAAAACTACCACATGGCCTTCTACAAATACTTAAGAACTGCTTCGCCATTCCAAAATTAGTTTTCCTCCTGAGAACGACACCGACGCACAGTGGCTGATTTTGTAGTAGTAGTGGACTAATTTCATTTTTCGCCTGGGAAGAAAGGAACACTTCCAGAAAGGTGAGTAGTTCCAAGAACTTTCTTAAAAATACCTCAAACGTGACCTAAGACCAGGACAGAAGTCAAAAACTTACATAATACATAATATCCTAGTGTTTTTTGCCTGGGAAGAAAGGAACACTTCCAGAAAGATGAGTATTTCCAAGAACTTTATTTAAAAAAACTGAAACATGACCTAACACCAAGACAGAAGCTAAAAATTCTGGAGGAAGTAAATGAACTCCCGGAATTATTTGCGTGGGAAGAATAGAACACTTCTAGAACAAAGACGACCATTATAATCCTCAGAACGCCTACAGAATAACTTTATGTATAAGTTTCCATTAAAAAAAACACCAAAAATAATTCTGGAATCATTGTAATAATTGGAATCGCAAACAGCGGCGACGTTTTAGAGTTCTTTCATTTAAGTATCTTTGGCTACTCTCCCTTGTCTAATTATTTCAAATTGTCATAGTCTTATGCCGGCGCATTGAATCCTAATTAATTACTTTTCATTAAAAAAAAATTATGCAAATCGGTCAAAAAATGACTTCACAAATGAATTTAGTCCACAACTACTACAAAATCAGCCACAGTGCGACGTGTAAAAAAAGTGGCCTCATCCAAGAGGACGACATGCATGCTCTCAACTTGTTAGTACCATGTTACAACAACCTACGCTGCAAGTTGAAGAAATTTCTGATTACCAGGATGGACTGGACGAGTGGAACAGCATGCATCCAGAAGCTGCTCAGCCAGTAGTGTTATCACTCCAACGTCAATGGAACAAAATCACGGTTATGAGACTGCTTGTTGAAGTTCGAGTCCGATCAAGACAAAGCGAGATTTCTAGTAGACCAGAGTCAGAGGCCTGGTTGCAAGCATTTCCATCGAGATCCATTGGTACTTTACTAGAAAACAATGCGCTTCGAATTGCGGTGGGCCTTCGATTAGGTATTGATATTTGCTGGCCTCATGTATTCTAATGTATTCATGTATTCATGTATAAACGTGTTCATAATGTGAAGGACATTGGTGTTACGTATGACAATAGTTATTCCTTTAATGAACACTGGGAACTGTCGATAAATAAAGCTAAGTCTATGCTTTCATTTGTTAAGCGTCAATGTTATGGACGTTTTAATGTTGACACAGCCACTATGCTTTACTCCGCCATAGTTCGCTCTCATCTGGAATTTGCCAGTACGATTTGGGCACCTCATCAAGCAGTTCACATCCAGTCGTTAGAAAGTATTCAAAGACAGTTCGTGTTGTACGCTAATCGCGATCGATTTGTCAGTGAAGACGATGATAGCTACCGTCTTCGCCCTTACATTGATAGGTGTGATGAACTCAATCTGAAATCTTTGCTGAGACGTAGAACCAATGCAGCAGTTTTCTTCATCCACGATGTCTTGACTGGAAGAGTGAACTCTCGTTTCATTCGCGACAAGATTAAGTTGGATGATGGCTCGCGAGTTTTGCGAAAATCCTCATTAATTAGAATCACGGGTTCCGTTAATCAGTACTCACAATTCTCGCCTTTCAACTTCGCATGCCGGCTATTCAACCTTGCTGCAAACCACGTAGGTGTAAGGTAACGTAGGTAACGTATTTTGGAAGAGAATTGTAGACTTACTTTTTTGAAAACGTATGTTTGTACGAAAAAGTCACTAGAATTAGTTCGTTGAAACACACAACAATTTAGCTAAATTTACATACATTCAAGCCAAACAATACGATAGATACAGCTTATTTACTTTTATAACACTGGTGAACTTTGGGGGCGCACGCCCCCCCCTAAAACTTCGGTCTGGCTACGGCCCTGCATGTCACTGATACCGTGATCACATGGTAGCACACTTATATGAGACGCAACCTGCACGGATACTTTCGCTCCCAGTAACTTGCGGTTCAGTGCGAGAAAGGCTGCTCAAGCCGCGGAAGACAAAGCCATGAGGAAGACAACGAAGTACGAGACATTAATAAACCAGAATTACTTCTTCATGCCATTCTCAGTTGAAACAATGGGGCAATGGAGTGAGGAGGCAATTAATTTTTTCAACGTATTAAGTAATTAAATTGCAAAGAAAACAAATGAACCGAGGTCAAGTTCATTTTAAAGCAACGCCTCAGCATGGCGATCCAGCGAGGAAATGTTGCGGCCGTAATGGGTACCTTCCGGTCAAGTGATAAAATGGACGAAATTTTTTATATTCTGTGATCGTCATCGCTTTGAATTGTGAACCTTGCACTACTTATTTTTGTTTATGTTTACAGGAACAAAAATTAAATGTATGTATGTATGTTTATTCAATTAATTCACAGAAGGCTAACGCCTTATCACTACCTTTGATTTCGCATAATAATTACATTATAAATATGACCTTAAATCTAAGCTTAAAACTAATTTATTTCTAAAGAGAGATAGAGAGAGAGAGAGAGAGGGCAAAAATTCAGATAAATTAAATTAGATATTTACAATTTTCTATTTAGCATAAATCTTACAACATCTAAACAATCTAAAAAATATAAAAGAAAAAAAGAAAAAGAAAAAAGAAAGTAAACTGTCAATTCATTGAGAAATATTTTAAGCACTCATTCGGAAAAGAAGCAGATAGAATTATTCTTCTTAAACTTAACGGATGCGAATTCCACAAGGAGATAGCATGAACGAAGAAAGAGTCCTTCAGTATTGATCTTGGTGAATATGGTATAATTAACGAAGGGTTTCTTTCGCTTCGCGAAAAGCTCAAAAGTTGAATCAAATAGTTCGGTTTGGCACAGTCTGTACTTTTTAAATTCTGAATAAGCACACCCCAAAATTTCACTTTCATGGGTCGTAATATGCTCTCTACGCTTCAGTTTAAATCCAAATCTGATACAGGCATTCATAGCTACCTGCAATTTGTTTTTCGAAACTGCATCTATGTCACACATAACTGAGTCACAATAATTAAAGTGTGGAAGCAGCAAAGTTTTTACGAGCATCGCTCGCTTCTCGTACGGCAGATAACAACAACAATTCCAGAGACTCCTAAGGCTGCCGTAAACCCTCTGCAAGATTTGATTCGTTTGATCATTCCACGTGAGGGTATTGTTCATCCACAATCCCAAGACCTTTGCCTTTCTCACATAGTTAATTTTTTCACTGTTTAGAAGAATCGGATTTCCTACAAGAACTGAATTCGAGACGCTAATTTCATCCTCAGAAATTACCATGGCTTGGGACTTTCCAGCATTCAAAACCAATTTGTTTGCTTTCGTCCACTGGTAAATTCTTTATAAGTCTTTATTGATTAAGGCAATCCCCTCTCTGAAGTCGTACCAGTTTCGGTGGAAATAAAGTTGTACGTCATCTGCAAATAAGTGACTTTTGCAATGAACAATGACCTCAGGCAGGTCGTTTATAAATAGTGAAAACAACAGAGGTCCTAGCACAGATCCTTGGGGAACACCCTTATCTGTAAACAAGTAATCTGATGAAAAGCCATCTATAATCACTGACTGGCATCTATTTGTCAAATAGGATTCGATCAAGTCTATGGCCTTCTCGCTGAAATTAAAATTCCAACGCAACTTCCTACACGTAAAAAAATTTAGGAATGAAAAGAGCATTTCATAAAGGAACTGAAAATTTTAGGAAGTAATTCTTTCATGAATTCTGTCTATTAATGCTTAACACTTAGGAATTTAATTCGGAAGCACTCACAAAGGTACAATTCGTTTCTCATCAATCTTTACCTATTTCATTCGAAAAAGGCGCTAAAACCGATCACATCATGTACTAAAACTTCCTAAAATTATGCAGTATTTGTTACAAGCATAAACGTTATTTCTGCTCTCTCTTTTCGAGTCTTTGATACGTTTGACGACACCGTTATTTTTTTCTTTTCAAATTGTAATTAAGTCTGCTCGGAATAATTTTTAAAAAAATGTCTTCCCGAGTGGTCAATTTTATAATTAATGGTGAATCATTCATGGCAGTAGTAAAATCATCATCTCAAGAATTTACTTATGAGGATTACATGGACGGGGGTAAATACGCTAACATTTGTCTTGTAATTTTTGATGTAAATTGTGCACATCGCGTCGTTGCTCAAAAACCATAGATGCCTTTGCTGGCCCTATATGTCAATTTTAATGATTTTTAACGACAATTACAACTTCATTTACGAAATAGTACCTAAAAGCTGCGGTACCAATGAGTGTTATTATTTTTCGAATGAGGACGGATCTGTAATTTCACCAGAAGTATTCATTCCTTATGTGAATCAAAATTTTCTCAGACAAAATGATAAGGTTTTTGTTGGAATCATAAACACAAACGACGCTGGTGTTGACTTGGCTGACGACGGTAATACGTATACCGGTTTCTATCTTTTCGTTCTAATGAAAACCCACTTTTTTAGAGATTTTGAACGATCTATACGTGATTGCTTTACCTTCCGCCGCACAGGATGTTGAGTCACCTGCTTCATATTCACGAAACATTTCAGAGCAAGCTCTGTTGAACAAGGTACACTTTCAAATCAAATTTGAAAACTGATTTTTCTTTGTAAAACTTTTTATGTTTAGGAGATTCAGAACGGAGTAGATGATTTGAAGCGCTTCATTATTAACAATAATGGCGAGTATTTGATTAAAAAATACAACGAGAACTCGTCTTTGTCAGACCCACATAGAAAAGCAATAGTTGCTATTATAGTGAAAAAGTTGACAACGGAGCACACTTTCTGGCCGACAACTGAACAGAAAATTCAATACGCCAAACTAGCAGTAGAACTTTTACCTATTTACAAGACGACTAATGTAAACTACTTCGTGAGTGTTTCTGTTTTTATCTTCACGTCTCGTCTGTGTCTTATGAAATTGTGAAAGTCTTGTCTTCGTAAATTGAAATTTCTATTCGCATTGTCGTTGTTCTAAAGTTCGTTTTCGTTTTTATAGGAACTTTTCTATGATCCAGCAAAACAGAGAGGATTTATTAACTCTCGGCTAAAAACGGTTCAAAAACATATACGCGAAACAACGGGTGAACGAAAACAAAAATTGAAGACCGGAAAATCCAGCATTGAGTCAAGCGACGTTAATATCCCTCAAAGCTTCAGTATTGAAACTCTTAAAGAACAGTTTAAAGATGACATAGAGTTTTTGAGTAACTGCCCGACTACGGAAACATCCGCTATTTTGGAACGGATGAAAAAAACCTTTTTCATGCGAAAATCTATTTGAAGTTCGGAGAAGATATCCGCGCTTTGGGATATTTTTCCTTGTTATTTAAAATCACCAGAGATAGTAAGGACATTGACAGAAAGCTAATATTTGCGTAAAGTATGATTACGAAAAAATCCGGACGACTTTGTTCCTCTGCTGAGCCTAATATAACACACAGAATAATGCCATATTAATACCTCGTAGTCGTCAAGAACGTGCCATCATTAGTATGCCAGACAAATTTAATTCAAGACTGTCTGCCAATAGTAAATAGTAATGGAGTTGGAAAGAAGAAAAAATATTTTGCACAAATATTTGCAAAATCCATCGTGGTCTCCAAAAAAGATTTCAAAGTCACTCAATGTGCCAAAATCAACGGTTGGAGATGTCCTTAAACGTTATAAGGAAACCTTATCCGTCGAACGAGCCAAGGGATCCTGCAGAAAGAAAGGACCACATGACAAAAAGCTCCATGCAAACATTGTTCGTTCTTTCAAACAAAATCCAGTGCTCTCTGACAGAGATCGGGCAAAGAGATATGGAACTTCAGCGAAAATGATACATAACACACGATTACGGACTGGCACACGGTCATACCATGCTATAAAACGACCGAACCGGAACGATCAGCAGAATTTGAGATCAAAAACGCGAGCCCGAAAGTTGTATGAGACGATATTGACAAAATTCAAAGGTTGTCTCATCATGGATGATGAAACTTATGTGAAAGTTGATGCCAAACAAATCCCAGGTCAGAAATTTTATGTAGCAGAGAAGCGTTTAGGTGTGGCCAACAAATATAAATTCGTCAATGTTGACAAGTACGCAAGAAGCTACTGGTTTGGCAGGCGATTTGTGGATGTGGTCGTAAGAGCAAGTCTTTCGTTACATCGTCTACTTTGAAGTCAGATTCTTACATCACGGAATGTCTCCAAAAACGATTGCTCCCCTTTATCAAAGGGCATAAAGGCAAAGTAATGTTTTTACCCGATCTGGCTTCTTGTCATTACTCCAACGCTACGTTGAGTTGGTACAAGACCAACCATGTACAAATTATCCCGAAGGAGATGAATCCAGCGAACTGTCCCGAATTTCGTCCCATTGAGCAATTTTGGGCAATTGGCAAAAGAAATATGAAGAAGACACGAGCAGCCATCAAGGACACCAATTCAATGAAATTTTATGGGGATAAGTCGGTCAGTCTAATCAAAGGAACGACTGTGCGCCGTATGATGAGTGGTATCAAAGGAAAGGTACGGGATTTCATCCGTACTGGCGAGCTTGATGTATGACTTTATGTGGAAGTACAAAGTAAATATATATGCTTTCGAAAGATGACAAAAGTTTTCATTGAAATGAATCCGGTTAATAGAAACATCCAACTTGAGTCGTCCGGATTTTTTCGTAATCATACTTTAACTACCGCCTTCACTGCAAAAGAACAAATTAAATTAGTGAAAAGATGACAAAACACAATTTTCGGCGGTTTGTTTTCGATTGTGTTTTATCATCTTTTCACTCATTTTTTCCTGTCTGTAGAGTGAATGCGATAGTTATCGCTTTCTGTATAACGATGCATTAAGCAAGTTATTCGAAACATTCTCTTGAATTATATTTAAATCCATCAATTTCACAGTTGATTCAAGACTACTTCATTCGCACTGGATGCGCAGGTACCAATTCAGAGGCCATCAAATTTATTAATCCAATTTTTGAAAAGTACGCAGCATTGAAATCCAACAAAAACAAACAAGGAGTAGATGACGGTATATTTTCAGAACAGATTATCATGATCAGCCTGTAGCCAGAAGATACTGACCTTAAGGTCGATTTCTAAAATGATGTATACATCAATTTAAATAAAAATTGCAAAAGTTAAGGAAAGTATAACACAAAAACACACTTTGAACTGTTCTGAACTGTATGAACAATTTGAGTGTCGATTTTTCTCGACAGTTGTCTTATTACTCCCTTAACTTTCAAATGCCACTGCACTCTTTATTTTGAAAAATGGTAAGGCATTTATAGATCATTTTAAAAATCGATTGGTATCCTACGGTCAATATGTCCTGGCTACGGGCCTGTGTTGAGTTTGATGTGATTGTCACGCGAAATTGTTATCATCGATAATAGATTGGGATTCATTTACAAATGGAATGTTAACGTTGTTAAAACTACTACCATCGTACCGGAGAAGTCGAAACAAAAAGCAGAAAGTCACCGAAGTTCAAATCAAATTCAAATCAAAATTTTTGTCATACGCCGCGTTTTCACGACACATGCTCAGTTGCATCAATAACATACAGTGCACAACTGAATTAAATGAATTAACGAACATTTTTCCAAATAGTACTCTGGACGATAACATTTTTAACATATCTACCTCCGTACAGCCCACTTATAATATTCCCACTGAAAGTACAAATATTTCGTCAATTATTTTAAATCATAATAGATCATACATAAATGATTCTAATGAGCAATTCGTTCAACCAAATTTAAGTCTTACTAAGTCAATTGAAGATTCATTGTTGTCCAACATTGTAAACTTAAAATTTCCAGAGTCAGTGACTAACGTTATATTTTCCAGCTTCACATCCTACATTAACAGCAAATCGCACGAATTGTTGAAATTTGTATTAACAACAAAGTTGAGCAAGCCTCAAGAATATAAATATTTGGTTGATAAAATCAAAAATCAGAAAAATCCTTTTTCAGGCGTAAGTACTACGTATTTGCGAAATAGAAAACTCGAATCCGGACTCTCTTACGTTAAACCAAGAAAGATAATTGTTAGCACAGAATTTAAGTCAGTCCTTCGTCACAGCTCTCAATTGTATATCAAAAAAGTAAAACAGGTTAGTTTCGCTTATATACCAATATTAAAAACCCTCGAGTTACTTTTGCGCCATAGTGAAGTTCGCACGGCTTTTTTACACCCGCGCCGGATATTCCCGATATCTACAAGTCAACATCAGATGGTAGTGTTGTCAAAAATAGTGAATTTTACAAGTGTTTTCCCAATGCTCTAAAAATAATATTATACTTTGATGAATATGAAACCGTTAATCCATTGGGGGTAAAATTTTACTTTAAGGGGGTGGCGCGGAAAGGGTCGAGGGGGGTTGGGGGTGGTAGGGGTCCACCCCCACAACAATAATATGTGGTTGGTAGGTGGCGCTCACATCAGGTTTAGTAGTGGGAGCAGTTAAAAGTTATGAATTAGTGGTATTACTATATGACGGAAAATGCGTAATTGAAGGGGTTGAGGAACACAAATACATCCCCGCAATTGGTTAAAAGTGGGTTTTTGCGCTTTAACTGTAGAAATGTGAGGTAACCATGTAATTCGCATTGGATTTTATTACAAAATTATGAAAATATGGATATTTTAGCGCTTTAATTATAACATTATGAAGTACGAATGAAATCATTCCGAATTTTAGCGCTTTAATTTTGTAAGCATCTGCTACGCATGGACTTACCCAGGATACGCCACGAGGAGGCTGCTTACATGTATCCCATTGGCCCTGAAAAGGGCCGTTTACCATACTGAGTGGGGACCCCTCGGTTCGTCGCTCCCGAAGTATTTATCGACTCCAAACCCCCTCAGTATGGTGAATTGTACAGTCAATGGCTATTACTGTCTTTTAGTACGTCCATCAAGATAGGTAACTTTTTTGAGTGTGGTGTCGAAGGAGTACGCGCGACTTCGTCTTTCTGCACCATTTATTGGATCATTGAAGTAAGCATATCGATATTGTATATTCGCTCGTCGCGCACGTGTGTAATTGCTTCGCAACGTGAAAGTTCATACTTCGTGCAGTAAACACTCTGAAAATCCATTTTTAAATGCAAAATTAACCACTACCATCCTGTTTTGATTCTTGAAAGATGGATTCCAGAAAGCCGTTCGAATAAATTGTGGCCATGTGCCTGCGTCTCCAATCATCAGTTGTAAGAACAGCCAGGGATTACACATTTGTCGAGCGAGAGCAATTGCTTCAGCATCAAATTCAACGGAAGCCATGATTTTGTATGAAATGCTCTACGACAAATATGCAAATGACAGCTCAATGTAAACAATTGATTAGCAATTATACGCCGTATTTAAGCCTTTCCGAACGAAGTCCGATTTTTCAAATCGGCACAATTTCGGAAGTCCGATTTTTCAAATCGGCACAATTTCGTTAATTGAATATTAATTTATATGACGTACTACGTAACTGTTAATCGATTGCTTACATTGATTTGTCATTTGGATATTTAGAAAGCTTTAGATTTATTATGGATGTGATTAGCTTTACTTCGATTGTAAGATTACACGCCTTGGAGGGCGATGATGGCATCCTATCATTGGCGAAAAAACTACATTTGGTTGGAACACCGCCGAATTGCGATGATTGTGGGTCTCTAATGACAGAGGAAAATGATGTATCAAACGTGGACGGCGTGAGATGGAGATGCAAAGGCAAAATTATACGCAACAAAAAAGCGGCGAAGTTGTGCAACTCCAGCAAATCATATCGTAAAAATACATTCTTCGAAGGGACGCATTTGAAACTTTGGAAAGTACTTGGCTTTATAGACCTTTGGCTAAAAAAAGTTCAGCTGAATCACATAATTTCTTTGTTAGAGAATACGACGCAGAAAACATTGGTGGATTGGTCGTCCTATTGCCGCGAAGTCACGTTCGATGGAATGGTATATAACGTTAATCCATTGGGAGGTACAGGACGTACGGTCGAAATTGACGAGTCCAAATTCGGTAAACGAAAATACAACAGAGGTCGTCGTGTTGAAGGAAAGTGGGTGTTTGGAGGCGTAGAGAGAGAGACAGGACATTGTTTCATGATTCCAGTCGATCAACGAGGCAAGGATGTGCTATTATGCATAATAAAGCACTTCATTTTACCAGGTACGACAATTATATCAGACTGTTGGCGCGCATACAATTGTTTAGAAGACGAGGGATTCGTCCACCAAACCGTTAACCATTCAAAAACATTTAAAGATCCAGATACAGGAGCCCACACAAACACCATAGAAACTTCCTGGCGACACTCAAAGGAAGTCGTTGGAAGTCACAATCGCCAGTCTGAATTTTTGGCTGGTAAATTAAGTAAATATTTGTTTCTGAAACATTGCAGAATTCAAAACATTGATCCTTTCAATGAATTTTGTAAAATGGCTGCCACATTGTACGACGGCAAAGGAATGCTGCGCGAATTCAATGATATTCATAGATTTGATCAACTGCAAATTGAATTACAAGCAACCTATGATAAATTGTAAATGCAGCATCATAGCATACAAGCCATACTGAGGGGGTTTGGAGTCGATAAATACTTCGGGAGCGACGAACCGAGGGGTCCCCACTCAGTATGGTAAACGGCCCTTTTCAGGGCCAATGGGATACATGTAAGCAGCCTCCTCGTGGCGTATCCTGGGTAAGTCCATGCTTAGCAGATGCTTACAAAATTAAAGCGCTAAAATTCGGAATGATTTCATTCGTACTTCATAATGTTATAATTAAAGCGCTAAAATATCCATATTTTCATAATTTTGTAATAAAATCCAATGTCGAATTACATGGTTACCTCACATTTCCACAGTTAAAGCGCAAAAACCCACTTTTAACCAATTGCGGGGATGTATTTGTGTTCCTCAACCCCTTCGCAAATTACGCATTTTCCGTCATATAGTAATACCACTAATTCATAACTTTTAACTGCTCCCACTACTAAACCTGATGTGAGCGCCACCTACTAACCACATATTATTGTTGTGGGGGTGGACCCCTACCACCCCCAACCCCCCTCGACCCTTTCCGCGCCACCCCCTTAAAGTAAAATTTTACCCCATTGGGAAGTAAAACTGGGAAACACAAATTGGGTGCTCTATACATGATATTGGGTAACCTTCCCTTTCACCTAAATTCTAAACTTAAAG
Source organism: Pseudolycoriella hygida (assembly GCA_029228625.1). Classification (NCBI taxonomy): domain Eukaryota; kingdom Metazoa; phylum Arthropoda; class Insecta; order Diptera; family Sciaridae; genus Pseudolycoriella; species Pseudolycoriella hygida. The sequence goes on from CM055403.1 coordinate 68,426,225, forward strand.
CGATTCAGCTTGTAGCAAAATTTAACTGCAAATTTCTTAAAAGTGGAAAGCTAACCTTCGATGATATTTTAAAACCTGTAATTGAAGATGTTAGAAAGCTCGAAGAAGGAGTTTACTTAAACGACGAGCTTCATTACGGAACTATTTTTACTATCTCCGCTCACAACTTGGGAGCCAACTCAATTTTCGGATTCGTTGAGTGTTTCGTTGCGTCGCACTTCTGTCGTTATTGTACGGCTGATAAAGAAAAGTGCAGAAAAATGTTAAAAGAAGATAAAAAGCTCATCCGAAACGTAGAACAGTACGTAAAGCATTATAAAGCATTTCAAAAGAAAAGGTCACTTAATAATAAATTAGTTCATAATTTTGGTGTAAAGCACGTTTGCACTTTGACGAAGCTCAAACATTACAACATGTTCAATAATATGACCTTTGACGCAATGCACGATATATTAGAAGGCATTGCTCAGCAAGACTTAAAGTTTCTTGGTAAATACATGATTTCTCAGAAAATGTTAAATTTAGATGAAATTAATTAGAGAATCGAGTCTTTCGATTACGGCCCAATAACTCAAGCAAACAAGCCGAGTTCATTTAAGGTCACTAAAAAGGGTCATTTGATCAATCAGCGTGCAGCTCAGACATGGTGCTTGATGTCCGTTTTCCCGTTGTTATTTTGCGATTTATTTACCTCTACCCATAAGCCTAAATTCAAGTTAATTACAACCCTAATTGAAATATGTAAAATCATTTTCTCCCCAATCATTTCAAGTACAATGCTGGGCGAGCTAAAAACTTTAATCGAAGTCCATCACCGAATTATTCTTAACCATTTTCGAAGTTCACTTTCTCCCAAATATCATTTTTTAATCGGAGTGACTTTTGGCACTCGAGTGCCAATAGCCAGTCCTCATTGGAGTATACTATTGGAACTCGCGTGCCATTAGCCAGTCCATACTAGCTGATGCTATTGGCACGCGGGTGCCATTAGCCAGTCCTCACGGGATCATGCTATTGGCACGTGCGTGCCATTAGCCAGTCCTCACGGGATCATGCTATTGGCACTCGAATTTTACGTTAGAAAAAAATAATAGTTTTTTGGTAACAACATTTATTAATATATCAGAATACGCAAAATATGCACTTAAAAAAATGTTGCTAAAAATGATTATTGTTCAGAGTTCGAACGTAATTTTCAGAAAACGCAAAATAGCAAATGATTTATTTCTTGAAAATGATGATATTCCAGATCAGTACTTCAATAAATTATATTTTGAACTCAAGAAAACTAACAGTTCACACAAAAAAAGGTAGTTTAGTAGAGTTGACACATTTGATATGATGCCAATCAAGGCAACTTTCACAAAGTACTTGTTTTCCGTTAAGTTCGCTGTTACAGGTCCCACAAGGCCAAAACGTGGACTTGGTTTCTTTCACACAATTCAAAAATGTAAGACAGTTTGTGTCGACAAACTTTTTCAAAATCGATAGATTTACTTCTGGATTTTTCAATCTATTCAAAATTAAAGGGTTCGGTATAACTTTTGAAACACATACCCTTCCTTGTATTATTTCGCTTTTTTCCATTTTCGTTAACCATTGCAACAAAGTCAAAGCCTGATCATCATCAGGCATTTGTATAAATCGAATTTTCGCCTGATTAGTAAACGAATTATCACATAGCCTCTTGGCGATTACAGCAGCTCGATTATTTTCCTTTCTTTTCGTTCCAATTACAGTTGTCTTTGAACCTTTTGGACGTCCAACAGGGTTTACTTTTACCGGAAGCTGAATCGACCGGACAATTTCATGCTGACTTTGGTAGAGATTAAGCTTCGCTTCGTCGGTAGCAGTCGAATGCTGATGACTGCTTGTCATTAAACTATTGGGCGTTGACGACGACGGTTGAATCGATTGGTGATTGTTTTGACGTAGGTGGAATTATTTGATTGCTGTACGTCTGGCATAGCACGGCTATCCTAACAAAATATTTGCGCAGCAAACAAAATTGTTGAGACTCAAGAACTTAAAAATATGCTTGCACGGTAAAGTCATTGTAGTGTAGAAGAAGCAGGAGCATTTTTCTTTGGAAACGCGATATAGTCCAATACTGTCCACTGTAGCATGTTCTTGATCGACTGTTAAAAATTTAACAAAGCTTTTCATTTCATATTGTTCTTTTACTTTTTCGAATATGAATGGTGTTAACAGAGTGTAGTACCTGGGAACAGAATTGAACAAAATCAATTAAATACAAGATGATGGAGGAGAAAATGGGAGTGGATAACTAAAAGTGAGAGGAGGAAGGGGTCAAAAAATCGCTTATTTAGCGTAGGATAGTTCCTAAAAGATCCAAGGTTGCGAAACCTATTCACCATTTTTGAAATTATTTTAGTTTGAAAATGAAACAAAGTCAAAAAATATTGCCAAAATAAAATCTCAAAAAAAGGACGACAGGGGGAGTCAAAATGTAAGTCAAGAGAATTATACAGGCAATGACGCCAATGACGAGTGCTGCCAACAAACAATTTCGTTGGGCGCACAGCTGCCATTGGGATCAGGACGAGGCATCAGACCTCATAATCGGATTATTTTGAAGAAAGTGTCTTACCTTTCCAAAACTAGATCCGTGAATCGAACTCGTAATGTTTTCATGTCGCTTTGAATAGTTTTGATGTTCTTTTCGGAGTTCAATCCCAATAATGAAACGGATAAATTTTCGAAGAAAGTGAGCAGATTTGCGTATCTGTTTCCCAAAATTTTCAGCTTAGAATTAAGACTTTCGAGCCGATTATTTGTTGAATTCAAAAAATTGGCATGTTTGTTACGTGCATGAAGAGCCCATTCGTTTTTGATGACATGCCAATTTTCATTGAAATAGCTGATAACTTCAGGCAAATTCAAATTCAATAACTCTTTATGAAACGTTTCGTACTCCTCCTCCGTACGATTTTTTGAATTATTTCTAATGCCTGATCGCGCTGTCTTTTCGTAATGTTGCATTTTGATATAGTTATTTCGCGGTAAAATGTTTTCAACACACGAAATAAGCAAATCTGTAACACCGCATTTGGAAAATTTTCAGTATAAATCGCCCGATCTGAAAAATCTTTACCTCCGATGATAACTTTGACCTTTTCCCACGCTGGCTTAGTTTCTTTAAATATATCGATCATCGCTCCAATTGATTCTTTTGATTCGCTCTTACATACGAATAAGTTGACGACTTCAGTATTGCCATTTCCATCAACAAATGACTGTATGAAAAGCGGCATTTTGCGACTGTTCATGTTGTTTGTTGCATCAAAAAATAACACTTCCGGAAGCTTGTCAAACATCGATGTCATCCGCTGGTCTTGAAAATAAATGCCTAAAGATGGGATCAAAATTAATTATTCCAGATTGCGTGTGCTCTTAAATTATTACCGAGTAACTCGTTTTGTTCATTTCTTACAAGACGAACAATTGCATCTGGAAAACTGTTCAAATACTCCAGCAAATGTTCTAACTCATTGTCAGGAGTAAGCTGTTGTTTTACCATTTGCATTTTAGTTTGCAAGTTATGTAGTGCTTTAAGTGGTAAGGGAGCTCCTCTTCTATTCATAATCTCGTTTTTGATGCGGAGCTTGCTGGCCCCACAAGAAATTAGCTTCTGCACTTTCCGAATTTCATTTTCTTTAAGCCTCATATTTTCGGGATAGTGTTGAAATGTTAACAAGTCGGACCGGTGATTTTCATGGATTAAATGAGATTCCATTACAGTAAGCTTGTTTTTCACTAAAGCGATCCTAACCTAATTTTGAACATTGCCATGAATTTTCCTATAAAACTCAGAAAACTCTGAAAATTACCTTAAACAGACATTGTCGCTTGTATGTTGATGAATTCCTTTGCTTTTGGATGGCCGTTCTTTACCGGCTTTACATTCTAATTTTAGTCTTTCATAGACGATTGAGGAAACGTAATCACTTTCGCCTTTCAATTTATGCGAATCGGAAATAACGATAACGTTATTTGTTTCGTTCTCATATTTTGTCTTTACTTCAAGGAGATGTTTGTAATCATTAAAGCGAGAACTTAATTGAAAATTTTCCATTTTTTCACACAAAAATTCGACTTGCCGCTCATCACGTTTCGAAAAGAGTACTAGCATTGTATATTGAAACAATTGAAATCCAGATTTTGAACATTCACAATGAATCATTTCTAAAAAAACTCGCACCAAGTTAAAGAACATTAATTTTGACGAACATTTTTCCAGACTAAATGGTGGGAATATTCGAATAGTTTTGTTTTTCTTCAAAAAAAAAATTAAATAGAAAACGAGTTCATTCAAACATTCAAATTGACAAAAACTTTTTCGAATTTTGCAATTTCGTCAAATGACTTAATAAGAAACGAGATCAGTCACACCAGTGGGGACTGGCTAATGGCACGCAAGACAAGATTTATAAGCATAATAAAATATTATTTTCGCGCGGCGCGGCGCGAAAATAATATTTTATTATGCTTATAAATCTTGTCTTGCGTGCCATTAGCCAGTCCCCACTGGTGTGGCTGTTGGCACTCGCATGCCAATAGCATGCTCCCGTGAGGACTGGCTAATGGCACTCGAGTGCCAATAGCATGCACCGGTGAGGACTGGCTAATGGCACGCGCATGCCAATATCATACTCCAATGGGGACTGGCTAATGGCACGCGCGTTCCAATAGCATCAGCCTTTTTTAATTCACTATCCGTCAATGATTGATCGAATGGGCCCCCCAATTTCTTACTGGTGCATGCGTTTCGAGGGCAAACGTAACTTTTTTGTAGACTTAATAAAAAAAATTAAAAACTTCAAGAATATTACAATGACTCTATCTAATAGACATCAAATTTTTTCGCACAATTTTTGGAAAAACAGTGAATCTGAACTTAATGAGTTTTCAGTTGGAAAACGTAAATTTATTGATCTTCCCAATTACATCACCGATTATTTCAAAAATAAAAATATTCCTATTATTACCCGAATAAAAGCGATGAGCTTTTTAAATTTCAACTCAATAAAATTTTCTCCAGGGTACTATATAATTGAAAAATTAAGTTCAACCGTTCCAATTTTCAATGAAATTCTATATATTTTTGAACTTGAAAATGAGTTCGTTTTCATTACAAGAAACTGGGAAACTTGTACCTATAACTCAAATCTTGCAGCTTACGAAATAAAGGCTAATGAATCATTCAATTTTATCAAATTTAAGGATTTGAAATATATTGAAACATTTAACAAAACACAAAGCTATTCGAAATCTGAATGGTATATCGTCACAAAGCATTGTTACATAAAACATTAATTTTAAATCAACAAAAATAATTTTAACAGAAATATTTTAGCTTTAAACTTTTAATCTTAAACGTAAACTTTTAACTTTTAACTTAAACTACTTTGAAATTAACAACAATAACTGAAAGACTGAATTAATAATTTTTTTATAATTGTAAATGAAACTTGTAATGTAAACTTTTTCAAAGAAAATATTGAAGATAAAAGAAAAAACCAAATAAAAGGTTACATGTTAATAAAAAACAGCTGTTCTTTGTTAAAACACCAACTCGAAAATGACTCTAAGTCCATCGTTTGTTTATTTATACTGTAGTTTGTCGCGTAGTTCTGTGGACCGTATTCAGCCAGTGTTCAATCTTATGAAGTATCTGAATCACGTTAAGTTAGATATATTTTCAAACTTGGAATCAATCGTAATTATATTTTCAGGAAATTTAGAAGCTTCCAGTCTATCCATACTTTCACCAGATAACACTGTGAACAATTATAGAACTTATTTCAATCAACCATTGCTGTACGAAGATTATGATCACGCAAAAAATCGTAAAATCGATTCGAATAGACGTTTGTGGATGTGGCCATACTTGTGACGAAGTTTTTTGTTGTTCCAATTGTGTTCTATTTACGTCATTTCTCCTATTCTCCGAATTAAATGAGATATTTTATTGTGTACGAAATTGTATAAACCTTTTCGATGACATTTAGGCCTAACTGCCCAAAGTTTTATCCAAATTTCCGGATGAAAAGAATATTTTTTTAAATAACTACGATGCGACAATAAATTAAATAATAGCGGAACAAATTAATGACAACTACTACGAACTGAGGCAAAAAAAAAGAGAGTTGTGTGAGATGTGAGCGGTTTTCGCTGTAATTTCGGAGTCAATTTTAAGTATGACGCTCAAATGGCCAATTTTTCACGTTTCATTTCTTAAAAGTATTCAATATTTTGTTCTCAAAAAACATAATATGAAAAATTGGCCATTTCTGCGTCATACTTAAAATTGACTCCGAAATTACACCGAAAACGGCTCATATCTCGATTAGCCAAATATTATATCTTACACTGTAAAGCTGAGGAAGAAATAGTTCCTAAATTTGGCAGTTTTAATGTAAATGGTATGGAATTAAAACTCACAAATATTCATTAATACTTTCTAATGATGTTAGAACTTTTTCTTCCTTAATCGAAAAGAATTACAGTGAAATATCTTTCGACAAAATTTCTTCTGAAAAATAAGGTGGTTGTAATATATTCCTTTACTTAGGCTATTTTCATTCCTAAATTTTTTTACGTGCAGCAGTACCGGGTCGAAGGCACTAGAAAAGTCAAGTAACAATAGAAGCGATACAAATCTTTTATCCTTTTCCCGCTTATGCAAATTTTCTCTTATGCCTTATGTCTTATGATTAATGTGAAAAAATCAATCGTACACTTGCTATGATCATGATATAAAATTTTCATGCAAAATTTGTCTAGTGTTTTTGTCACGGTGGTAAAAGGGTCCTTTTGACCTTTTCACCACCTGGCTCTAAATGCACCGTTTTAGCTCCTTGTGAAGTGATCTATCTCCAACCCAAAAAAATTAATTTTTCCCTGAGTCCGTCCCATACCACCGTCGGCCATTTTACTGGTCACCCTGACACACTACACACCCAACCCATCAACTCAGTGACTAAAATAAGGAACATTCGTGTCGCCAAATGGCGACACTGGCCCTCAGAGTGGCGACACAGCAATTGATCTTTTCCACCAGACAAACGCCCCCATTTTACAAAGAAAGTTTTGAAAAAACACGCTAAAAATTTTAGTTCGTAATATTTGTTATCAAACGCACTCATTCTATTCGATTTCGAAAATCTGATTTTTTGAACAATACCACCAATACCACTTTTTGAAACAATGCTTTCGTGATTTGCCTTTTTTGTTTCTGTGTTTTGCATAATATTTATCAAAAAAATGGAAAAAAATCAAAAAAGTGGCTTCCAAAAGAAAAAGGAAGCAGAAGAAAAAGAACGAAGTGAATTGGCCAATCGCCCTGGTCAAATGAAAATTTCAAATTTTTTCAAAGAAAATCAAATTCCCGTAATTGCTGTTGGTCATGTGTCTCATACAGATGATAATTCCAAATCTGATTCCGATGACGGTGAGTTCACACGTTGCTTCGACTGATTTGACTTTTTCAATAAACTTTCGCTATTCAAACTCAGATCCGAAAGATCCGATAGTTACACGCGATCTATCTCCGTCGCCTGAGAACTGTGGTCCACCAGTAGAAATTAAATCGGAAAATAATAATAACGAAGCTATAGCCCAAGCTATAGCCATGACAAAAAAGAAGTTGTCGGTTGGAAATCTAATATCGAATTATGATTGTCTGGAATCTATAACGAAAATTGTGTCAGGACGAAAGCGTGTGTGTAAAGTCTGCAGAGAATTCGATGATGTAGCAAAGCAACATTCAAAAACTCATACAGTTCCGTTTCGAAATGGTATCGTAGTGGATAGTCAAGACAAACTAAAACGAGTTATCGAGCATCTAGAATCACGTCAACATCAACAAGCAGTTCAAGCAAAAAAAAAAAGCACGAATTGTGGAAAGCTCGTAGCGACCGTCATGAGTGGGGAAAATATTTGAATTCAGAGAACGAATATTTGCTCGAAGAGTTGACTAAGATGGCTGTCGACGTATACAACGACGCTTTACATGGAACGCTTCCCTGTTTCAATTCAGTTAATTTTACATGCGACAAGATTCGACAATCGTCTGCCACCTTTCGAAATAACCGATAAAATTTTACGATACCGCAATCCAAGTGGTTATAACGAGATGTTGAAAATTATAGCTGACACCGAAATGGCTAAAATTATTCAACGAATCAACAGTAGTGTTTGCTATTCAATTCAAGTTGACGGTAGCCTCGATAGGACCCAAAGTGACAACAAATTCACAACTTTGCGCTTTATTGAACCAGATGGTACAATGCAAAGTATTTTCCTTGAAGTTTCATCGCCAACACAAAATGGTGCTCACGGTTTACTCGAAGCAGTACTAGCAGCGATCAAAAAACTTATTCGTGAGAAATTAGCTTCAGTAACAACAGACGGTGAATCAGCAAATTCTGGTTCAGATGGAGGTTTATGGAAATTACTGGAACAGGAATTAGGACGAAACATTCTGGCGATATGGTGCACTTGTCATTGATCAGATCTGGCGTTGGAAGACATGGAAGATGAGGTTTCCGAACTTACGCTCTGGAAAAAAAATTCCGTAGCGTGCGCAACATACTTTCGTACGTCGAAAAATCGCTCGAAACGCCTTGATGAATTCGGAACAATCCTTGGCATCAATGTTCTAGCATTTCCAGCTCACAACGAAATCCGATTCGCTGAACACGGTAAGAATCTGTTGAAAGCCATCATCCGAAATTTGCCTGCGTGCAGGAAAGTGTGGTCGGAGATCGCAGAAAGTAAATCCTATGATTTTACACGAAAAGAGAAATTGAACGCTTCTAACCTCTTGAAAATTTGGACTCACGATACTCTACAATTTAAACTAACGGCATTTATGGCTGATGTCTACGATGTCTTCACCAGTTTGCAGAAGGGGCTGCAGAAATCGTTTTTAATCTTGCCCGACATATTTACTCTACGAGACGCTGCGTTAAGAAAATTTAATGCTTTGAGCAGTGGACCTTTTCCAGGAGGAGAAGAAGAAAAGGCATTGAAAATGAATGCAGAAAAAAATGTGCTGGTTGATCTGAGCCATTTTTTCTCTTCGTCGGCAAATCAAAATTCAGATTTTCGTAGAATCCGGCACAAGATTGCAACATCATCAAAAAACTTCTTGTCACAACGACTGAACGTTGATCAAGAGAAGTCGATTCAATTGATGAGGAGCGTATTAATGGCGAATTCCTGTGCAACTCTAATACAGCATTCGGTAAATGCTTTGAAAATATTCATTAATAGTGATGATGAAGACAAAATCAACACGCTTGTACATGATATTTGTGAGCTATGGCCAATAATAAAAGACATTCCACGATTGGAAACTTCGGATGTTGGTGTTCAGTACAGCGTTCGATTGCGCCAGATGTTTGTAAAGTCACGAGGACAATTCCAACGGCTGCTCGGAGCTTTCGCGGTCACATCGCCCCATAGTATGAATACCGAAAGAGCGGTGAGTCATTTCAACAAGAATAAGTCGATTCATCAAGAGAACCTTGATCTAATTCGCGTATCTCAGCGATTAAATATTTCATTGAATTGTGTTGGTACAGCTTACTTTGATCCACGGCCTGCCGTATTTGCGTTTCTTGAGAAAAAAGAACGCCGATTTCGACATACCGATAGTGAAATTTACCAGACACATGATTTTTGTAAGAAATTCTTTAGAAAAGAAACTACAGTGTAAACTAAATTAATGCAAACTGTAAAAAAAAATGTATCTCCTAAATTTCATAATTCGAATAAAAATATTTTCTTTGTGGAACGGTGCAGACCAGATCATATTTTAGCTAAATAATTTATCTAAAAATTTCACTTGAAGAGAGAATTTCTCTAAAATAGGCTCTGGTGTGGATGTGTAAAATTCTCAATGCAAACTTTTTCATCAGATTCGTGCATTGTGCAACGTTTTGTTTTAATTTTTTCCATGCACAAAGTACATGGGGTACAACCCTAAATGGGAAAATTCCTCGATTTTTCGGTCCAATAATGAAACAAAATTTCTAACTTCGGTTAGGACGTTTCGTGAATTTATTTTCGCATCATCAGCTAAAATTTTTATCGAATTACAGTCTGATAATTCGATAAAAATTGTAGCTGATGATGCGAAAATAAATTCGGGAAACGTCCTAACCGAAGTTAGAAATTTTGTTTCATTATTGGACCGACAAATCGAGGAATTTTCCCATTTAAGATTTTCGACACACGGCCAAGGAAAACCAAAAATATTATTAATGTGGTACAAGGGAATGAGAAAAGTGCTTGCTGAAAGAAAACCTAATTTTCACCAGTGAATTTTCCATTTCCAACAACGGGAAATTTTACTTGACCGTCAAATTGGTGTAAAATCATTCAAAGTCTTCGTTGAGCAAATTTCATATCAGCCTTGTTGCCTTTGGATGCGAAAACCTTGGGCCTTGACAAAGATTTGGCGACACCGTGAAAATGACCTTATTTTAGTCTCTGCATCAACTTTTATTTCACACTAAACATCCTAACATCCTAACACAGTCCAAAAATTTTGCTCATATTTGACCTATACTTTGAATACACTCACACAGACATACAAAACATTCTTTTATGGGCTTTACATGGCGCCCAAAATTTCAAGAATTTCATACAAATGGCTCTGGAACTAACTAACTGACCCACTATAACAAACTAACGTAGGATGTTTCCATTAACTTTGGCTTCTATTTTCGGATCCACTGGACCGATTTTGATGAGTAAAAAGTCGATTTCAATCAAAATTTTACGTAGAATCCGAAAAACTAGGTCTCAGGAGGGTACGACGCAAGGGAAAAAAGTCAAAACTTAGCTGTATATATGGTTCCGAAGTCAAGGAAAAAAAATTTCTGAATTTTTTGTTCGTATATGGACTTGCGTCACGGGCGCATCGCTACCGCGCGCCCGTGATTTGAAATTAAAACTTAAATTCGATTTTTCTAAAAGAACTGAAGCTGTTTAAGGGGCCATTCACAATGTACGCACGCTAAAAAAAACCGTTTTTTGATCAGCACCTCCCCTCTCGCACGCATATTTTCATGCAGCACGCTTTTTTCGAACCACCCTTCCTCCTTAGTAGCATGCGTACTTCGTGAACTACTAAACTGTTCCATTTCATTAAAAAAAACTTTTGTCCGCACAATTTCAAATTGAAAATATCTGTTGCGATGCATACTCCATCTGCCCGAAATTTGTTCAATTGTTTTTGACGTTTACTTTTCGCACGTCGAAAATTTTCGAAATATTTATGTCATGTGTATGAGTGCACCGATAAAGAGGTGCGATTGTGATGTTTTATTTTGATTCATTTTGTGAAAGAATTACAATTGCATAACAAATGTTGTCGGCAGCTCGCTTGCAAATTAGGCAAATCGGCAGTCAATTTTATAGACAGCAAAGCCTTAACATTGTTCCTGTACGATGGAAGTCGTATCGTGCAGCTATTCTCGAAGAGTTCGATAAACCTCTTGTTGTAGCAAATATTAAAAATAAAACACCACTCGGCACGTCTATGGTCCGAATGAGCGTTGATTTTTGTAGCTTAAACTTAGCTGATGTTAATAAATTATCGAGTAAAAATAAAGACGACAGTCTCCTTCCAACTATTCCCGGTTGCGAGTTTTCCGGTGAAGTGACAGAAGTCGGTGACTTTGTCGTTGAAAACATAAAAAAAGGTGACAAAGTCGTCGCGCTTTTAGGTAATTTAAATTTTTAAGCGGACGAAAAGTGAAACGGTTTTAATGTTTAATTCGAACGCAGCTCACGATCATCAAATTGCTGGTGGACTAGCCGAAGAAGCGGTTGTTCCTGAAGTGGATTGCTTCAACTGTGGAACTGTCTCCACAAGAGACGCTGCTGTCTTAGTGAAAGGCCATGGAACAGCTTTTCTTGCGTTTACAAAATACTGCGAGCTAAAAGAGAATGACATCGTGATCGTGTTGGCTGGCCCAGCTGGCAATGGCCTGGCAGCTATCCAAATGGCAAAAAATGTTTTCAAAGCCAAAGTGTATGTGATTTGTGACACGGATGATACAACGAACTTGATACGAGATGAAGGAGCACACAAATCCATTAGTGTCAAAGAAGGTTTGAGAAAAGTTTATAAATTCTTCCAAGATGCGCTTAAAGATAGGAAAGCCAAATTAGTGTACGACGCTGTGGGCGATGGTCTTATGTACGTGGCAGCTGATTTGTAGGTTTTTTTTTGCGTTTTAAATATTCCGTTTTTTCAACTTGCGATTTCTAGTGTGGATCCTGAAAAAGGACAATTCATAACAGTAGACGCTGCTTACGATTTTTCAACATTTAGCTCAACGAAACCTAAGGAAGATTTCAGGAAGTCGAAGAAAAAGAAGCAGGAAAATGAACAAGAAAAGTCCGAAGAAAATGTAGATTGGTTTGTTCCGAAGATTCAGCATATCGATTTGCATAACCTTCAAGAGACTGACAAGGATTCCTATCGGCAAATAGTAACGGATACCTTGGCATTGTCTGAAGAAGATTTAGTTATCCCATACGTTAGCAAAACATTTGGCTTAGATGAAATAAATGAAGCCGTGAAATTTATCAAAGAAAAAAAGTGCACTGGAAAAGTGTTGATTGACGTGAAACAGAAAAGTGCCCAAAAGAATGAATAGCGAAAAAAATGTCAAAGAATAATTGAAAATAAAGAAATGTTCTCCGAAAAATCAGGACTTTGGCTTTGACATAGAGCATGGATCTTGTCCTCGTATTACGTGATAGAGGCGCCACCAACAAGCGGCTAAATCGAATCTTTCACATTGTGATACGTTTGTATATTTTGAATGTTTATTCTATCGATTTGCCATTGATTTCGAACTTAACCTTTTTCATTTGAGTTGTTTTGTTGTGTTATGTGCCTATGATTCATTATAATTGTAAAAAAATGGCAAATACACTCCACAGACCCTGGAAATTGCTCTTGCAATGATCGCAAAAACACTTTCAGCGAGTTTCTTTCGTACATTTTACTGACAGTCTGTACCTTTGTTCGTTTACTATCGCCACGTATTCAGTGTTCTGTGAAGTAATCTTTAATCCGCGATCTGTAGAGACGATAGAGCTGTATCGTCTCGCAATTTTCAAAAAACAGTTTCGGTATCTGAATATTTCTCCTGTTACTGCCAGCAAAACTAAAACCTGTGAATTGGACGCAACTTCACACCGACTGAAAAGTCAGGATTCTCCTTCCACAAAGCCATGGGAGAATTAAGGCTCAAAGTCAGGTCAGGTCAACCTGACCTGACCTGAAAATACCTGAACCTGATTACGACCTGACCTGAAATTTACCTGATCTGAAATTGACCTGAAACCTGAATACCTGAAATCAAAAAAACCTGAATGACCTGAATGACCTGAAATGCAAAATGATCATACGAGTCTCATGAAACCTGTAGTCGGATGAGATTTAACTTTATTTATTTGAAATTAAATCATTTATGACCTGATTACAAATACAAAATAATCGGATATGATCCATATGACAAAATTGTCCCGTCGTAGCTTATTGATAGAAACAGTAGACAAATGAAATACCGTTTCACTTGAAAAAGTGTGTTCCATTGTTTAACAAAAATTGAATTCGGGAGAATTTCGACAAAATTCAACCGCTAAAAAATGAGCCATTTTTTTTAAGTGAGGCCCGGATTGGCCTTGTGATGTTGGAGAGGGGCGCCGAAATCAAAAGGTCAATTTCAGACCGAAATACGTATTTCACTTGCGTCCAAAATCTAAATAGCCCGTGAGCGAAGAATCAAAATCGAAAACATGTTTCGACAACAAGCGAGGTCTTAATCAACGAACTGTTAATTGATTGTTAATTTAAGATGCAAAAATAATTTGGATACGTCAAAGTGTGATGCCTCATGCGTCTTTCGTTAGCTAGCTCGGTCATGTGCTCGATAGTTACGCTTTTTACATGTTGGGGAACGTCCATAAATCCCGTCAGCTCCAAAATGTGGGTGGTAGTTTTGAAAAGAGGACGTACCTATAATTACTCTAGCGTCGCCACACATTTCGTAAGAAACATTTCGTCGATATAATAGATAATAATGACTTAATTTGCATCGCAACAAAGCAATTTTCGAAAAAAAAGTCGTCAATAAATGAGCTTTTTCGATTGGAAAAGCCAAAATCAACTTTCTGTGAAACGAAATCTGCTTATCTTAGAGATTGTTTTAAAGCTAAAAATTTAAAAAAAAAATCAAATAGCTGACGTGCACAGGGGGAGAGGTGGGATGGGGTCGCGAAAGTGAGACATAAGAGAACAAAGGGGGTCTCCTTTTTGTCTTTTAGTCTTACCGCCCGATGAGGTAGCCAGTCCGTGTCTGCCGTTAAATGTGCTCGTTATAATGGGACTAGTAAATACCCCCGCCCCTAGGGGCTACGCAGGCTTTATCATTTTCGCTTTAACATTAAAGGGTAGGTTACGTAGTGGAAACCCCCGCCCCTAGGGGCTACGCAGGCTTTATCATTTTCGCGTGTTGTCTATTCAGAGAGCCATATTTTTTTTCGTTTTAAATAATGATGCGTAATGTTTCAACTTCCCTCGTACTCCACTTCCTCCGTGGAACGTATGCAACGTTCCCCGTATTCCACTTCCCCCGTATTCCACTTACCCCGTATTCAACGTTCACCGCATTCCAAGTTCGCCGTATTCAACTTTCCCCGAATTTTATTTCTTCGTATTCCACTTCCCCCGTATTCCACTTCCCCCGTATTTCACTTCCCCCGTATTCCACTTTCCCCGTATGCCACTCCCCCGTATTCCACTTCCCCCGTATTCCACGTTCACCGTATGCAAAGTTCACCATATTCAACTTTCCCCGTATTCCAAGTGCCCTTATACCACTTCCCCCGTATCCCACCTCCTCCGTGGAACGTATGCAACGTTCCCCGTATTCCAATTCCCCCGTATTCCACTTCTCCCGTATGCCACTTCCCCGTATTCCACTTCCCTCGTATTCCACGTTCACCGTATGCAAAGTTCACCATATTCAACTTTCCCCGTATTCCAAGTACCCCTTATACCACTTCCCCCGTATCCCACCTCCTCCGTGGAACGTATGCAACGTTCACCGTTTTACACTTCCGCCGTATTCCACTTCCCCCGTATCCCACGTTCACCGTATGCAAAGTTCACCGTATTCAACTTTCCCCGTATTCCAAGTTCCCCGTCTTCCAAGTTCC
>CM055403.1:68441997-68502384 GCA_029228625.1 Pseudolycoriella hygida
AAAACATAAAAATTGACCCAATGTCCCACTGCCCGACATTTTCACCAACCAAAAAAATGTATAAACAAAATCAATGCATCATTTCGTTCCATACAAATAATTCCATACAAAGAAAATATTTGAATACGCCACATGATTTCATTTTATACAAATAAAAAAAAATATTTGAATACGCCACTTAATAAACGAACGTAAATACATTGAGAATATTAGTGAATGAAGCCACGTGCATAAAATAATTTTTTCGTTTATTGCTTCTTACATTTGTGCACATCACACACACACATAAATATTCTCCCTACTTGAACAAATCTCTCATACAAAATTTCTAATCATTTTTCGTTGTATAAATTTTATACAGGAAGTACGCAGTTCCAAATGTATAAATACCACTTTTTAATTCGCTTGAAAGTATCGCCGGTTGGTGATGTCCAGCGCTAAGCGTCGTTGCAAAACGATGCTAGGTGCGGATGGCGATACTGTTCTTATTATGGGAGACTGTACCCATAACAAGAGGGGGGACTGCTTCATTGCGGTCCCAGTACTTTAACAAAAGGAACTTCTCTCGTTCTCTGTCTCTAGGTTTCCCTTGTGGTTTTCTCTTCCCCCTCGAAATTAGGTTTGCATTGCTTTTTTGGGTTAAAAAAAGCAATGCAAAAGGGTTTAGTTCCTTGAAACTCTTCACGCAGGTCGGATGTAGATAGATTCACATGCGAATCTACTTTTGCATTGCCTTTTTTTGAATCATATAAGGCAATGCAAAACGACTTTTTGATTTAGGTCCTCGGAACTCTTCAAGCAGGTCGGATCGGACGTAGATAGATTCACATGCGAATCTACTTTTGCATTGCCTTTTTTTGAATCAGATAAGGCAATTCAAAACGACTTTTTGATTTAGTTCCTCGGAACTCTTCAAGCAGGTCGGACCTATGTTGGTTCACGCTGGAAATTTGTGGCCGACAAACCGACAGACAGACAGACAGACAAACAAACAGACAAACTTTTGAATTTTATAATTATAAAATGATCAGAAGTGAGAGTAATGGAGTACGGTTTGTCGCTCACCGAGCATCAGCTTGAAAGAGAAAACCATTCCCATTTTGAAAAGGTACGTACTTTGCGTTTCTCTTAATTAAAGTTTCAATTCAAAAGCTTCGTTCCGCGTTTCGGGTTATTTGTGAGTTTTTTTTTCAAAATTATTGAAATGGATTCGACTCAAGACACCGAAGTGGGAGAAAACGATGTAGATAAGTCACTAGATTCTGAGGTAGAATCCTTGCCTGAAGATAGTGAAAACGAAATAGATGATAACCAAGAAACTGAATATGGTGATGACGGGAGTGGACGCGATAAAGAAAATAGAAAATGGAGTGGCTTATTGTCCCATTTTGCGTTAGTTGCTGATGGGACTGGAAAAAAATTTGCTGTATGCAAGCACGCTAATTGTTCCTCGTAAGAGTAAAACTATTTTGCACTGTAATGATTGTATACTAAAATTTAACATATTATCTAGGAGATACAAGTTATCAGGGAAAAGCAATGGAAGCACAGGAAACATGAAACGACACCTAGAAAATAAACACCCCGAGGCACTGCATTCTTCATTCGTTGCAGTGGATGCTTTCGTTAGTTCCTGACGTAGCGTTACAGTTTTTCTTGGCTAATGTTTTATATTTTTAGACATTTTCGCAAGAAAATTTTCGCGAAGCGTTGATGAGATGGGTTATTGAATGTAACCAACCATTTACCGAACCACAACAAGCGGCGTTTGTTGCACTCATCCGTACATTGAATCCCGAAGCTAAAGTTGTTTCTGATGTCAAGGTCAAATCAGACGTAATGGCTGCCTATAAAGACAAATTGGAAGAACTTAAACGCGAAGTGGCTAATGTGCCTGGTAAAATTTCAATAACATTGGACGCGTGGACGAGCAAAAATGCATTGGCATTTTTGGCGATAAGAGGTCACTGGCTTGACGACAAGTGGGTTTATAGAACAAAATTAATCGATTTTGCATACATCGACGGTGAGCACACGGGATTCAATCTTAGTGAAATTTTTGGGGAATGTTTGTCCCGTTTGGAGCTTCCATATTCAAAAATTTTGGCAATTACGCTAGACAATGCGTCGAACAATGACACGTTCTTCGACTGGCTCCAAGAACATGGCTTAACAGCTCATAAGAATCGAATGCGATGTATGGCACACATCATCAATTTGTGCGTACAAGGCATTTTACGGCCTATGGCATGAAATATCTCGTGCCAATAATCGACGTTCCAACGAGATGGAACTCAACTTATCATATGATATGTAGAGGAGAGAAACTGGCAGTTCCTCTTCGAAATTTGTGCGCAAACGAGAAATCCCTGAAATTCCTCGAATTGAAAGACGTGGAATGGAAAGAGTTAAAAACGATAAGGGGATTTCTGGAGAAATTTGATCGGGCAACCAAATTAATGAGTATGGAACGCCACTCCTCGAATTCATCTTACCTACCCACATTGAATTGGCTCATTGAATTTCTTTCCGATTACGTCAACGAAAATACTGGACCCCTTGCCGCTGCTGCACAATTTGGACTCACCAAACTTCAAAAATACGACCTCAACATTACTGAAGCCAGACTGCCGTTTATTTGCACATTTTTACATCCAGCACTAAAGATGGATTATTACAAAGAACATGAGTACAACCGGTCTACTATCCGAACAATCCGAACAGAAATTTTGAACTTTTATATGGAAAACTATGAGTCCACGAGTGAATCACGCACCAGTTGCAAACGTAGTGCTAACAGTCGCACCGCAGAAAAACCAGACGATGATGACGAGGACGACGACTTTCGCAAACACATGTTCAAACGGTCAAAAACTGGAAAGGAGTCAACAGAATTCAATAAATATGTCAATTGGCCGATATCGCATAAAAACGTCGATCCATTAGAATTTTGGAAAGGAAACCAAAAGGAATTTCCTCATTTGAGCTTGATGGCTCGAGATTTCCTCGCCATTCAGCCTAGCTCGGTAAGCGTGGAACGCGATTTCTCACAAGGGGTTCACGTGGTAACACCGACAAGATCGTCATTGAAGGAAAATACAACTACAGCAATTATGTGCCTGAAGTCCTGGTATAAATAAATGAAAAACTAAAAGGTAATAAAAACATCCTAAATTGTTACACATCTCGTTCTTATTGATTCCTGAGCAATCGAACCTCAACATTACTTAACTAATTTTCGCCCTATAAATAAAAAATAATCAGGTCATTCAGGTACTTTCAGGTTTAACGAAAATCAGGTTCAGGTCAGGTCAGGTTTTTTTTTCAACTGACCTGACCTGACCTGACCTGAATTCAAATTTATGATTTCAGGTTCAGGTCAGGTAATATCGACCTGTTTAGAGCCTTAGGGAGAATCAACAACCTTTTCTTGTACGGTGTGGAATTAAGTTTAAAATTGGTTCAAATGTCGAGTAAAACGTACGTTACGTACAATCATCACTCGCGTTTAAGTCGAACTTAATTAAAAACTGTACGCATACGAATTGTGGTCGAACACGAAACTTGAGTTATGATTTGCTCCCTTTGGCAGTACTTCCCATTTAAATTTGATGAGATCTTTGGATTCTTGTTTAAGCTGTTGTCCTTAGAGTGAGCGTTGATATGGCCGTCGAAGTTCAATTTGTTGTTCCCCTTCTCTACACATGGAAGCGTCACAGCGCATGCCGATTGGGCTCTGACGTACAACCAGTTACTGAATGTGCCTAAATTTGTGTTAGGGTTCATCATTTTTATTTGCCCCAATCCATTCGCATTTGGGGCGGTAATTTGTCCAGCAATTTTTGGATCAACTGCCAGAGACACTGCCACATACCGGATTTTTATATTTCGCACGTAACGTTTCGAAACGACATGGAGAAGTCTATGAACGTTTCAATTTTGTTCATCTCTGGTGGTGCTTCATTTTTGATAGCTCTGATTTGGGCATCAAATAACATTTTTAGTGTGTCCATTATTTCAGGTACTGATTCGGGCCTCGTTAGTAAGTTTTTTACCGCTTGACGTGCGGGTTCCTCCAAGCATTTTTCCAACCGAGATAGATTTTCTCCGTTAGATAGGCCGCAGGTCGTCGTGATCGTCGTTGCAAAGTACAACGTTACGACATCTTCTGTTCTATAAGTATGGAGCTTTCGATATTATCCCCGTTGAATTTATTGTGATGTGTAAAAAAGTGACACTGTATTCTATATGTGAAGCAATGTCAAATTCTATACATTTTTGATGTGATATCTTCGACCAATCTTGGGCATTTTGTCGGGTTTTTGAAGCTGAAGGTGGGAGTCCACCAGAATCGCTCAAAACGGTTTTTTCGATGAAGAAGTGATGGAAAATATTGGTTTTTGATAGGATTGTAGTACCTACCAAGTGAGACAGTCATTTTCAATACCTTAAACCGTCGCTACCCCTCCTCTGTGGGGAATAATCCGTCAAAAATGGGTCAAACTTTGAATGGCTTTAGCTCAGTGCAACAGCCCTAATCTGAAAAACTTCAGTGGGATGATAGCCCATTTAGCATTCTAAGAAGGTCGTTGCAGCTGAAACGAGTTGACTGCAAAAAGTTTCTACGTAACTTTGCTGCAACGTCACCACAACCATAATTGCACAACCGTTGCGTAACCGTTATGCAACTAAACAATGCCATCAGGAAGAGAGAGCTATTTTTGTGAAAGCAAGCTCCCCAGTAGGGGTGTGCGGACACGCCCGATTTCTCGGCCCGTTCACAAGCCCGCCCGCCCAATACCGGGCACGGGTGGGCTCGAACGTCTTTATTTCGACAATGGGTGGACACGGGCTTCCCGTTTTCAAAATCGAACGGCACGGGTCCGCATGGGCAGGCGTCAACTTCGCATGAAAATGGACGAATGACCCTTCTGTGTTCTTCAATTCGATAGATAATCAATAAAGAATCAATAAGGTAATGTTCTTATGAGGGAGTCCGTTTGAAAGTCTTTTAAAGTCCTGTTCTAGCCGGTAGTGAACTTAAACATTTTTCAATAGGCGGTCTCGACTTTGTATTGAAACTTTTCACCTTCGTTGATATTCTGGAACCGCCCTTTAAAAAAATTTAAAAATAACGACCGGCTAGAGCAATTTTTTTGTAATTTTTACTTTTATGGAAAAAATGCAGCAACTGGTAAAGACATTCAAACTTTTTAACGGGCGGTTCCTAAATATCGAAGAGGGTAAAAAGCTTCCATACTAAGCCGAAACCGCCCGCAGAAGAAGTTATAATCTTTCTACCGGCTAGAACATTTGTTAGAATTTGAATAACCAAAAGAAGTTCTTTTGGAAGCTTGCTTGATCGTGAGATATAATTGGGGGGAAATTTACCGCCAATTTGTTAGAATTTACGACGGACTACTCCCCACAGAGGAGGGGTAGCGACGGTTCGAAATATTTAAAATAACCGTCTCACTTGGCACTACAATCCTACCAAAAACCAATATTTTCCATCACTTCTTCATCGACTTACATCGAAAAAACTGTTTCGGGCGCTTCTTGAGCTCCAAAAACCCGACATTTTTGAAAATTAAAAAAAAAATGAAAAAATACATGTCCCCTAGAATTGAATCCTAACAAAAACCTCTTAAAGGTAAGGTGTGACGCAGTCCCTATGTCCACTTCCAAAATAAATGATATCGATGGAGGTGACGCTTACGCTGGTCGAACGCAAAAAAAATTAAATGAAAATAATTATATCTCGTGTTCAAAAAATGCGTCACAGATGCCAGACCCACCAACGTATAATTTTTCTGTTCTTTCAGCTTTCAAACTGGAAAAATTTGTCTCCGCCTGGAGAAATTTTTTATGAGAAAAAAATTTTTAGGTGCGAAGTCTGAAAGTGTAGAAAAAATATTACTTTAATGATTGATATCATTTATTTTGGAAGTAGACATAGGGACTGCGTCACACCTTACCTTTAAGAGGTTTTCGTTGGGATATCAATTCTTTTGAAAGTAAGTTGGAAAAAAATTGGAAAAAAAAGTTTTATTTCTTTTTACAATAGATTTTTCAAAAAAAAGTAAAAAAAAATTCAAAAAAAATGTTTTCAAAAATTTTTTTTTAAAATAAATTTTTTCAAAAAATTTTTTCAAGAAAATTCTTTCCACATCATCCCACACACTTCCCACATCATCCCACACATTTCTCACATCATCCCACATCATTTCACACACATCCTACATCATCCCACACACTTCCCACATGATACCACACACTTCCCACATCATACCACACACTTCCCACATCATCCCATACACTTCTCACACACTTCCCACATACTTCCCACATACTTCCCACACACTTCCCACATCATTCCACACACTTCCCACATCTTTCCACATACTTCCCACATCATCACACACACTTCCCACATCATCCCACATCATTCCACATACTTCCCACATCATTCCACACACTTCCCACATCATTCTACACACTTCCCACATCATTCTACAGACTTCCTACATCATCACACAAACTTCCCACATCATTCCACACACTTCCCACATCATTCTAAACACTTCCCAAATCATCACACACACTTCTCACATCATCCCACACACTTCCCACATCATTCTACGCACTTTCCACATCATTTTCGGTCACTTCACCGCGATCTGACCAAACAAAAACTCCAAAGTTCGCCTATACATCTTGTCTTGTCCCAAAGGTTTTTGTATGTAGTTTTTTGGGTTTGTGGACGTTTTTTTTGGGATGTGGGGACTGCGTCACGCCCCCGCCACCGCTGCGGGCATGATGACGAATCGAATGAGCCATCATTTATCAAAATCAAAAATGCGATGCATACGAGTTGGTCGAAGTTTTCGCGATATCACTTTTAAAGCCATCATTGAGGGATCTTTGTATTTTGTATTTTAGATACTCTTAGATACTCCACTAACAGCTTTTTATAGCCAATAACAAGTGCTGTCTGTACCACCGGCTTAACGTGACTTCCGAACCACGTCTCAGAGTGTTGCGAATGTAGCGTCTTATTCAATTACACCAAGAATTGTTAGGCGCATGATTATTATCTCGCCTAAATGTAGGCTTAGATATTTCGTACACAGGCAGATCCATCGTATATGGGTCGTTTTAGTGGAAGGCCAGTACGCTAACCACTGTGCCAACCTGTCCGTTTTACACAAGGTTTCGGCACATAAACAACCACAATAGGCCGATCAAAAATCCAGGTGGCGGTGAAACTAGTTTTTCCTTACTCCTTACGGCGAAAATCGGTCAAAGGGGGTCTCGGCGGCGCCTCATGTCCTCTTTATAACGTTTATTATTGGTATAGCAGTTTGAAGGTAAAGTAAAACTTCAATTGAATTTTAATTCTTTTAATTATATTTTTCAATCTTAAAACTAGCAAACTCAACATTTTATGATTGTTAACTACAATCTGCGCAATTTTTGCTCATTTTTTTTAAAAAGTTTTTATACAATGTAATATGACCGATGCAATAAATTTACAAATCACCTAATGTGACCATGTCGTCCTAATTCAATTAATTTAATTTTCTTACATTTATTTAGTTTTTACAAATTTTTTCCGCTTCTTCCTTACCACATTATTCAATCTATTTCTACTATTCACATCGCGAATGTGTCGTCGCGGCTTAATTTTGGGTACGTCTAAGAAGAACGGATCCAATACCACATCGTCTTCTTTGTACTCGTCATACGTGAGCGGTGGTATCTTAACATTCGTTCCAATTACATTACCCACCGAATAATTCAGTTTCTTGCCGCTGGCGTCGCTAACCGATGCCGAAGCTGTTATAATAACTTTGGGCAGTGTCGGTATATATTGGTCCTGAAGCGTTAATAATACTTTGTCGTAATTGCTATTCTGACTGCTAGTCTCAATTGGAGTATTGAAAGGTTGGGGTTTCGGTAGTTCGTCAGAGTGATACGGTTTATGGTTGTGATGATGATTGGGGTATGTGGGATGGCTAGACTGACGCGTAGAGTTTGTAGTTGTAATTGTGGTAGACGTAACAATTGCGTGTGGGTCAGAACGTTTTAAATCCTGAAACAAAATTTATAAATAGAAAACAATGCTACGGCCTCATTACGGTCTGGTTTAGGTTAAGTTCCTTGTCTTAGTCAAATCGATTTTTGTGAATTTCTCTATGGTAAGAGATAATCTTGATATTTGTTCGTTTTATCTGCGGCAATGGAGAATAAATGGAAAAAGTGGGATAAATAGGACATTTGCAATGAATGACGCATGTGTAATGAATGAGAAAGGTTGGATTAGCGAGGAAGATGTGACGAATAAGATGATAAGAAAGCACATTGGTAGGAGACATATAATCGATGACCACCAGGAACAATGAGTTACACCAATGTGGGACGAAAGTTTTGAGGGCTCACATGACGGAATCATTTTGGGATGAGAAGAGCGAGAATGTGATGAGGAGAGAGTGACGAACGGGGCACGCGGGATGATGCAATGAATGGAGGAAGTGCTTTGAATTGGACGAGCGCTATGAATGAGGCGAATGCGATGAATGAGGCGAGTCAATAAAATGGAGCGAGCGCGCCAAATGGGTAAGTGCGTTAAATGGTTGAATGCGTTAAATGGGTGAGTGCATTAAATGGGGCTAGTGTGTTAAATGGTGCCATTGCGTCAAATGGGGCCAGTGCGTTAAATGGGGCTAGTGCGTTAAATGGGGCCAATGCGTTAAATGAGACCAGCGCGTTAAATGAGGCCAGTGCGTTAAATGAGGCCAGTGCGTTAATTGGGGCCAGTGCGTTAAATGAGGCCAATGCGTTAAATGGAGCGAGTGCGTTAATTGGGGCCAGTGCGTTAAATGAGGCCAGTGCGTTAAATGGAGCGAGTGCGTTAAATGGAGCGAGTACGCTTAATGGGGCCAGTGCGTTAAATGGGACCAGTGCGATAAATGGGGCCAGTGCGTTAAATGGGGCCAGTTCGTTAAATGGGGCCAGTGCGTTAAATGAGACGATTGCAATTACTTTCGATCTCATAATCGACGGTTGTACAACAACTTTTCTTTTATTTCACAAACGGATTTTAGTGTTTCATAAGTAAAAACGTGTCTTGGTTCTGAATTTCGTATTTCCAACCGACATCGAACATTTAATTTTATAGTCTTGGCTTGTAATCCGAATTCATTCTACAACTAACAGATTTTCAACTTTCCTAATCTTGTTTTGTCCACGTAGTCATTCGTTTCCCTATGTATGTACTTACCTTATGTTCCTTCAGAGGAAAATCATCATGAGCATTTTCGAAACCTAACAACTCCTGGTGTGGATTTTGTTCATCCTCTATAGGTAGTCTCAACGATATCTGTGGTGAAAACTGAAATTTATAAAATGTGTGGCGGTCCAATGGTAAGAATACAATGCGTACCTGTGGCGTATGCCTTCGATATCCTTCGAATGGCGAAGATTGTGGTTGATTCTGTTCAATCAACTGTTGTTGTTGTTGAAGTAATTGTTGATCTTGGTGATCTTGTTGCTTTTGCTGTTCAATTTGCTGTTGTTTTTCATGTTGCTGCTGCCTTTGCTCTTGTTCTTCTTGTTGTTTTTGCTGCTCTTTTTCTTGTAGCTGTTGCTGTAAATGTTGTTGCTTCTGTTGTTCATCGAGCTGATGTTGCTGTTGAATGAGATGTTGCTGCAAATCGTGCTGTTGCTGTTGTGATGGCGAAATGCCTGGCAAACGGAATCCCTGGGCTGGCAGACGGAATGGAGGAATTTGTGCAAGACCAGGATGACCAGAAGGTGGACCTTGTGGCGTTTGCGGCAACAGTGGTATTCTCTTTGGTGTTGGCTGCGGCGGCGCAATATAAAAACTAAATTGGGGCGTCTTCGTTGTGCTACTACTAGAAAATCCTATCGTTTCTTTAGGCTTACTGCTAAATTGTTTATTAACGTTAATATTATTCGGGTTGTTGACATTGCTAGTTTGTCCTTCAGCCGTATGTGTTGTGACGGTTACATGGGAATTCGTTACCGTCAAAGACCCGCCGTTTTGAAATTGTTGTTGTTGAAATGAAATGGCTGGTTTTGCTGTTTGTTTTTGACTTTTACCGTTATTTTGGCGGAATATAAATTGTTCGGGCGAGAAAACTTGTTGAGCTAATGACTCATGGTTACCGATAGGCTCCGGCTCATGATAACTTTGCAAATCTTTGCCATCCGTTGTTAGGTAATCGTCTTCATAATCATATTCGTCCTCATCCGTTATATCCGCGTTATAACTTTTGCCTGTTGTGGTTACATAATGAGTGGGTGATGATGTTGTCTTTACCGATATAATTGATAATTTTTTCACTGGAATTGCCGTTCTGACATTTGGTGGTTGTATTGTAGTTGCAGGTGTTGTTGTGGATGGGTTTTTCGTAGTTGTAGTAGTTGTTGTGGTAGTCGTAGTGGTTGTAGTTGTTGTGGTCGTGATCGCTTTAGTGGACGCTTCTTCTGCAACTGAAACATTACAACAAGCCTTTTTCATAAAACATCATTTTTATTACCTTCAGGAATCGGAACCATTGTATTACCGTAAAGTTCCAAATTCAGATAATAAAATCTTTCCGATTTGGTGCAATCCACCTCGTCAACTCGTTCACACACTCTTGTTTCCTGATCGAAAACGGTTCCATTCAGGCACAAGAATTTTATGTCCATAGGCTCCTCCAACTGTCCTATCGTACACACGTGGAACATTTGACAGCTTGTCTCAAGGTCTGCGTAATAGCCACCGATTACTTTACCGGCACATGTGAAATTCGTTTCCGGTAAATTGTCGAAGTCAAGATACTATCGAGAAAGCGCTTGTTAATTTCAATATGCAAGAACGGAATGTTCATTTTTACTTACACCTGGTTCGCCTAGGATTAATGAGCAGAAGACTAATATCATGAAGACTACAATGGGACCTGAAATGAAATTAAATAAAAATGAGTAATTCGCCTGACAAGGAATTGACAGTTTGCAGTTGTTAAACTTAAGTTCTGGTGAAAAATGTTCTGTTCCTAATATCGAAAAATGTTTTCTTTGAAAAAAATCCTCTTAGACAAAATTTTACTTCGAAAAAAAAATTTTCTCCAAAAAAATTTTTGTAGAAAAAAGTTTCCTCAGATAAAAAGTTTTCTAGAAAAAAAAATGCCTTAGAAAATCTTAAAGAAAATAAGAAAATCTTAGAAATTATCTCTGAAAAAGTTTTCTCAGTTGGTAGCCATTTTCTAAGAATCCCGAAAATCCCACCAATCTCCACAATTTTACAGAAGAACTGCTGCACTTGAAGAAAATTTGTCTTCAACAACTGCGGTACTTACTGTGGTTTAAAGTCCACCCTTGTAAGTTCCACAGATTGAACACAAATTTTCTTCAAGTGCAATAGTACCAAAAAACATTTTGTAATGCAAGTTTGTGTATTTTATTACACTGAAATTTATATACTTTATTTTCATAAAGTTTCTTTACAATGTTAAATATAAAACATTTCGCTCAAATTTCTCGATTCTTGAATTGTCCCTAAAATTGAAGCAGCATTACCTTTTTGTATAGCGACACTCACGCGTTGAATCAAATAACATGTCGATCGATTTTCATTCGACACATTTGAAATTTTTCTGCCAATTTTCCGAATCAATTCGAGACCAGCTTTCCCTATGACACCTGATGTTTCCGAAGCGACCGGCACGAAAATGAATTGATGTAAAAGTTCATTGTAATGTGTGATTTTATCTCTTTCTGCTTTACTCGATGCGGAACCAACTTGTTTTGATGTAGAATTTAAGTAAGATGGAGCAAACGTGTCAACACATGTGAAATCCCAAAGCAACGAACGTCCTCTGGCCCATGGAACAAAACTCATCCCATCAGGCTTCTTTCCATCAGGACGAGAACAGCCTGGTGGTTCTAAAATTGATGGTATTTCGGCTGATTTAAGGGCTCGATGTATCAAATAGTTCACTGCTGCATGTCGGGATCTTGTGCCTTTCGCTTTTGAACATGAAAGACCATGGTGGGCATACTTCGTAACCTTTTCTCCACATATACAAGTGTGTGGCTGAACAATCGGTGCTCCTAAACGTAACGATGCTGCGATTCTGAATTCTTCGTTTGTCAAATGAGTTCCAAGCTGTGGCGATGGTAGTGCCTGCAACCACGCACCGGATTCAGAAATAGAATTCGCCAAAAGTCTTGCTTTGTTTACCAATGTGTTTGTTGAATCATTGATTGAAACAATTTTCGAATCAATTTCATGCGACTCCCAAACTCTCTGAATATTTCTGAAAATTTCCTCCGGCAGGTCACCATATTTATTGGTCCAAAATTCTTCGGCCTCCGAAATAGCTGGATCAATCAGTCGGTGTGGTTCAAGTAACAGTTCATCCAGTAAATCAGAAACGTTGTAAATTGAAGATAAAAAACATGGTAACGTTATTTCACTTGCATTTCTGATACCGATTCCTCCTTTCTTTATCGGTAATGATGATTCAAGCCAAGCAGTGGGTGTCAATTGAATGTTCAAAATTGATTCGAGGAATTCTTTTAGTGCTTCATCATAACGCTCTAGACCACCAATATTTTGCCACATTGGATTTCCTCGTAAAAAGAAAATCAGCCATGGAGTCGTTACAGATGTTCGTACCAGGAAGTAAGCGCTATGAGCACTGATTTTCTTTAGCTTTTCTTTTAATTTTTGAAGGTCAACAATTTTCTTGTCCAAACAAACGACAGCAGATTCTTTATTGAGCGGACTTCCAAGAAGAAATGCGTTACTATTCTGTATCTCTTGAATTCCGGGAGATACACCTTTAAAAAATAGGACCGTTTTTCTTTTCTGTTCAGTGAAATACTCGCCTAACACTGAAATTTCACATTTTCGATGGTTCAGTTCTAGTCCGATTTCTTTTGCTTTTTTGATTATTACATTGAAAGCTTCCAAAACGACGTTAGGGTCACCTGCAATGGTACCATCATCTAGGTACCATAAGTTCAATTCCAAGTTTAAACCTTGCAGGACCGTAACTATCTTCTGTATGGTAAGGCAGAACAATGCTGGACCAAGAGGGTCACCCTGTTGAACACCTCTACGTGAAAATTTCCGGAACCTTTTCTTTGACTTCTTGTAGCATGACGTCTCTTCTAATTTCATTAAATGCATTTTTGACATCAATTTTCAAAAAAACTTTGATTGAGCTATGCTTTGTGTTGAAGTATATGCGTGCTGCGTGAGAACCAGCTTCTGCTCCGTTTTTGATGCCAACACCCAATTGATTCGGTCGAAAAAGATTGTACAATGTAGAAGAAACTCGACGGCAGACTAGTTTTGCTGCTGTTCTTCGCCAAATATTCCCTACTGCGATCGGCCTAATTCCGCCACATAGTTTTTGAAGAGCCGTTAATGTTGCTCCGTATAAGTATGGACAAACTGTTGTTGGTACGTTACCACTCAATATAATTCCGGTCATTGATGTTAGTGCTGTTAACAGGCTATTCTTTGCCTCACCATTTTGGATGTTTAAAAGATCTTTCAATATTTGTGGTCGAAGGGCATCCAGACCTCCAGCTGTACCATTTTTAAATGACATTATAGAACGTAGAGTTTCTTCTTCGGTCGGTATTATCTGATCTACTTTTATGGAAGAATCTGGATAATTCACTGGTTCGGGATGCGGTGGATGTTTCTCTATTAAAGAATTTAACGTCTCCTCATTCTTTGGTGCAATACAATCATTGGAAGAGATTAATCGCAATGAACCACTAATGTCACCGTCAGCTAATTTGGCTTCGACTTTCTTGAATATTTCATTGGTCTTGTTAACATTATGTTTGCTCGTTGTTATATTCGGAATTATATTAATGTTGTTTTCGTTCCATGCCTTAATATTTTGTCGCACAAATGCAGTTAAATTGGTTACATTTTCATTTTTTTTCCGGAAGCCGTAATGTTGCATATGGGAATAATAATAAATTGTTCCACGAATTTTCATCTTTTTCACGTACAACTCTTCGAATAACATTGGCAAGACTGAAGGCTAAATCTTGACGTGCACCTTTCGGACATCGACGGAGTGTAGCAGTAGTTGCTCTGAGATAGGCTAATCTTTGTCCGAAATCGTTCACATTGTTGTGATCATTGATAATGTATTCGTATACGATTTCTTCTCTTCTGATTTTCTTTTCGCCCGGATGTATTTTTCCTATGTGTATGTTCAAACCCCTCAGGTGATTAAATTGTTTCTTATTTTTACAGTTGTATGGACACTGAAGGTTTGGTTAGCCCGCTGGAGCCAAAAATACTATCACAACAAAAATCTCTTTAAAGGTAGAGTGTGACGCAGTCCGTAAGTCTACTTCCAAAATTAATGATATCGCTTGAGGTGACGCTATGGCTGATAATACGCAGAAGTTTGTTTGAATGGAACCTTGTGCTCAAAGTTTTGATTTCCTGAAAAAATTACAGCGCTTTTTTTAAAACAAAATTACGTTGTGTTAAAAAAATTGCGTCACAAATGCCGGACCCAACGACGAAATAATTTTTCTATACTTTCAGTTTTTGCGCTGAAAAAATTTGACTTTTGTTTCTTATTGTGTAGATTGTTTAAGGTAAATTTAAATTTTTGCGTTTAAAAAATGAAAGTGTTGAAAAATTTTTCCCCGGGGATATTGGATATTGTGATATCAGTCGTTTTGGAAGTTTTCAGTTGTTGAAAAAATTTCTATTTTTTTTAAAAAAAATTTTCCAGAAAAAACTGGTTTGAAAAAAAGTGCGCTCCGATAAACAGGTAAGGGTCGTCAGAAAAAAAATTTCTCCGAAAAAAAGGGGGTGGAGAAGAAAAAAAGGGGAGAACCACAAAAAAATGTTTGTCCCCATAATAAAAAAGTTTCTGAAAAAAAGTTTGTCTCCTGAAAAAAAGTGTTTTTAAAAAAAAATTTTCTCCGAAAAAAATTCTTCAAAAAAGTTTTTCTACAAAAAAGTTTTTCTCCAAAAAAACTTTTATCCGAAAAAAATTGTTCTCCAACACCTTCGGCTACCATCGGAACACTTCGTATCACCTTCGGCTACCTTCGGTATACTTTGTGTCACCTTCGCCTTCCTTCGGAACACTTCGTGCCACCAATTCTTCCCCCTGATTCATATAACTTTCCTGAAGAAACCAACTGTCTAGGTATTCTTATACACAATTTAGCAAAAAATCCAAGATGGCGTCACTTTGACAGTTGGCAGCCATTTTCTAATGATACCAAAAAATTCTCCTGATGAAACTCTATAACTTTTCAAAAGAAACCATTTCTCTAAGTAGTGTCATTCCGAAGCTAAAATTCGAAAACCAAAAAAAACCTAGTTTATTGCTTGGGAAAATTTAAGATGGCGCCGGTTTAACTGCTTGCAGCGATTTTCTTAAGATCCCAAAAAAATTTTCCTGACCAAACTCTATACCTTTGCCGAAGAAACCATTTCTCTAGCTATTGTCACTCATAAGCTAAAACTCGAACACTCCGAGCATTACCTAAAAACCCTTGAAAATTGACCACTTTTCCACATGCCACGGCTTTTCCAGAATTTTCCCGGAAAAGCGGCATATGAAATTTTTCATTTGGAGCCGAGACTGACTATCCCTGAAAACCGACAGATCAGAAAAAAAGTTTCCATAATGATGAGAACAATAGAAAAATTGATTCTCCATACAAAAATGTCATTTTCAAACCTCGATATCTCAGCCAATTTTCAACCGATTTTGATGAGTGTGGGCTCGTTGGAAAGCTGCTGCGACGATGTTTTTTTGTAAATGATTTGGAGGGGGAGGGGGCGTGGGGTAAAAACTCAAAAGTTCGCCTATTATATGGCTCCTTGTACCAAAGGTTTTTGTATGGAGTTCTTTGAGTTTGTGGACGTTTTTACTGGGGTGTGGGGACTGCGTCACGCCCTCCGCTACCGCTCCTGGCATGATCCTTGATAGTTGTTAAATCTGCGCAGCACATGCAAAATAACCAAACGAACTCATAATTCCTGTACTTCAAAGCGTTCAAAACACTACTTCACCTAGTCGTTCGTTTGATTTAGGTGGTATATAGGAAAGTGCACTGTTCATAGAAGTAATCATTCTGCGACCGAGTGTGCTTGATATACACATGGTCCAGGAGCAAGGTATACCGATGAGTCGTAAACGAAGAAGTTAGCGCTTTAGTTTGTTAAATCTTACGAAGACGCTGCGTTTGTCAAAAGGGATTTACGAAGGGTATGTACTGTAATGTTTACAGAAGAAACCAATTGTTTAGGTGTTGTAATTCACAAGGCAGCATTTTTCAGTATTTACAAAATCCAAGAATCTGCTTATTGCGCTGGTAAATTGGCAGTATTTAAAAAAAATTAATAAAAAGCGAAGCATGCGAAATGTTTATTAGTGTGAATTGACCTTACGCATTTATGTCCGTATAATTTATTTCAATAAAGAGCATCGTTATAAAGTAAAAATTTCTCTAAGTCACATCTCAAAACCTATAACTTTTTTTTAAACTCAATACTGGGGCGCGCGCCGAAAAAAATTCAAAAAACTCCCGCGAAATAGAACCTCATTTATATTATTCACAGCTTGCGACCTGCCATCGCATGAAAAAATTTAATTTTTGAAAACGATTTAAAAAAGAATAAAGTCGCGTAGATTTTTGTTGTTTGCGGATTATTGATTTTTAGAACATAGGGTATGGAATAAAAAAAAAATGAAGCGTAAAGTAAATTGAGAATATTTTGGTGTGCGACGTGAATAATTCACAAAAGTTACGTATTTCCACGTTTGTTTCCGCTGATGGTTACGTAAACCCAGTCTATATATTATTATGTCATCGGTTGGCCGATACGTTCGGCCAATTAAGGCTCGGAACAGGTCGGGTTTGACTAGACCTGAACCTGAAGTCATCTGACCTGAAAAATTTGGGTCAGGTCAGGTTTTTCTTTCAAATGACCTGATATATTGATGACCAGACCTGACCTGATGACTTGACTTGAAAAAATTCGAAAGGCAATGATTCTGAATGTTTGACCAAGGAATGTGCAAGTAGAGATTTTAAATCGATTAATGGAATTTCTCCATTTGGATCAGTCGCCGCCGCCTTGAATCGTTTTGGGTCGATCTACAATGAAGAAATTTGTGATTTGCTCATTTATCTCTTCTTTAGATGTGTTGCTATTGTTGTAACAATGACAAAACTGCTGAAAGTGATAAAATGTCTGAATGTGTAGGATGTGCAAATTATAAATTGCATCTCAAGAAAGAAAATTTTGTACTAAATTTTCAGTTCATGTCTGAGTCGCTAAAAATTTAACCTGATCCTGGTCTTAATAAATCAGGGTGTCCTGTGGTTCGATTTCGATTCTAGGTACTTGAAACCTGATACATATTCAGGGTCAACCTGATGTTGCTCAGTGGTAAATTACTGGCTTTCCACCAAGAATACCCGGGTTCAATCCAGGCGAAAACAAAATTTCTTATAGAATTTTTCTTCAACTTGTAGCATGATAGTATCGTTCCTTAGCATACCCAAGCTTCAAAATGTGGATAGTTGTGGTGTTTTGTGTCCATAACGAACGGTACATAGAAGAATGACATACATGACGTCACCCATGTACGATGAATTCTGTGTACAGATATCTGAGCCTATCTTAAAGCGTAGATATAATTAACACTAGATAAAAAATCCTATATGTAGCTACAACATATAGGCGTGGTTCGGAATTCACCCGCTCTGGCCAGCGTGGTGTTTCAATTGGTAAATACCCCCTATAGGGAGGCCTGTATCCAGCAGTGGATAAAATAAAAGGATTATAAAGAAGAAGAAGAACCTAAGGTTTTGGTCAAATTTGGGTCAAACCTGAACGGAACCTAAGACCTGAATCCCTGATAACAATTGACTCCTCGAAATGTACATAAAGTTCCATCGGAAAATGTGCTGATCCCATTTAATGTGCTCCAATTCCAGGACATTTAATGTATATAAAAAAGCGCCCTTACCGTTCTTTGGAACGTGAAGTGCATTTAATGTACAATGTGAATTACATGTACATCTAATGTACATTTAAAACACTTTGAATACACAACTAATGTACATTTAATGTACTTTTTAGTGTGAATTACTAGCACATTTTATGTACATATAATGTTATGTAAGAAAACTTAATTTAGTTTTCCGACTTTTCTATTTCGGTTTTTCTTATTCTGATGATCGCTACGTCCTCCATCTACATTTTTTTATGCCAAGCTTTCATTATTTTTATTCGAAAAATTTCTGCCATTTGCGGGGCTCGAACCCAAGACGCTCGGGGTTACGAGTCGATTGCTTTCCCAATTGTGCCACCGGATACTTATGTGTTTGTGTGTTAAATTTGTATAAAGTGTTAAATTATAGAAAGTACATCACAAGCACATTAAATGTGATAGAAATAGTGTACACCTTATCACGCACATAAAATGTGCGATAAATGTACTTGTTATCTAGTGCAATAATTTCGAGTTTTAATAGCACAAAAAATGTGCCTTTTATTTACATCGAAAAATGTACTACATCACAGGCACATTTTTGGTACATTAAATGTGATAGGAATAGTGTACACCTTATCACGCACATAAAGTGTGCGAAAAATGTACTTGTTATCTAGTGCAATAATTTAGAGTTTCAATAGCATAAAAAATGTGCTTTTTATGTACATCGAAATATGTACCACTATACAGGCACATTTTTTGTTTTATGTACATATTCTCAACAACATTGAATTTCCTACATTTAATGTACATTCAGTGGGCAGCCAAATTAAAAAGTGTGGTCCGTGTTATCTGGGAATGGCTGCTCTGTGTACATCAGCACGTAATGTTGGTGGAGATGGAGATAAGAAAACTTGACATTACATAAATAATAAAGTAGCAAAGTAAATTCATGAAAACTCGACATTTATATCATTTCAATTATCTTTATTTTGTCGGGTCAATTAGGTCAGGTCAGGTCAAAACAGGTTCAGGTCAGATCACAGCTTACAAAATCAGGTTCAGGTCAACTCAGGTTTCAGGGTTTTCAGATCAGGACACAGGTTGACCTGACCTGTTCGGAGCCTTATCGGCCTAATAATAAAGAATGTTCAATTCAGACATGAGCTGCCGCCGAGACTTTTTTCGATCAGTCGAGTTACACCCAGCCGTTAGGCCACTCAAAAATTTGCTTGAGAGTGACATCGCGAAAACTTCGACCAACTCGTATACATCGCGTTTTTGATTTTGACAAATGATGGTTCATTCCATTGGTCATTCAATTGTAGGGGACACGTAAAAAAATTGGTTATCGTGCACAACCTCGCAAAATATTCATCTATTTTCTAGTGTATTTTACATACCACCACAAATACAAATTTTTGGGTTTCGAAAGCAGGATGATAAAATCTTTGAAACTTGCTTCCATAGCTAACACTCAGTCCCTGTTTTTGCACATTGAGACAGCGTTGTCGTTAATATCAATGTTACCCAACGCCGCGCCGCCGGCTCCGTATGTGGTCTGTGGTATTTGGATATAACTTACTCAGTAGTCAATCTTCATTTCTATTATTTCAAATTTCATTCAACTCTTGTACAAACCAAACGACAAAACAAAAAAAAAACTTTACAACTAAAAATCATATCACATCATCTATTGATATTTACCATCCGATGAAACATTTCTTAGTTTTTTTATTTTACTTTTCTTTCATACTGTGAGCTTAATGTGTATTATTATTCATTTATTCATTGAATATAATGAGCGTAATGAATGTTTTCGATTAGTCAAAAAACGTAAGAGTAAAACAGTGTGCACATAGCACATAGCGTACAAAAAATGTTTTTTTTTTGTCTAAGATGATGCATTGCTTTTTTTTCGAAGATTTTTTGGTTTTTGTGGCTTTCAAGGCTTTTGAATTTTTACTGTTAAGAATCATATTCTTCGAAATTTATTACATTTTTTGTTGAAATTTATTTTTTTTGTGTAAATCTCGTCTTAGATATGATTACGCGACCTTTTGTTTCTAGTTTTATAGCGCGCAGTATGGTCTGTAATTATTTAGACATTTTTTTTGATTGACACAATCTTCACTAGGAAGAATGTAGAAGACGCATTGAGTAATTTTGGATTTTGTGTATCGGATTTACCTGCGGCGTGTTGCAGGATTTATTGCGAGATATTTGTATGTATACACCGCAATTCTTTGAATAGATGTTTGATTTGATATATACGTTGGTTTTTCGATACGATAGCTGTCTGCTTTTGTAGACATTCGAATATTGATAATTGATTTGATTTCCAAGGAGCCCATTTTTTTGGGTTGTGATCGATACGGCAATTAATTTGTTGCTGTGAATACCGTGAACTTTAACCATTCAATGAGTTAACGGATTTCCGTAACCGAAAATATTCTTTTCACTCACAGGTAAATTTTTTAAATATGTTTCATGTGTCAGCAATTTATTAGTTTTCGGTTTTCTTCTTGGCTTCTACTCGCCTTTGTAAATTTTCTAACGTTGAAGTTCCATCAGGCAGAACGT
Organism: Pseudolycoriella hygida; assembly: GCA_029228625.1. Classification (NCBI taxonomy): domain Eukaryota; kingdom Metazoa; phylum Arthropoda; class Insecta; order Diptera; family Sciaridae; genus Pseudolycoriella; species Pseudolycoriella hygida. The sequence goes on from CM055403.1 coordinate 68,462,604, forward strand.
AGCAAAAGATTTTGACGAAAATTTTAGATTCGGGCGGGTAATAGAAAGAGTTTAAAGCGTTTAAAGAGTTTAAAGGGTTGGGCTCGCTAAAACTGAAATATTAACGACGATAAGTAGCGAAATTTGACGGTCGCTAGTAGCGGCTGGATGGTAATAAACGACCGATAAACTAATTCAATACTACCGATAAAAAGTAATAAATTACCGATAAAAAATAATAAAATACCGATAGAAATGAGATACATGTCACTGGCACCTCTATCATTTAGCGTTGTGCATTTTCAATTTCTATTTATTAAAAAGGATAATGTATCTCGCTGTGGGGCTCTGCCAGATCACGCTTGCGGCTGGCTAGATTACACCTGCGGCGGGCAAGATTACGCCCTGCAGGCGGCCGTACGTGCATAGGCTCTGCCCCAAACCCCGCTAAGGGCTCTGCCCCTTAGACCCCGTAAGGGGGATCTTCCAATATGTTCCCGGCCTGCGGCGCTGCTTCTTCAAAGAATGCTATTTCCAATGAGAAACATAAAAACCTGAATACATAATTTTTTGTACAAACACTTTTCCGTAAAGCCGTTGTGTACTTCTAAGGCTTAGAGTAAGGGCTGGTTTAAGGCTGACGATTTAAATAAAACTGGGCCTTCATTGACTAAATTCTTCCCGTCGAAATTTGTACAAGGAACATCAATCTGTTAATGACATAAAACTGTTCTCGTTACAATTTTTATAGGGAACATGACCTATCGAAAAAAATCAAAATATGAGAGGCGAACGAAATGACACAACAGACTCCAATAATATCATCCAATTATTTTCGTAAATGTGTACTAACAGCCCTCAATATTGTAGGTGCAAGCGACTGTACCTCATTTCTCTCGGTACTTTTTTTATCGGTAGTTTATTACTTTTTATCGGTAGTATTGAATTAATTTATCGGTCGAATATAATATCCCGTAGCGGCTGCTGAAACTCGCTAGTTTTGAGAGCGAAAGAAAGCTGTAAAAGTAGTATGTATTAATGTAATTTAGGAGCTTTCGGTTGGTTTTCTGACTCAAGAGTCATGAAAGAAAGAAATAAACGTCTTAGAACGTAATTAACTTTGTCGATCATTTCTGACAGTGTCAGTTCAAACAATTATACGATTTATAAAAAAACAAATATATTAAGGGGTCGATCGTTCGTAAATTATGTCATGTTTGAGGAAGAGAGGCTCTGAGACCTGCGTGCCAAATTGTGACGACGTATAGCTGTGGTGAAAGCGAGGTGAAAACGATTTTTGACACGAAATCTGGGACAGTCCGAGCTGGAAGTGCTAGAGGATTGTTACGTCACGCTGGGTTTATGTGAACCTTCGCAATAATTTTTGTATTTTCCTTCAATTTTCTAAGGAAACTCAAACGAAAATTGCCGATTTCTGTATGACAAACTTAATAAACGAACCATGATTTAGAATATTAGTTTTTGAGGATATTAAGAAAATTATTTGATCTAAAATTAGTGATCGAAAAATTGAGCTGGACGCGGGAGATGGTAGGTTCTTCGTTTTGGGGTCTAAATGAGAGAAATCTGCAAAAAATACTGTCTGCCAACAAGATAAAAAGAAGAAGATAAGTTTGAAAAAAAAGTGGTCAAAAACGAAATTTTTGAAGGCCTGTTAGGCAATTTCGCTTATTTCTCAGGAAACCACAATGAAATTTGAGGGCCTAACTCGCACTACTCGACCGTACACGATAACTGCTGGCTTTTCATAAAAATTTCATTAATGAAGTGGTTTTTTTCAATGTGTAGAGAAAGTTGGGGGAACATTTTTGCAATTTGGGTCGGAGACTATTATTAAGGTCTCTCTTTCGGTACAAATTTCGGCCTTAGCGCAATTTTTTGTATTTTGTTTTTGGAATTTTTTTTCGTACGAATTTTTTGAATGTTTTTTTTTTGAAAAAATTTTTTTCATTATTTACTTTTGTCACACCGTTGCTTCGGACGGGATTCTTGACAAAATTGCAACGTTAGTTTCAGCTTGTAGGGATTTGTACGGGCGTAGCAAATGTTTTTATTTCTAACATTTTCATTCAAAAAATAGCATATGATGACAATCCAACATATCACAATATCACAGGCGGCCTCCTTTTTTCTGGCGTCGAACCATAACAAAGTTTGCAGCCTAGTGTCAAAGTGGCATTATTATTTTCACATAAAGTACTAGCTATAGGCTCTGACATTTCCTAACATCACTTTTTGACACCCGGCTGTCCGGCCGAAATAACACTCTTCTACTTATTGCAATTTTCAGAAGGCTGCGTACTTCACACTAAAGATCCAATAGTTTCATACACTAGAGGAAGGATCAATCTAGTGCCTGAAAGAATTACCGCACAAAACAAAACTCTTACAGAGGACGCATTTCTTAATGTCTGCTACAAAAGTTCTGAAAGGCTTGCGTCACACCTCCTCTCTAATAGGTTTTTTTTGTAAATTTATCTCTCTACAAATATACAAAATCTTCAAAAAAAATTTAATTTCAAAACTGCTAGAGAAAACCACCTTCATCACAAAATCCTAGTAAGCCCAATTGGCTAACCTCACTCACATCCAGGATCACCGAAAAATATCAAAAAACCTGATGGAAGTTGTAGAGTGCTAAAGAAATCCACAATAATCCCATAAACCTCGGAAGCCCCATTGCATGACCTCACTTATGTCGAAAACAACCGAGAAATATCGAAAAACCTAATGGAAGTTGAAAAGGGCTATCGAAAGACTCCCAATTCTCCCAGGATTGGGCCATATTTCCCCAAAACCCTGAAACACATGTTTGCTAAAATTTAATTCTGTACAAGTTTGTCCTTGGAAGCAGCTTCAATAGTTCGAGTGTTTACCTTTTCAAGCAAACTTCTAGCTCTTATAGTTTTGACTGAGTCTGGAAGCGACTAAATCCCAGGAATGGTCAGTTTTATAAAGGGAAAAAAATACGTGTCGACTAATTAGTTGATCTGAAGCTACCCTCAAAATTTCAGCAAAATCGTCGGAGCCGTTTCCGAGATCCTCAAAAAGTAACAAAGGTCAGTTATAAATTTGTATGAGAAAATGAAAATTTAAAAAATTCGTAACTCCCGAGGGGTGAATCACTTCTGAGATTTGTGGATTAAATGGACTAAATACAATCTATTCCAAGTTTATTCCATTTTATTTTTTTAATCACTGGAGTGTCGAAACATCCTCAAATTTCTCCGAATCTTATTTTTCGGAATTAATTGCTTAATTTCTGATGCGTACGGCCCAAATTTGTTGGGTAAGCTACAAATTGTTTGGTGGATTAAATGGACGAAATGGATTAAATGGACTAAATTGAAGTAGTGATCCCTCTGTAACTCACGTCGACCTAAAATTTTGCGTAGAATCCGGGAAAAGTATTTTCCGGGGAGTACGTCGCACAGTGGATTTTTGGTAAAGGTTTGCTGCTTGGGCTTGAATTTGTACAATTTTCAATATTTTGACGTTTCTTTTTTTTTCGTTTTTAATCGGAAAGATTAAGGGACAAACTGCTTTCCTTTTCGGTTCGAAAAATCTTCTGACTCCCGTGGGAACAAATGAGTTGAGGAGAACCAAACTTCTGAAAATTAAAAACAATATATCAGTGTGACTGGAGACGTGTTGAGTGTTTAGAAACAAAATTTCAAAAAAATCAAAAATATTTTCAAGATTTCACTCTTTGGTCAAGAACTCAAGGAAGCAGGCTGGTGCCAAGTTGAAACTTTTTGGGAACAATATCCTTGTTGGTGTCGAGAGTCTGGCGTAAAAAGAATTTTGGCACCAGACTGCCTTCCTATAGCTGTCATACGGATTCGGTATTCTTTGTTCTAGAACTCAGGGAAGCAGGCTGGTGCCAAGTTGAAACTTTTTGTAATCAATATTTCTCGGTAAAGCCGAGATGCGGGCGTAAACAGAATTTTGGCACCAGGCTGTCTTACTATAAATGGTCAGAAGAAGAACGTCTTCGTTGGTCTAAAACAAAAAAATTGATATATTTCAAGCAAATTCCCTGCAATATATAGCCAAAGTGGCAATACTCTCAACAAAAAAAAATGGTTTTTGACCATACAAACGTTTTCGTCTCTGAACGTGGGAGTTCTGAAAATTTATTGATCGAAAGGAATTACAGCTGTCCTATATTCTTTTCTTGATTCTAATAAAATAGAATATCATCAAAATTTTGAAATCTGTACGAGTTGAAGCCCAAGCAGCAAACCCTTACAAAAAATCCACTGTGCGTCGGTCGCAAGGAGGGAAGTCAAAAAGTTGCTGTATATATATAGGTCTGCAGTCTACGAAAATATTTCTTGTGAATTTTTTGGCGTGTAAGACTTGCATTACGGCCCCTTACTACCGTGGGCCATGATAATTGCTGGATGTTTCGGAGATTTTCAGAAAAGCTGTAACAAAGTACGCCATCAATTTGTGATTAACGTCGGCATTTATGCGTGAAGGTTGTGGGATAAATTGGACTGAAATGCATTGTTTATGATGATTTTAAAGTTTCCGACACCGTAGTTTGACGGAATTCATCACACGTTAACCGATGAAAAACTGATTTAATCCATAATTTGTTTATTTACCGACGGAATGATGGACTATCTAAGCGAAAATGGTTTTTATCTATCTAGAACGATAATCTCGAACTTATACCTCTGGGGCAACTTATCTCGATATACAGTCTCAGAAAAGTTATTTGTATGGTAAATTCGTATGATAAATCAGAAACTTGTCGGTTTTCCCTTTTCCGTTCCTGTATCTGTTCTCGATAGATAAAATAGCATATGGACATATTGCCAAAATTGTTATTTTGATGTGTGACATTATGACTCACGCCATCCGCTAGGGCCACAATGCCCCTTACGTCAAAATAACAATATTGGCAAGAGGTGCATAATCTTTTATAGTTTGAAACTTCTTCTTTCTAAAACTGTTTGTGTGAAAATGCAATGGATCCATTATTTCACTTACATAGAGCTCTTTATTCTGAGATTTAGTAAACTCTCAATGGCTTAAATTTTTCGATCTTAGCTTGGAAAATTTAACAAATTTCTTAAACTGCAAGGTCACAGATGTAAACTCAATAGAAAAAAAATGTTATGAACAAATAAATCGTTCCATTCAATTACTCGCTTCACATCTATCAGCCAAAATCGATTTCTATATGTGAAGTAATTGCATGAATGGAATATTGCAAAAATGAAATTGAAATCTCTATGTTAATCAACTAATGTGTACTCATATAAATACAATAAATCACCCAAACACCATTAATTTAAAAATCAGCCAAATCAAAATCGTATTGTGGTAAACAACTTCATATAGACAGTTTAATAATAATGCAATCAAGTTCAAGTATAAATTATACAAAAGCATGTAGAAAAAATGCCAAGGTTTTCCTCGTAGCTTATGTTCAAAAAAATGCCCAAATCTAATTTGCAATTTATCAATGCGCGCCAAATTCCCCACAAGCAATTCATTGATTGAATTGCGAGCTACTCGATTGTCCGATTGTTAAATTCGAATTAAATTTAAATTAGAAAGACGATAAAAAAATCACACTTCAGAATATACCTTTTTTTCACATATCACGCAATTAAGATTGCCATTAAGTGGCTAATGATTGTGTCAGTTTTGGTTAAGTCTTTTTAATGAAATTATTCGTATATTTCGTTTGAAATGAAAACAAAGTTATGAAAAATTATGTACGGAAGAAAATCAAGTAGGAGAAACAAATTGTTCTATTCATGTAGTCTTACTGCTTCAAACATTCAATATTTACCTTGAGCAAACAACCGTAGTATTTTTAAAGTCTTCATTCTAGATCTTCGCCGCATCTGAAATTAAAAACAAATTATTTTAAAACGTTTGTAGGATTGAGGATTTATTCTTTTTGTTGTACTGCTGATGGGTTCAGTGACCTCGTTTTTTTGTAAACAATAATAGTAATCTACACCTTTAATGTGATATGAGACGTCGGTCGGCTTATGCCAATGTATACGAACAAGTGAACCATATTTTTCGTATATTTCGGATAAGCCAGCGACGCTCTAAAAATGTGGATTATGGAAATCATATACTTTGGCATTAGCCGACATCACACTAAAAGTGAGATAACAAAAGAGGAAACATATGAAGGGACCCGTACGTATCAGAATAGATGCGGCAAACAGAGTTGATGTTACGAAAAGACTCGAACGTATTTAAGTAAATGTTGCCCTAACTCTTAAGTGTATGAAATAACGTCAACATTAAATTGTATTGGAAATTGCCGAGAGGGCAATATTGAAAAACCCGTCCGAAGAAACGATGTAAAAAAAGCCTTCTGAAAGTACAAAATTGACCCCCAATCAGACAAAAATGTTCATCTCAGTTTTTTCTACAATATAGCAAAAAACCCATTTTTTTTGTCTAGGGCCGACCTTAGGACCGACCTAGGATCCTCAGTAGAGGCCTCGGACAAATACTTGCATATAGACAAAAATATTTCCCCCCATTTTCTCTACAACATAGTGACAACCCATTTTTTTGTTTAGGGCAGACCTTATGACCGACCTAGGGCCATAAGGAAATGCCTCGGACACATAATTCCAGCGACAAAAATATTTCCCTCAATTTGCTCTGCAACGTAGCAAAAAAAATTTACTCGATTTATGTACAAAAGACACGTATGGCCCTAGCATACACTCGGTTTGAGTGCCCTAGCTAAGTCCAAAGACTCAAATCCAAAAAAGTTTCTGATATCTTTTGAAGAGCGTAATTCTCCCCAAAATAATGGTTACATTTGGGAGATCATTCAGTAGATTTTAATTACAAAAAATAGGCAGGAATAGGTAGGAATAAAATTCAAAACCTTGAGTTTGCTTTCACTCTTTATTTATTTTAAATTGTGTCTACAAATTTTTGGTACTACCGACAGGTTTCACATGCTACGGATACATCTTCATCTATAGGTAATCCGTAAAAGTGGACTCTTTAGTGCAAATTTATGGTTTTATTCTTATCTAAAGTAAAAACTCCTGTTAAAACTGAATAACTACTGCTATAAGTCTCTTTCTTCTTATATTCCGCTGCTGATTATTCACAATGACTTATGGTATCATGATCCGTCCATTCATAAATATACGATGGGGAATCGAGATAAGTTTTTGTTTCTTTACTAAGCATAAGCATCATATATTTGAAAGTTGCTCATGTATCGTTTAGTGTCGCAACTCTGCGTTATTAATTGACTTCTTATTTTACACGGTGATATTTTATGGAAATACATTAATTACCTCCAACCTCTGATAAAAAAAACTTTGTAAAAAATGTGTTATATTAAAAGTATCAACATTTCTCAATTGCCCATAGGCACAAACCTTAGAGGGACTAATTGCCATGGAGGAATCATTATGTTTTTAACTTTGAAAAAGCTTATTTCAAGCGATGAAGATCTGTTGGTCATAAAATCACTTTGGTGGGTCATTGACATTTAACTCAACTAAGATGTTTTGACTTAACAATATATTTTACTCTTCGCTTATTTATCATTTGTAAAAAAAATTAAGAATAATTGACATTTCACTCCGTTTCATTCCGACTATTACGTTGGGAGGGTCCTTCATTTGTGACGCATTTTTTTAACCAAAAGTGAAAATATTTCGTAAGAATTTTTTGCGTTTCAAAGCTTTAAGCGTCGCGTCACCCAAATTCACATCAGTTGTTTTGGAAGAGAAGAGGATACAAATTTTAGAGAAAAAGTTTCCGGCAAAAAAAATTTCCGGCGAAAAAAATTTTCCGGTTAAAAAAATTTTCGGCGAAAAAAGTTTCCGGAAAAAAAAATTTCCCGCGAAAAAATTTTTTGGCAAAAAAGTTTCGTGGAAAAAAATTTCCGTCGAAAAAAAATTTCAGCAAAAAAATTTTCGGCAAAAAGTTTCCGGAGAAAAAAATTTCCGGCGAAAAAAATTTTTGGCAAAAAAAAATTTTAGAGTAAAAAAGCGGCAAAAAAATTTTCGTGTGACACGAAACATATATTTCCAACAAAAAAAATTAATTTTCCGCCTAAGTACGTCTCATACCACCGTCGGCCATTTTGTTGGTCACCCTGACACACTACACACCCAACCCAATAACTTTTCCCTTGACACCAAACATCTATCTCCAACCCGAAAAAAAAATTAATTTGCCCCCTAAGTCCGTCCCATACCACCATCAGCCATTTTGTTGGTCACCCTGACACATTACATAACCAACCCACCCAATCATATTAAATTTATTTTGACCCATTTGTGTACGATCCTGAACGTTATTCCCTACGGAATAAGGTTGAACAAATCATTTTTGTTTCTGTATTTTAGATAGCAATTGAGAACGATTGTAATTAGCGTTAATATAGATCGAGGGTGACGCTCTCTGAAAAAGAATAAGAAGCTGTGGATCCCAAATTCATCACTCCTTGCTCATCCCAGAAGGAAACTCACGTGAGTGAATTAGTAATGACATTTGAAGCAATCGCATTTTTGCAGGGCTGAATTAAACTCTTCTTCAGTGGTGTCATCAAATATTCATAGTTGAATGCGATCGCGATGACACGTATTTTTAGGAAAAATCTTTACATACCAACAACACTGTTCTGTCGAATTGCAACGATTCGCTAAATAGATGAGCTATTCTCATTATGTATTTTTGAATATAAGCGCCAAAATTCAAAAACAGGGTATTGAGACCAAATAACCGCGGCTTTTTAATGACGAAAATTGACCGGTTAACCCAAAAAGTGGTTCTGTTAAAACCGGGTTGTACCCCCTATGGACAACCCATTCTCCACGGTTCTCACCTTCACGGTGTAAAAGACGTAGGTTTACTGCTGTGTAGAATTTAGGTTTATTTACAGTAATATACATAAACGTATGTATTGCTATTTACGTTGGTGTCGGTTGACACGTTCCATACCAAAGATTCGGTGACCAAATGGACCCGAAGCATCGATGGATGGAAACCGTTGGTTGAATGATGAACGACAACACGTACGACGAATACTTTGACGGGACGATGTGCTAGTGCTTCATCTTTGTCTTACAGGAATATATGTAATTTCTCTATTTGATGACGATACGAACAAAAATCCAAATACTGAAATGACGGGACGATGTACTAGTCCAATAATAATTTAACGGGACCATATGCTAATCCGAAAGTAAGGTCGCGCCACGGTTCCTCCAACCTTGCTGGTGTGTTCCCTTTAAAAACTGATAATAGACAGTTGGCTATCGATGTTACCAGTTCAAGAGCTCAAACCAAAGTGATTTCTCCTATGCAATACGGCTTCTATTTATACTACAAAATTCATCATGGCTGACTGACGTTATATGCAGTGTTGTCATATTGTCGTTATGTCATTCATATTTTAGGGTTGCTATCTTGTTATGCCATATTCTTAGGGTTGCGATGTTTCATATATTTTGTTATCTTCCAACATGTTGGTGTCGTTAATTAATAAAATATGTAGGGGTGTTACAACGGTCATTTTGTACGTAGTAGTGTACGTAAATAAAAAGTTAATCATTTCTACCTGCATACCAACGTAATGAATCACAAGTCCGAGGAAAATTAATTTCGGAGGAGACTTGAATAAATCAGGGTAAAACTCCATAAATGCTAAAATAGGTGTACCTTGAATTTTCCGGTGTGTTCTAAATAAATCAAAAAATATCTCAGATACCAATGGATGATATTCTTAAAAAATCTTGTGATATTTTTGAGAAAATCATTTCATTAGAAAATCCTTTAAAAATTCTAAGCAAGATCCAACGAAAACGGTGAATAAAATCATACTAAATTTACAGTTTTTTGTTTCTGAAAATTTGTTTGTCAACGAAATTTGCCCTTTTCCCATCCCTTGATCCCCTGACTCTACCGGTCAAAGTTAGAAATTCTCGTAACGGAAAGGAATTTTTAACTTTCCACACAAATATTGATCGGTCATTTCCTACTCTTCAGCCATCAATATCAATTCTACCTGAAAGGTCCGAAACTTCTCAGACAACTCGTTCGTACGTTAACGCATTGATTCTATGGATTAATGTTTATATATACATTTTGTAGATGTACAATGTACATCTCTCGTGAAGCATAAATTAGATACAAATGTCACTGTAACAGAGAGAGAGGGAGAGACTCAAAAACAATAAACATATTACTTTATTATTCATTCAGTGGGTCTTGCAATTACGAATCGAAACGTTAAAAAATAAAAAATCAAACTAGAAATTGCATTTCATTTAATAAAATAAAGAGAGATAACGCCAGCCATTACAATAACAATAAATTAAATTTTTCACGATTCCTTTTTCTACAAATAGAATCCACTGCATTCGATCGACTCCAATTGGTATATTGAGGTGTTGAATTATCGTTTTTAATTTTCATAAATTTCCTTTTGTACGAGAATTTGCACGTATACGAATAAAATCGCGATAAACATTTTAAATAAAATATAAAAGTTATGCTAAATTTTTCCATTCGTCGTTTGCATAATCAACCGATGTAAATTACCATATGAGAGAATTTATTTTGTGTAACAATATTGTTAACATGTCTTGTAACTTTAATTATTGTTTTAAGTTAAACGTTGTTGTTATACGAAAAAATTTGTTATAATTCATTTTTTTCGAATTTCGATGACGTAAACGAATTTATGAACAAATTCCAATTAATCATGTGGTCCAATTGTCCATGTCCGTCGATCAGTAAACTGATAATAAATAATTACAAAATTGATTGTGTAATGAGTAAATTTTATTAGCATTCGTTTCACTTGGTGGTCCTAAGATGTTACTGTTAGCTGGATTTTTTAACTATTCGTTGGAGACATAAATTGTTCGTTAATGAGTTTAACTGCTGAGGGTTATCTAAGTGTTTGTTTTGATGTAGTGTTTTAGATGTTGCTGATGCCAGAAAATATTGTTAATTTTTAATTGAAAGAAAATAAAAAGTAAAGGTCGAGGTGAAGGTTAAATTCGCCGAATGGATTTGAACGTTCACAAAAACGAACTGATGTTAGGGAATACCAAAGTTATGTACACCGTTTCCATGTTTTTCTGATTTTTATCATTTTCTGAAGACGTTTTGTAATAAATAGTGTGTTTGAAAAATAAAACTGATTTTATTCACGACATCAGCAATAGTAGTTTCTGATACAAGTTACGTATGAAGGTAGTTTAGGTATTACTCACTAGATGTGAGATTGTCGACATGAGCCGAGGGCGAGTTCGGCAACACATCGTGTGCGTTAAAGTACCAGCCTACGTAACGTGTACCAAACAACGTTTTTTGCAATTCACCGACAAAAAACGAGCTTTTCCCTGCGTGTTTTCAATTGCGAAAATTTGTCGAAATTTTCATTGATTTTTCGCTCTAGTGCGTAAAACAGCTTTTACGCACTTGTGCGATGAAATGTTATCTTTCTGTGGTTTTTATGCACTAATGTGAAAAAATTGATCGCACTAGTACGATTTGTCGCACTAGCGCGAAAAATGACCTCATGTGACGCCGAAATGACGCACGAAAAAGTGAGTTTTTTGTCGGTGAATTACAAAAAAGTACTTTTGGTTTCCATTCTTATAGTATGACTAGACCAAGGAGCAACAATGTGAAACAAAGTGTACTAAGGTGCACCAAAGCTTATCAAGGTGTACCAAGGAGAGACGTGCGTCATGATGTACAGGAAGAGAATCATAAGCTTGTGCACCTTTGTTATTTCTCTTTTATCTCTTTTTTCATGTATTCGCTTGCATTTAGTGAATGTAAAACTCGGTTTTTCGGTGAAACGAGTTAAAACGAAACGTTGCACAATCTTATGATTCTTCTCCTCTAACTAAAATATTCGAAGGTGTACCAAGATCGAGTTAAATTATTTTGATTTACGCAGCATTCCATTGTTACTCGAAGGGAAATTTTTTTTAAGAAGTTTGTATTCCGAGCTGATCCCAAAGATTGTATTCATCAAAATGAGAAAAAACGTGACGTACACAGTTCAACATGCTTTGGTTTCTTCAAAGGAGAAACAATTTACCGAGGGTGAAACTACTGTCAAAAACGCCGGGCCACGACTTTGATTTTCTGTGACTTTTCGTTATTTTTTTTTTACTTTCATGATTTTTTGAGTAGATGCAAATGTTTATAACTTTCTGATTTTCGGAATGACTTGCTGATTTTCCGGATGTCTTTCGCGATTTGATTTGATTGCGGTGGGCCACGACTTTCTGGAGCTGTTTCCCCATCGCAATTTGCATTTTTACAAATCTTACACGAAAAGTGTGACTTTCGCTCCTTGTATAAAGAAAAGGATGAGTGGAACTCAAACAATAGAGGACATTTGCAACAACAGTAGGAGCATCAAGTGTCGAAATAAAAATTTTAGCATTGAACGGGAGCACATGCACGGTTTAAACAGTAGGCTAGTCAAAATTAGCAAAATTTGTATGGGAGACCTCGCAAAAATTAGGACAAAAGGAAATAAAACGGGATTCGATAGGGCTCAGGGGTGTCTACCATAGCCCGAAAGTACCGAAAAATCCCACTGTAGGGTTTTGAGAAAATCGCGAAAAACTCAAAAAATTGAGGTTTTGTGCAAGCTTTCTGTAACTGTTAAAGGAAAATCTAAGTTTTCCAAAAAATTTTCCGATGACTATTTTTCGCAAATTTTAATTAGTCCAAAGTTTCTAAAATACTTTACCTCACCAATTTTGGTCATTTTTTGGCTGAGATACGATTTTTCAAATTCAAAATTTCATCGGAAAAATGACCTCCGCGAAAACTTTTTTTGATTTTATACCGGTACATCGAAGAATTTGGAATCTAGCCAGCGCTTTTTAGTAAAAAATTCACACTTTGTGCGAAATCTATCAATTATATTGGGTTGCTATGAAAGAAAAAGTTGTTCTTTGTTGTGTGAGGGTGGTGGGGTGATCAAAATTATGGCCGCCGTTGATGGTGGCACCACCAGCGCGTTTTTACCAGGATACAAAGAGTTCCCACACCATTGCTGTACTCGACACTAATGTTGTTCGCAGGGTCTATTTTCGGGAACTTTGATCTTAAATTGAATTTCGGGAATTTTCAGAAAATTTTCTGTAATATTATGGGATTTTCACAAATTTAAATTCCCGAAAATAGGCCCTGGTCCAAGTCCATAACTTTGTTGAGCACTCTACTAGCATTTACCTAGGTGATAATGCAAATATCTGGGAAGTTAAAGGCTGTCCACAGAGTGAGATTTTCGGAAGATCTGAATATTCTATGCTGGGCGACGAAAAATCATAAAATTATGTGAAAATTCAGGTTTATGGTAGAAAATGTTGCGATGCTTCACCTCACCAGCCATAGAACTCGTAACCTCTTCGTTTTGTGTAATTCTTAAATTAATTTTAAGATTTTATAAGAATAAAAAAGTGTGAATGAAATCCGCTGATCTTATCGAGTTAGACTTGTGTTTTTTTCGGTGAGTTTTTTCCTAAAATTCTTTAGGTCTGTAAAATTACACTTAGCTCACTCTATTTAAAACAAAGCTCCCAATAGATTTCTATAACCTTTTTGGATATACACATTATGGTGAAACAAACTAACGCTGATCGGTAACCTTAACGAATTAGTGGAATTATACAATCAATTAGGTGTAAAATTAATGAACAATGATCTTGAATTTGATCTTTTAAATTGATTGCAAAATGAATTAATTCGAAAAATTGCAATTTGTCACATCTACTTTATCTTTGGTGGATCTTAATCTTGTGATAAGCTGATTAGTGTTTACCAATGAATGTGAACAGCGAAGTATTCATGCTTTTACCTGGGATATGGTACAATTTACGGCGATGGTATTTACTTTCGTTTGTTTACTTTTTGTTTACACAAAACCAGACATGTCGGGTGAAAAAGTCAATAAATCAAATATAATAAATTAGTGAAACTTTTAAAAACTGAAGTGTTTTAAATAAAATTAACAAACTTAAGCGCACAGGAAGACAACCATGTGGCGTGGAAGACATGTCAATAATCGTTACCGGTCCTTCAGCGTGAAAAACCGACCTTGTCAGACCAACGCAGTCTGGTGCTCAAATTCTGACAACGCCTATCTTTAAGAAGGAGCGAGGTTATTAATTAGTAACACAATCGAAGTCGGCACTAAGATGCGTTCTTGGGGCCCTAAAGCTGGGAATAAAGAAGGCAGCCTGGTGCTGAAAATCGGTTTTCGACGAATTGGAGACAATAGTTAATTCGGCACCAAGCTGCTGCTGCCCTCTGCATTCAAAAAGACTTACCTCGAGGACGCAGCCTAGTGCCGAGTTGAAACTTTTATAACGTATAGAGCGTATAGATATCACTAATGTGTATACTTTGGTGAAGACAGATGCTTAGCACCACGCTGCCTTTTATATTCCCAGGTAAGGGGCCAAAGTACGCAGCCAGGCGTCGAACTTTAAAATTATACAACTCGTTACTTCATGAATTTTGGCATTTTAAAATTTTCCACCAAGGCTGAAAGTGCAGACCTATCTTCTAACGATGAGTTTGTTGAAAACACTAAGCAATCTTAAAAATGTAGCTCAACTACTAGATGAAAAAACGATGATTTTATAGGAAAAACTTAAGATTTCTGGTCAGCTGTGGGAGGGGGGTGGTAGGTAGTGGCAATGATTCGAGACCACCCCACCACCAATAATCAGTAGTCATTTGGCGGCGGTCACCTCTCTGGAGAGAATGGGAAGGGATATCAAAAAAACATTTGTTTTTCTTTTTTTTTTAACTTTTTTGGTACTAGGAATTGTCGAGAAGTGCTGGGTGGGGCTTAGTAAGGCTGAATAGTGCTGGATGAGTGGTGAAATGGTGTTGGAAGAGTGGAGAAAGAATGGAAATTATTGGGCGCTTAAAAGAGTATACATAAGGCAAATTAGGCGCTTTAAAAAGAAATTTTATCGATAATGTAAGCACTCGCTGAGTGGATATCAATTTTGTGTGCACTCACCCAGGATACGCCGCGTGGAGACTGCTTACTTGTAACCCATTGGCCCTGAAAAGCACCTCTTCTTCGTACTGGGGACCCCTCGGTTCGTCTCTACCGAAGTATTTACCGACTCCAAATTCCTCTCAGTACCATTATATCGAAGCAAGTATAATTTGTTGCTTATTTGTCATAGATCTTTTGCAACTCTTCTTACAATGCCCAGAATTTGTTTTTGTTGTCGCTCGATGTCCTCCGCTTCACATTACGAGACAATTAGACGCCAGCTCGTCGAGCAAATGTCGCACACCGATATTTATATTTCAATGATCCCATGCATGGTGCAGAGAGACGAAGTCATTCATACTCTTATGACACAACGAACGAGGCTGTCACCTATCTAGATGGTCGCATCGAACCAAAAGGAGGATGAATAGTAAACGTACTTGCTTCGACATAATGGTACTGAGAGAGGTTTGGAGTCGGTAAATACTTCGGTAGTGACGAACCGAGGGGTCCCCATCTCAGTACGAAGAAAAGGCCCTTTTCAGGTCCAATGGGTTACAAGTAAGCAGCCTCCACGCGGCGTATCCTGGGTGAGTGCACACAAAATTGATGTCCACTCAGTGAATGCTTACATTATCGATAAAATTTCTTTTTAAAGCGCCCAATTTGCCTAATGTAGACTTTTTAAAGCGCCCAATATATTTTCATGGTAATTTTCATTCTTTCTACACTCTTCCAACACCATTTCACCACTCATCCAGCCCTATTCAGCCTTACTAAGCCCTACCCAGCACTTCCCGACAATTCCTAGTACTAAAAGTTAAAAAAAAGAAAAAAAAAATTTTTTCCCTTCCCATTCTCTCCAGAGTGGTGACCGCCGCCAAATGACTACTGATTATTGGTGGTGGGGTGGTCCCCAATCATTACCACTACCTTTCACCCCACTCTCACACCTGACCAGAAATCTTAAGTTTTTCCAAAGTCGCGCCTGCGCCTCCACCTAAAAAATAGACGCGCGCATATCGTTTCACTAATATTTGAATGAGCATAATTTAAAGTCGGATGCGATTTTGCAGCTCATAAAAAACGGTCGGTCAGAATCAGTAAATCAAATTCATTTCATTTTTACGTGCACTGTGCATGATCTTGATCCTATCACAAAAATCAGTTGGAAATCAATTATTTCCAATTTACTTCAACCGAACGGAACAGCTGAAATGGCACTCGAGCTACAAAATCTTGCGTTTAAATTTTAAAAATAATAATTATAAATTGGTTTAAATGTACCCTTTCATTTCATCAAGTATTTAATGGACAACAAAGTGAATGTGTTATGGTTTGGCTTAGCGAACACAAAATTGTCAGATGCAGTTGATGTATTGTTAATATGGTTAACCACACATGAACCAATAAGTAATCATGGGTGATAGAAATTGCGTTTGAAAACATGAATTAAAATAAATAGCAACTCCGTAAGATATGATTTTATTACACAGGGTGACGCAATTGTTTTCGTTTCCATTGTATGCTCTCAGTGAAATTAAAGTAACTAATTTCAAACAGAAACCGCCTCATTTAAATGTAGATAGTCATAACGCCTCAAGCAATCCCAAGTTAACACAATTTCCATTTTTAGATGGGCTATTTCAGTTACGGCAGTAATGCACTATTATCAATTTACCATAAAGTTTCGTTGAAGATATACATCAGTTATGATGTTGACTGTATACCTCTATCTCAAAGTCGTTTATTATTCTATCCAATTTTTGACATTTGAATTATGATAATGTGATCAAAAATGGTATAGCCACAAAAATTGTGATGATGGCATCATTTGTATACTGCCAGAAACCAAAAACCTCCGTTTTATGTCACTCACGCCAATATTTCTAAACTTTTTGACGGGTACTGAGTAAGATAATGTAATTTCTGCACAAGATATACATATTTGATACATAATATTATTGGGGATAGGAGGTGCGATAATACACAAAGACAAAAATCTCTCTGTCAATCCAGACCAGTTTACGTGCCAAAGAACCAGTTAAATTCACTGATCATTTCAGAACAACAAACAAAAGTTTGACAGTGCCCAAAACAAAACCAGTTTCAATGGATGGGACTCACCATTATAACTGATCTCGTAAAACAGTCATTATTTAGCTCTTTAATACATCGAATTATCTTCATTTTGACAAATAAAGTTTACTCAACGGGCATTATTTAGTTTAACCAGAAATTTTTTTCTAGTTTCAAGTATTCGCTTGTAGATTTTACCGCTCACAACAAAAGCAACCGCTCTGCATAGCTACTTTCAGGCGGTATACGTATATCCAAAGCTTCGATTCGTTCGTTTTTGCTTAAAGGCGGGCGTCTCAGTAAAATTTGTTCAGAGTTTTTTTTGACGGGATAAAAATTTCTAAAAGACAAAATTGATTTACTCGAGTAATTTCGTACCAAGTTGCAAATGTCAAAGTTTTAACTTAAATGAAGGCCACCTACTTCTCCAAACAAACCTTTACATAACATAGAGACGCCCTGCTGTTGCAAAAATGTTTTAAACATAAAGCACCCGCTTCTCTTTAGACTTAAGTATATTTATTGACAATATAAATAGTTCTTACTCCAAAAAGCGTGCACAAAGTTTGGCAAACGAATTGATGTTGAACACTTTAAATCGATTTTTAATTAATTGCTGTTAATTACCGAAACGCGATGTGTCCATGGCTTTAATATATAATTTTTTTATTAAATCAAACCTGTCGATAAACGAACAAGACATTTTGCTACTTTTTCACATACGATAAAATTTTGTATATTTAGTTGTCATTAATTGTTAGTTTTTCTATTAAATCAGACACACAAAATGCTTATTGCACTCTCGGTATATGTTTTCCTACATCAATGATTTTCAGTTGTTTGTTGTTGTTGTTTTTTGTGTATGTGCCATCGATAATCGTATTTTGGGCATGAAATTATGTAATTTGATGATGAGATTTGCTTTAATAATTATGATCATGATTTAATAGTTGAACTATTTTCGGGTTTAAAAATTGTATTTTTTTTTTTTCATTTTGCTTTTGCGTCAGTCAGATCAACAATTTTTTGTTTTGGTTAACTTTGGTAATGGCATAACAATACCGAACAAAGAACGGTAATTCTGTGTTGCGGTTTTACGGTTTTGTTTTGTGATTTTGGTTAATAAGACTTTTATGTAATGTTTAAAGATGATGTTTTTTTTTGTGAGTTGGAATGTTCAAATCAAATGTAGGTAATGATTTTTTTGTGAAAGAAATTGTACAATGGCATTGTGTAAATTTGATTACATAGAAAGAAATTACTATGCTTCTTGGAGATAGATTTTTGGAAATTCGATAATTAGGCTGGCTGAATATGGTTCGATTGTGCAAGAAAACAGCTTCCACTTCGTATTAAATGGCTTGGTCTATCACTTCGATCGATCGGTGAGACAAAATTAAAAAAATAATGTTTGTCAGTTGTTTTCATTCAAAAAGTCTAACAATTGTTGAGCATCCGTCAATTCACCTCACACAATTACCATTTTAAGAGATTGCAATAAACTAAGCCCCCCCCCCCCCCCATTTGTGTGGGTCAGGTCCCTTGACTGAATAAAAGGTTGAAATTAGATTCTTTAAATGTATTTTCAAAACTTTGGGCTTAAACTCATGAATTGTATGATTATACCCGTACGAAGTACGAAGGTCCTATACGTTTATTACAAATTCAGGGCTACCACACATCCAATATTGAAAAAATTGTCCGTCTCCACTTTTGTACGAAACGGCTGCACCGATCACCCTGAACTTTTTTTTTCGCTGAAAGGTACATATGTCCCATGGGTTAAGTTCAAAGATGAGCAAACTCGATCGGGTAGTTTCGGAAATATGGTCGAAAAGGTGTCCAAAAACATGGTTTTTGGGGGGGGGGGTAGGTGAGACTTTTTCTCAGAGATCTCTAGAATTAGAAAACTACTTTCTGGGACAAAGCTGTAGAGAACTAAATTTTAGCGAACATGTGTTTCAGGTTTTCCCCAGAAACATCCCAATCCCGAGATTTAGCCACTTCTAGAAATGGTAGGGATGATTCATGTATCAAGAACTATGACAGATATAAAGTTGCTCCGAAAGGCAAAGTTGTAGAGAAATAAGTTTTAGCAAACACGTGTTTCAGGGTTTTCCGCAGAAACGTCCAACAGATAGAAAGTTGCTTCCAAGGACAAAGTTGTAGAGAATTAAATGTTATCGAACACTTGTTTCAGGGTTTTCCCGAAAAATGTCCCAATCCTGAGATTCAGCCACTTCTAGAACTCAGAGGGATAAGAACATTAGACAACGCGTGATTGGTGTCAGAGTTCAGAAAATGTACTTCGGGAGGGCTTTCGACATTACTTTGGGTAATTTCTGAGAGTCGTTTAAATTCTGATAGTTCAAAAAGAACTTGACTATGCATTCTGACGCGTCTCCTTTAGGGCCAAACTTATTTTTAACTTAAATCAGGTAAGTCTTATTCGATATTCAAAATCATTTTATCTCCTGAAAGATAATCGAATAAATGATAACGAGTTTGGAATTTGGGCAAAATCAGTTAAGGACTTTCAAAGTTATGATCGAGAAAGTGGTGAAAAACTTGAAGGTTAATGAAGCTTTTCGACTTATATCTCTGCGAAATTCGAACGAAAATCGCTCTTGAAGGTTTTAAATAAAAGATATGGACATTAGAACATCATGGAATTCGGGCTGTAAAGTACGTAGTGTGGGTCCAATTCACACTACGTGATCTTAAACGATATTTGTTGATTTTTCGTGAATATTTCAATAATGATGAGGTTTTTTGTTCAGTGTTGTAGAGAAAAAAGGAGCGAACATTTTTGTCCATTGAAGTGTGGATCAGAGGCCTCCCCTCTCCTTTTGTTTGTGTGAAAAAAATTTTTGTTTTTTTTTTTACTTCGGGCTTTGTAGTAGGTAGGCTTTGTAGAGGTTTTTCGCCGTTGCTTCGGACGGCTTTTTCCATATTGCCCTTTCGGCAATTTTCAATCCAATAACGTTAACATTTGATGTAATTTATAATGAAGTCAACGTCACTGAATGACGTCAGTAGTTAATGTCACTTAATGACTTCAGTAATTAATAAAACTACCTGAAGTTAGTAAGTGATGAAATTGATGACGTCAGTAAATGATGTCATTGAATTACGTCAGTAATTGATGTCACTTAATGACGCTAGTACACTTACGGAAATATATTTTTGCATCAAATAGAACTTTGTACTTCTGCGCAAGTTTTTGCAGTGTTAAAAAGCTGCGCAGAAGTACAAAATTCTATTTGATGCAAAAATATATTTCCGTAAGTGTAATTGATGCCACTGACTGACGCCATTGAGACATTGAATGATATTACCAAATTGACGTTATTCAACGACACTATTATGTCATTGAAGGATTTGTTTGTCACATCTATTCTGATGCGTACGAGTCCGTTGCATATGTTTTAACTTTTTTTTTATTAAAAATAGTTTTTCTATCTGTGATGTGTTAACGTTACGATTTGAAAAAAGTATAGGTCAAAATCAGAACTCATACACACTGAACACCTCGCATGTTACTGAATTTCATACGCTAACATTCTCTTGGGAATAACTCCTGAACCCCCAGACTGATATCACCGAATTACGACCTTAACCTGTGGAATCTGAGGATTCTTCGTCGAAGAAAACCAAAATTTACCAAATTGATTGAGATTTGCCTAAGTTATGGTGAGTTGAGTGATTTACCGGCGTAAGAACCTGACAGTCAAGGGAATTAGGCCGATGCAGCCCATCTTCGAACCTAACGTTTTGTATTTGTATTTTAGAGACTCCACTAACAGCTTTTTATAGCCAATAACAAGTGTTGTCTGGACCACCGGCTGTCATACGTTTCATTCAGTGTGTACGTCGTTATGGGCACCAAACACACCACACCACACCATACCACACCACACCACCACACACCACAACACACCACGTTATGAATTTTATTCTTCGTCCAACGGAATAAACTTTGCAGAAATCCATTAAGATTTTTTCAAGTGACCGTGACAAAAATTCTTTTGTGAATATCTCCAAGATCGTTGGATCGATACAGCCCATCTATGAACTTAACCTAAGGAATCGTATTCTTCATGGAACAAAACAGACCTTGTAGAATCAATTATAGTGAGATTTTTATTATTATCAATTAGTGAGATTTTTCAGTGATTTTCTGGCGTTAGACGCTGACTTTCAGTCAAGGGAACTAGAGATGTAAAAACAATTCTAAGTTTCTATTATATGTTTCGAATCCATTCACTTGATTCTAGAGCGACTCACAGCGCTCAAAACTAAAGGTCCAGGCGATGCAGAACATTTAAAATTAACAGTTACATTTCTTAGGATTTCTCTGAGATATAATAGCTTAACGCTCACTTTGGTCACCCTATGTGATTAGGAATCGGGCGTTCGGCAACATTTGTTTGTTACCATTTGAGCCAACAACAACACCGGGCAAAAAATAGTCAAAAAAGTGCGCCGCCGTTACAAACACCGAAATGCCCCAGACGCCTGCACCCCCTTGCGCTGATTTTCGCCGCCGACTGCCGGGAAGCAGCAAAAATTTGTTTAGCCGATGCATAAATTGACCGGCGCACAGGTCTACAACAAATATAACTTTAAACGCTAAACGTCAGACTTTCCCTGTTCCAAAATGTAGACGTTCATATTCTTAATTTAAACGTTTTCGATTTGGGTCATCTAGCGCCTAATGCACTCAGCAATAACGTTGATTCAAATTGGTTGCTATTTGATAAAGTACCTCGATTACAGAGTGACTCAGCGAATTTTTGACAAATACAATTTTTTTTTTTTTTATGTAATGCTCATCAAGCGGTTAAAAACGTACATAAGTTAAACGTATAGAATCACATCGTGGACAATATTGTTAATTATACGACCCATCAATCAAAAAGCTTGTTGAATTTATTTCACTTTTTATTACTTTTCCAATTCTAATTTACATATGTTACCGAGCATAATTACAAACGCATGTCGAATTCAAAACAGAATGCTTTATGCTCTTACATTTATTCGTGGGCGTATCACTTGTTACAAAAATTTTCCATTCTGTTTTCGCCGTTTTATTTCGTGTCTTTTAAATTTGGGTGCAATTTGACAGGTTTTCGTAGCCTTGATAAAATAAGGCCAATCGAATCATCAGTACCGGGGGAAGTTTACAAAAGCCTTACTAAGAGCTTTATTTTCGTCAATCAGATCTTCTCTGAAAGCATGAATATTACGGTCGTTAGGATTAGCGGAGCGACAAAACGGCAATAATAAACTTTCGAATGAATATTGTTCAGTTTGTTGTCGAAGTGACATACCCATTCACACTCTCACATGTTTCAGTTATTTGTTATTTGTTTGTTATTAGCTACAGACAGTCGTGTTAAACCTATATTGTTGCCGAACGTCTTCAATTTATGTACTTTTTTTAACACTAATTTTTTTAAAAGCGATTAGATAACATCAATTAACCTTTTCATCGATGTATCATTATAGCCGGCGTGATTGAAGATATTTTAGCGTATTTCGTTTGGTTAATTGTTTAAATGTCATAGACCAGAAATTAGAAAATTGATTAAGTAGTTGAAATTGTTTACGATTACAAATACATGCAGCAAAAATTCATTTGTGGGTATTTACTTATAGGGCATTATGTATGTGCTTGCAAATTGGTTGTTTTGACTCGTAGGAAGTTCTCTGCATGAGCCGAAGGCGAATGCTGTAATCCTACGAGTAAAACCAAATATTTGGAAGCCCCTACGTACAATATTTTACATGTTTATAGTAGGTAAATGGGTTTTCCAAATCGCTTGCGGCGAGGTAATGACGCATTTACCAAGCAGAAACATGTAAAAGCAATAACAGACCACTCACCGATTTTCACTGGATTGGACAGAATGTTGAAGGTGGAGCTGTTCAAAAATAAGTACCTAGAGAAGGGGAGGGTGTGGTTTCGCACTTACTCTACAGGGGAGTGATGCAGCCGTTTCGAAATAATTTCGGCCTTAAACCGTATGATTTCGGGTAGGGCTAGAGTTTCCCAGATCAAAATTTACAAATAGAGTACATTTTTAAATTGAAGGGAGTACTAAAGAGTACGGTTGTCAGTGCAAGAAAATGGCAGAAAATAATATAAATTAACTTGAGCTTAGGGTCGTTTATAAATTACGTAACGAATAGAAGATCGTTTGACTGTTGCAGCTGTCAGACAAATACACATTTCAGGTCCTACAAATATTTACTGACTATTGTGAATTTTTAAAATTGAACACTTTTGAAGAAACATCCACACACGAGACTCGAGTTCTGAATAGAATTGAAACGATATTCGTTCCCTATACTTTCAAGATGCTCAATTTTAAGAATTCACAATACTTTTGTTTCAAAGTCAGTTAAAAATCGCAATGGACGATTACGTAATTACCCGTTAGTTATTTATTTTATCTCATCGTCGTGAGTATTCCATACATTAAATTCTTCTCTATATAAACTCTAAACCGTACCTTAATTTATGTACAACGGTCGGCTAGGGAGCTACATTTTTTACGTATTCCTGGGAAAATTTCTTTGGCGAACAAATTTTCAAAGAAAAGAAACATTGGTGCCGTGGAGATTCGAAATCGGATCCCCCATATGATAGCAAACTGTGCTAACCACTCCACCAACGAAGCTACAGACAAGCAATACAACAATTTTGATAAATACAGACGTTGTGCAACTGAATGGAGAATTGTCGTAGTACACGTAATATATGTAGCAAATGCACGACTGTGTATGTAGTGTATGTGATTACGATAGACAGCGACGTTTCAAAAATTTCCGTATTATTGGAGGAGTTGAGTTATGAATGAATTTGAAAGAGATAGAATTTTGAGAAAAATTCAAAGTCAGTGTTTCAAAGACATTTTGAAACTTTATTCAGTGCTTAATGATAATTTTTGTAATTTAACAACAATGATATCAAATAAATCCCAGGATACTTTGTTCTGAAACCACAATCGAATGAAAATGTAATAGATTGAATGTTGCAAAGTATTACTGTTTTTCTTAATGGATTACATTAAAATTCAGTGCTAGGGTTACTTTTAAAAATCTTACTATTGGAAGAATCAAAAGTGGTAAATATTAAGAAAAAAAGTGAATCACCAGGATGTTTTTGATTAAAATTAGTTTTTTCGGAATAGCTCAATATTTTTATTTTTTATTCACCAATATTTCGACCACTATTCGTGATCATCTTCAGTGGTTTCTGAAATCAATAAATATTCTGTTACAAATCGTCTCACAAATTTACATAAACGTATTTATACCCTATGAGTTAGACTATTGTATGTCAATTGTTGGTGTTTGTAATTGCATATTGCCAATGTGTTTTTTTCTCTGTTTATGAATTGGCGGTTAAATTTCTAGGAACTAATTTGTAATTTGGTTTCATTCTAACTTATTTTTTGATTATTATTGAACAAGAATAATCGTAATTGTATTACTCGTCTGTTGGTTCGAAAAAACTTAAACTATTTGCATTGGACTATAACTAATTTTACATTAAATGAGAAGGACTTAATAAATTAATTAAATAAATAAATTGACATCTTATCTTTGTTATCACAGATCGTTAACTAATCTACTTGTTCTTGTGTGGTCTTTTTTACGTTTAGGATGTTGTTATATGTGTTAGAGAGAAATTTGCATTCTTTTTGTTTGTTCATTGGGTTGTCACTTTTCTTAATTAGAATCATTTCCATAACATCCCTAACTTTCTGTTTATGTTCTTTGCTACATGGGGTGAAAAGTCCGCGGCCTCACATAGAGATGGCATCATTACTTCAGAATTTTTGTTAACATTCAGTAGTACCACCCTTTACTTGTCTACAGCCAAAATTTCCTGACATTTGGTGTCATAGTTTTCGAATTACTGTCAATAGAGTGACGCATGTTTTTGTTGTTCGTAAAAAATGGAAAATAATGAATTCCGTGTGTTGATTAAACATTGTTTCTTAATGGGAAAAAATACGGTGCAAAGCAAAGAATGGCTGGATAAGTGTTATGGCACATCTTGTCCGTCGTATACAACGGTCAAGAAGTGGCATGCTGAATTTAAACGAGGTAATACAAGCACCGATGATGCCCCACGTTCAGGACGTCCAAGTGAAGCAGTTACTGAAGAAAACAGCAAAAGAATCCATCGTATTGTTTTGGCTGATCGGAAAGTTAAAGTTAGTGAAATAGCTGACATCCTCAAAATATCAACAGAACGGGTGCGACACATTTTACACGAGTATTTGGACATGAAAAAGCTTTCTGCGCGATGGGTGCCGCGTTTTCTAACAATTGATCAAAAGCAGCACCGTCTTGACGATTCAGAGCATAATTTAGCTTTGTTCGAGCGTAATCCAACGGAGTTTTTGCGTAGATTTGTCACGACTGATGAAACGTGGATTCATTATTATACACCAGAGTCCAATAGACAGTCTGCAGAGTGGTTAGAATTTGGTCAAAGCCGACCGAAGCGCCCAAAGGCACAGCGTTCTGCAGGCAAGGTTATGGCCACGATTTTTTGGGATGCGCATGGCATAATATTTATCGACTATTTGGAGAAAGGAAAACAATAACTGGCGAGTACTATGTCACATTATTGGAACAGCTCGACAACGAGATCAAGAGAAAACGACCGCATATGCAGAAGAAAAAGGTCCTGTTTCATCATGACAATGCACCAGCGCATTCATCCATAAAAGCAACTGTGAAACTGGACTCTTTGGGCTATGAATTACTCCACAACCCACCTTACTCTCCAGATCTGGCCCCCAGCGACTACTATTTGTTCCCAAACTTAAAAAGATGGCTACAGGGAAAAAGATTTTACTCTAATGATGAGGTGATATCCGAAACAGAGGCCTATTTTGCAGGGTTGGAGAAATCCTATTATACCAAAGGTAGCCAAATGTTGCAGGACCGTTGGACTAAGTGCATTTCCCTTCAGGGAGACTACGTTGAAGAATAAAATTAATTTCATATGTAAAAGTTAGTTCTTTCATTGCAAGGCCGCGGACTTTTCACCCCATGTAGTATAGACTATCTTTATATCATTCCAATCAATTGTATGTTGTGTGTTTATGATATGGTCACATAAAGCACTGTGTGTATGGTTTTTTATTCTGATGTTATAAAGGTGGCCTGATACTCGTTTTTCTAGGTGTTGCAAAGTTTGCCCCGTGTATGTCATCCCACAAGAGCAGGTTATTGAATAGATAACATGTGATTGCTGCATTTTTGTCACTTTGTCTTTAATTTTGGAGAACAGGTGTTTTTTGAAATTGTTGACTCCTTTGCCGACTATTGTGATGTTATGTCGATGAAAAATCGGTTTTATTTTTTCAAATATTCCTTTTATATAAGGTGCTGAAACAAACCTTTTTGATTTTTCTTTTTCAGGTTTTTTACTTTTTTGTTGGTTTTTGTTTTTTAGGACATTTTCCATGGTTGATTTGATTACTTTTTCTGGATATCCGTTCGCTTTCAAAGTGTCCGTTATTAATCTAAAGTTTTCGTCATGGAATTCTGGGTCTGCTAATTTTAGAACCTTGTCCGTTAGTATTGAAATTGTGTTTCGTTTATATGAAAATGGCAAGTTAGAGTGATAACTCAGGTATCTTCCCGACCATGTCTCTTTGTGAAACCAATTCGTTTTTAAAAAACCATTTTTTTGTCTTATAAGCATGATTCTAAGAACGGAATTCTTTGGTCTTCTTCTTTTTCCATTGTGAACTGAATATTTTTGTTGCAGTCATTGAATGTATTTTTTAGTTCTTCCGTTTTGTTTTTAGGGCACGATGTACAACAGTCATCAACGAATCTAGAGTAGAACGGTATTCTGAATTTTAGCTTACGTATAATTTCTTCCTCTAGTTCCTCCATTACTAGGTCTGCTAGTATTGGGCTAACAGGTGAGCCCATGGGTGAACCAAATATTTGTTGGTAGAACACGTCATTGAAGCTAAAAGTACAGTTTTCTAGCACCATTTTCATACCTTCCAAGAACTCAGTTTTCGGAAGAGTTGTGAACTTTTTAATTTGAAACCATTTTTTGTGGATTGCTTCATATACTAGTTCATTGGGTATTTTCGTGAACAGAGAAACAACATCCAGTGAAACTAGTATGTAGCCGTCTGGCAATCTCGTATTGTTCATTTTTTCTTTGAATTCTGATGCATTTTTTATCGATCTCCTAGTTTTTCCTGTAACATTTTTTAGAATGTTTGCGTACCATTTTGATAAGTTGTATGTTGGTGATTGGATTGATGAAACTATTTGTCTAAGTGGGTTACCGTTTTTGTGAATTTTTACCTGCCCGTACATTTTAGCAATTGGAGAGTTATATCTTCTCAGGTGGCGTGCTTGATTTTTGGAAATGTAGTTGTTATTTTTCCACTGTGTGATGAGTTTGTTACATTTCGCTTCTACTTTGTTAGTGGGATCACTGGGTAAAATTTTGTATGTTGTTTTGTCATTTAAAAGCTGCTGCATTTTGTCCAAATATTCCTCTTTTTTCATTAGGACTGTCACATTACCTTTGTCTGCGTTAAGAACAATGATGTATGGATTGTCTTTTAGGAACTGTTTGGTTTTTTCGCATTGTGCGTGAAAGATTGTATCTAAAGTGGTCCTCTTTGTTCTCATTTTCTGGTGGTTCGTGAGAATGTTGCACAGTTTATTGCGTAGTTCGATTCGTTCAGCAGGTTGCTCTAATCTTTGTATTTCTGGTTCCAGATGGGCAATAGTTTCTTCGTTTGGTGTTTTTTTATTTTTAACTGATAGGCAAAATTTTTCCCCAAGACTTAAAATATTTAAGCATTCTTGTGGAATTTTTTGTCCTGTCAGGTTTTTAATCCAATTACACTGGTGTGTCACCTTAGCATTTTTGGTTTCTATTGCAATTAATTTGTCAAATTTTGTTTCATGTTTTTTTGTGCGTTTTTGAAATAATTTTGAGCGTGTTTCATCAAGATGTTTTTTGAAGTTGTCATAGATTTTAGGTAAAATAGCGTTCTTTAGTTTTTCCATTTTATATTTTTGATTTTTACCAGTTTTTTCTATGTCTCTATATAGTTGTCTGATGGTTTCGTTTAATAAGTTTTGTGAGTCTACTTAACACATCCTCTTTAATGCTGTGGTTGAACGCTTTTAAGTTTAAATTCTGGTTTCTGGTATGTAGACTTACTAACTTTTTATTTGCGTTTAGAATATTCTTCATCATTTTTTTAATTTCAAAGCCAAGTTGATTTTCGACTTTCTTAAAAAATGATTGCGTTGATTGTGTGTTCCAAATATCCGAATTGGTCATTATGATAATTTTTTATTTTTTATGAGCTTAGTTAAATTTGTGAGACGATTTTTAACAGAATATTTATTGATTTCAGAAACCACTGAAGACGATCACGAATAGTGGTCGAAATATTGGTGAATAAAAAATAAAAATATTGAGCTATTCCGAAAAAACTAATTTTAATTATTTAACTAAGCTCATAAAAAATAAAGGATGTTTTTGATTTATTAAGCGAAAAAAAAGGCTGCTCACAATGGCGCAGCCAGTAAAAAACGATCTTTTCAACAACAAATTACAATAAATAAAATTCATCACCAGGATTTGAACTTTGATCAAAAAATTGAGTTCATGTACACACTTAAGCTCTAACCCACCCAGCCATCAAAATTATGAATTAGGGACGATTGCACGTTATACTATTACCATGTTTCGACGATGTGATAATTATAAATGATTCTGTAGTGATACACACACATTACTATCTTGTACATAAGACACATACACTTGCTCGCAAGCTCGCTCGTTCGTGTCTTATGTACACGATAGTAATTTTCGTGTTATCACTACAGAACCATAATAGTTATTAAGTAAGCGGAGTTTAAACACCGAACCTAAGCCTCTAGTGGACTTGGCGGTTTTACGGTGACGGAATTTAAATGTTTATTTGATTTCTATTTGCTTGAACTATGCTTTTCTCACTCCTTTCTGCCTTTCCCTCTTATCAAATTATAATAATAAAACGTACAATCGTTTATATCAACCTCGCAACACAGAAATTAAACCGATGTCGGTCGAAAAGTAGATTGCGCAAAACAATATGATTTTGCATTGCATTGATGTCTTCATCCATATTGGGCTTTCGTGACTTGAAAGAAGAATTAAAAAATAAAGAACTGTAACGTCACAGAACTGTAATTTCACCTCTACAATTACCCACTTAGCGCTACTTCATGAGCAAAAAATATAAATTGAAAAATAATTTGAAACAAATTTTGTTGCACATATTCACCTACCAGCTATGAAATGGTAAACATCGACGAAAATACATGAAAAACTTGGGTGCAATAAAAATTATAAGTACAAATCATGCATGTAACATAAATTGAGTTAAATTGTCGTTGTTGTGGATCGGATGTGAATTGCAAATATGAAAATCAATGAAAAATTTTCATTTTTTTATTATAATCAATGTGAAACAAGATTTTTAGTTGGCAAAATGATATTTTTAATATCGGCAATTTCGATTTGCAGTAATAAAATCTTTATGGGTTGTGTGCTAGCATTTGAGGGGTTGGAATAACGGCTTCAAATTAATTTTAAGTGCCACAACTACGAAGTGAACCGTGTCTTTATGGCCGAATAGGAAACATCTAAAGTGTACTTTCATTGTAGGACAATTTATATGCAAGACATGACTGTAATAATAATAGAAAATCGATAAGATAAATAAATGTTTCTTCAACGAAACCCACTCAATATTCGTTGGAAATTATAGCACAATTAATACATAACAATTTGATGTGAATGTTTATTTATTACACGCTCAACCTACCTTTTGAATTTGGTGCACATTCAAAGTGCACTTAACGAGAGTTTGCAAAAAAAAAAAATACTTAAAAACAAACTGCAATACGAACTGCAATGATAATAACGTATAATTTTCATAACACGAATTATACTTTATCGAACAATTTAAGAGATATTTTAGGCGTGAGTCTACTTGATAATGGTCTGTGAGTTTGATAGCTGAATTTGGATTGACTGTAATTGTCACTCTTTTTCATAAGCACAATTTTGCAGGATGAATGGCACGCTTAAATATAATGATTTTCGTGTTGTTTCGTTTGTTTCCTGTAATTATGTGGAGAAAAATTGGAAATGTTTACCTTAGAAGCAAGCGTAAGTACTCACATTCACATTTTGTGCATAACAGCAACAGTCGCGTTGATTATTTGACCTTTCACTTATAACACTTATTATAACACTTCCTTATAAGTAGAAGATGGATCTTTATATCAGATGTTTAAATAATTTCCCATTTCCTGAGCTAATGTTATACAGAAAAAACATCGGAAGTAGGTGGTAGACACTTTATTATTTGAAAAAATCTTAAGATGTTTTGTGATGTCCTAATAAGCTTTAAGCCTAAAAATCTTTTGAAAGATTTAAGATGTTCGCATGTCTAATAAAAAAAGCTTTGCAGCCAAAATCGCTAAATCAGTTTATTTCTTCTGTTTTACAGAATTGGTCTCTTTGACAATGTGGTGAAATTTCCGATAGATTTTAGAGCTAATACACGTTGACTTTGATTTTTCTCTGTGGGCTGACTGGGTTCACGTTGGGGGTTAAACCTAGAACGAATCTCTTCGTGGGAGGGCTTAATCCCGGCTAATGAATTCAGCCTTTATGATAGGATTTGCGAATGTGTTTTTAGAACAGGATCATGGCAAACGAATCGAGAGAATTCAATTTTTATTTTATTTACCTAACGACTTTAGAAACAGTTTTGTACAATATTCGGAAATGAATCTCTGATTCCGGTTACATAAAAATCACAGTCGCTTTCAATGTATTCAAACTTCGATTTTTAGATTTTCAATCCATTCTCAAGCTTTGGTAGTTAACTTATGAATATCCTCTAAATTCCTGATAAACTTATGGATGGGACAATCCTGATATATGTGTATCATTGTTTGTACCGCGCCACATTCACACATCGCTGAATCCTTACATTTTCACTTGTGTATTAGGGACGAAAAACATCCGTGACCCGACCTAAAACGATTTGCAATACGCCATGTTCTTCAAGGCATTTCTGAGCCGTTCAGTTCGATTGTGGGATCCATAACCAATTCTTTGTTTTGGACCGTCGCGCCATCCCAACATTTTTTCCATCTGCTTTTCAGCTCCTGGACATTGATCGCATTTCTGTAGAACACCCAGAACGGTTTCCTTGACTTCAATCGGAGATCGGTTGGTGCATGTTGAATATCTGCAAAGATTGCCAGTTCGTCTTCTCGCCTTAAATCGGACGGAGTAATGTTGCTCATTGCGTGCAACCATGGATCGGGGTTGAGCCTACTGCTGCATATAATTCTTAACGCAACGTTAATTTGAGTGTAAATCATTTTCACATGCGTGCTGTTCATCCACACTGGCCCACAGTAATCGAGTGCAGACATTATCATTGCTTGCGTTGTGATCCGTAGCGTTTTTGCTAAACACCCCCATGTTGCGCCGGCCAGTTTCTGCACTAAATTGAATCTAAACGTTAGACTTCGCTCCAATACTACGCCGAGATAAATCGGAGTTTTTTCACATTCGATCGTTTTTCTCATTCATCTTCAGGTTCAGTATTCTACTCGCTTGGCGATTGTTAAGATGGAAAATACAGTACACTGTTTTCGTTGTGCTTGGCTTCAGTCTCCAATTACGAAAGTATTCCGCTAATTTCTTCAAGTCTCTGTTCAGAACGTCTTCTAGCTCCTTGAATGACTTTGTTTGGTACGCTACTGATATGTCATCTGCATATATGAACAGCCTTCATTGGAGCAGTGGAAGATCATTTGTGTAGAGGCAGTATAAGAGATATGACAGAACCGATCCTTGCGGTACTCCGTTATTTACAATCCTTTTTCTGCTGCTCTTTCCATTTATTATGACCTGGAAACTTCTATCACTTCTTCATGAGTGACAGTCTTTTGCGAATTATCTGGAATTAATATTATGGAATTATCTGACTTAGCTTCATCAGTAATCCTCGTTTCCACACTGTGTCGTATGCTGCTGACAGGTCAAAGTAAGACTATACCGGTTAGGGTGCAGCGTTTTGCAAAAATTAATTTATTTTGGCAAAATTTCACTTTAGGTTACAAAGTTGGATCCAATTTTTTTAGGTTGAGCAATGTGGCGGAAGGTCACCAGATGACAAAAGAAGAAAAACTAGGCCGCGGAAAACCTTCACCAAAGCTCCCAGACGTCGAAAAAATTTTTTTTTATTTGCTTTTCGTTATATTTCAAATTTTTGGGTGTGGGAAGGTGAGAGAAGTTAACCAGATGAGAATATCAAAATTCCCGAACATCAATAATCCCGAATGTACAAAAATCCCGAATAACCATAATCCCGAATGATAACGAAAATTGTGAAATATTAAAAATGCTGATTGATACGAGTAAATTTGAGCTTGGAAGGCTCTGCCCCCTCACCCCCGCTTTTTTTTACGCCTGCGGCTGGCTTTTTTCACGCCTTGCAGGCGGCCTAATGTGCCTGGGGCTCTGCCCCTTAGACCCCGCAAGGGGGGCTATACCCCCTTGACCCCTCACAGCGGGGGCTGTCGCCACTCGACCTCGCTATTTTTTTCCACCTTCGCTGAGACGCAACTAAAGTTTTGATTGTTGTTTTCTGAATTGCAGATTTTCTGGAATTTTGTTATTCGGGATTTTTGTACATTTGGGATTATTGATTTTCGGGATTTTTTTTACTCGAGATTTTGGATTTTCGGGATTTTCGCATTCGGGATTTTTGACGGCCACCATGAATAGTACAATCTTAACAATTTGTCAATTTATTACTAGAGTTGAGTTGTACTAAAAGAACTTCAGAAGGAAGTAACTTCAATAAGACACGTTTGTGATGGAAGACTCAGTAGCCGTATCCCAAGAAGCCATTTGAAGATTTTTCTGAATTGCTTCCTCGTTGCTATGGTTAAGTAGCTTTCTTTCGTGTTTGATGGCGTTATCATGAATTACTTCTTCTACCGATTCAATTGTCAAGTCTTTATGTTACATACATTTCAATTTGTTGCTAATTTATACAAAGATTTTGAGAAACCAAGTTACAAGCGAGACTATTATTCTTATAATGTCCATCCAAAATTAGTAATGTTTCTCAATGGTGATATCCGCAAGTTTGGACAACGAATTAACCAACAAATATAAAAAATATTTTTTTCTGCAAGAAGAACAGTGTGTTGTAATTGTTTTTGCAGTCCTTGGAATTTCGAACAAGGAGAACTAAGTTATTTGAGGTGTAGTCGCCGGTATTCTGTACAAGGAAAATCTTTCGCCGGTATTTTGTACAAGGAAAATGTTTCGCCGTACAAGGAACATTTTCGCCTATATTTTGTACAAAGAAAATCTTTTCGAGAGGCTTCCGCTGCCTAATTCTTGTTGCATTCTCATCTGATTATTACCTTCTCTCACCTCTTGTAACGAATTTCTATCCTCAACAATAAAATCACAAATAATAAAATCCCAAAATCACATTATCAAACCTAAGAATTTAATTCTCATAAATCTTTTGCAATAATTTTATCAAAAATAAACTACTAAATCTTAAAGCTAATAGTGCACTCCCCTTAAAACTACTCACTATTTTATGATGGGTGTGAGATACGACAGCCAAAATCACCATAAATTCCAATGTGGTTCTATTGTACGTAGAGATGTGACCATGGTTCAATTCAAAATCCAACCTAAAAGCTTTATGTTCTGTTTTTAGAACTCGTTTTCCTTCCTTGGGCAATAAATTTATATTTGCTTTACAGCCGCTTACCTTGCTTACCGCAAGCTTTCTTTAACAAAAATGAACTGGCACAGTATAACAAATTTTTACGTTAAACTTTTATTTCTACAAAAACTAATTGCTCTTGTCTAAGAGTGAATTTGTACTTTGATGCAACCTGCATCGAATCTAAACTTGAAATGATCGGTCTACAAACCGTTTAACGTTATTGTTCATCACAATCTTTATTTCGTCAACTTCGTAACCACACACTGTTTCTCGCCCCATCTGTCACACCACCGTCGTATCTCCAAAAAATACCGGGTCAATACAAAAACTAACTTAGGTCTAACGTTAAATCTAGGTTTAGGAGAACTAACCTAATGTAAAGCCGAGTTACACTCTCTCACCGAAAATATTTGAAATATTAACGAAAATATAATAATTTTTTTTTTGACGGCTGAGAGGTTTGTCGAAGGTTTTCCGCAGCCTGATTCTTATTGTATTGTCATCTGGCGACCTTCCGCCACATTCCCCAACCTAAAAAAATTGGATCCAAGTTTGTAACTTAAAGTTAAATTTAGCCTTTATTTTCAAAAGCCTCGCCCCTACGAATGTCGGGCAACTCATTCTGATCATTTTATGGAAGAACTTTTTTTTAAATTCCGTTTTCGGAAAATTATTTTATTTTCAAAAGCTTCCCCCCTATGAATGGCCGCAGACCCAAAGTTTAGCTTCCCAAAGTCACTGCCGAAAAAAAAAAAATTTCATAAAAAAAGTACGAAAACTTTGAGGGAAACTTTTTTTGCTTCATTTTCCGCATTAAGACTATTCCCTTTTACCATACTCACAAACATTTCCTCAAAGTTTTCGTACTTTTTTATGAAAAATTTGTTTTCGGCAGTGACCATCAGGAAGCCAAACTTTGGGTCTGCGGCCATTCATAGGGGGGAAGCTTTTGAAAATAAAATAATTTTCCGAAAACGCTGCACCCTAATACAGGTTTTCATGTTTGCTTCGAATCCAAGTTCAATGTAGTTCGTTAGTGCTCCTTGCTCCTTGCGGATTACGCTTTCGATGATTGACTTGAATCTTCCGATTAAAACACCTTTCGAACAGCTTGAAGCTGCAGCTCAAGAGCGATATCGATAAATAGGCTACTAAAAAGAGATCCAGAGGAATGGTTGTTCCCCTTCCCTCCCGAAACATTTAAATAAAGTTGAGATCTCCCATACGCGAGTTACCTCATGCAAGCTTGACGCTTTTCTTTCTTTCGTGCCTTTCGTGCTGCGTTAGTTTGTTTTATTTCTTTGTAATAAATAACTTATCGACTCTTTTTAAACAGCAAACTTTTGAGTGCACAATGAAGTTAACCAACAAAGTTGTTGATAATACAAACAACCAATTGAGAATGTATACAACGTCTCGATGAGGTTTTATTATGTGTAGAGTGAGAGAATTCGATTTTTTCGGAAAACTTTGAAGTCTTCAATGAAATAAAGCTTTTAAGTCCATTAGTAATAAACGCTTTAATTTCAACACTCAGATAATTGAAACATCCATTACGGGAGACTTAGACTTTAAATATTACTATCGAAAGTTGTATTATTTGTGCTGATCCAAAGTGAAATTGAAAATAATTACTAAAATAATAGGATATAATTGAGCCAGTAATAAAAACCTAAATTGTTAATAATAGTTGGAAATAAAAAAAAATATTATCTGTTTTATAATGCCCAATGGTTATTATAATGGAATTAAATAGATACGTACCATCATCGTCATACATCATTTTGATTTGAAGAGACTGAATTCAATTCTTGTCTTTCACAATCACAATGGGCTGTGAGAAATGTGTAATTGCGTGTGATTTATGTACACCTGAGTGTTGGATATGCAAGGTTTAGGATTATACTATGTTTGTAAATGTTGTATATAATTATAGGTTTGTACACCATTTGAATTAGGTGTACGAAAAAAAGTCGTTACTTTGTGCGGTTCTTGATGTGCGTAAAAAACCATACAAAATTTATAAAATTCAAGACGGATTGTTAATTCGACAAAGTTAAAATTGATTATTGTTATGTGTGTACTTTTTGTGTTGAGGTTATGCATTCAATGATTCAGTGCGTGCCATTGTAAAAGATTCGCATAAATTGGGTGTATATTTAGTAAGTTTATTGCCAAGAAATATTTTGTGTATGTTTCGTAACGATCGCACTTAGTTGGGTTGATTTCTTATACAAACGCAATTGTTAAAATCAAATTAAAAATTATTTGAATTGTTAAATTTTTAAAGAAAACTAAAGTGAAATATGTTTCATTTGTAGGAACTGAGATTGTAAGATTCACAGAAAAGATAGTTCGAAAATAGGATTAGGTTGAGCTGGGTTGGATTGGGTTGTTTTTATTGCGTTGCGTTGGGTTGAATGCAATATCACACATCACAATTAACTTCAACTCAATGTTTTTTTACTCTTTGCTGACACGTTTGGATAAATCTATGCTCTTCCCCTGAGTTTATTTCGCTCTGACCATTTTTAAAATGCTAAGTTTTTCACTGCGAATTTCCATCTGTTTTGTGGTACACACATTAATCAAATCATCATTGGAATTAAAACGATTTTTTTTGTATCGAGTCACCTTAGACAAACGATTTATTTTGTATCGAGTCACCTTAGACTTTACTATATAAGCAATGCATTTTGTTCAATGTTCAGCATTCAAATATATGGCATCAAACTAGTAACATGAATTGTTTTTGACTAGTTCCCATAGTTTTACATCATTTTCCATCTTCGATCCATCTATTTCAATCATCGATCCATCTATTTCCATCTTCGATCCATCTATTTCCATCTTCGATCCATCTTGTATGAATTGAAATACACGTGTGCGAGTGGAATGTTGGTTTACATTTGTCCTATTTTCACTTCTATACATGTCCAATGAAGGACACATCCTGGTACACGTGTATACATTTCAATTTATAAGTAACATATGGATCGAAGATGGAAATAGATGCATGAAAGATGGAAATAGATGGACCGAAGAAGGAAATGGATGGATCGAAGAAGGAAACAGATGGATCGAAGAAGGAAATGGATGGATCGAAGATGGAAATAGATGTAAAACAGATGGAAATTCGCAGTGAAACATTTAGCATATTACAATTTAGCAGAATGAAATACACTTCTCACCCTAGAACGTGACGTCATTAATGAACAGCCCTTAAGGTGTCGTTGGTTTATGTTGTTTGTCCATACATTGTTGCTACCAACTTTAGTCTGACCACTCAAAAAATGAATCGATGAATGAAAAAATTCCGGGAGTTGTAGGAATAATGGGACGATACAAAATCAGACTAAACTGGTTTGAACCGAGGGGCAGGTAAACGTAGAAAATCCTTTTGCACTCAAAAGAAAATCAATTATTGTTAAGAAATACCTCAAATTCGTTAGAAATCCTCAAAAAAATCCTTTCAATTGCAAGAAAAGCCTTGGAAATCAAAGAAGATCCTTGAAAATCAAAAGTAAATCCCTAAAAATCGTTTGAAAATCCTTGGAAACCGACAAAAACAATCCTTGAAAATCAAAGAAAACTATAGAAAATCATTGGAAATCGAAATACACGATTATCTGCTCCTCGGTCTGAACCAGGTAAAGTTTTTGACGAATCAAGATGGTTACTTGAGTGGCTTGGCGTCACAATGATATTTCACAAAAAAACTCTTCAATTTTACGTTCATAGCTCAGTATTTTTTCATCGAAAATAATCTTTCTTGGTAAAAGAACATGAGTCTGCCTCGTTCCTTCATTCTTTAAATTTGTTCTATCCATATTTCCATATAAACTGTTAACTCGTGTCCGGACTTATCATATTTTGATTGCGAGTGAATTCATAATTAATAAGACATTATTTTTTTATAATCGGGTGGTTGGGCAATGTATAATTCATTTTTTTACATCTTAAAACCGACCGGTTCGGACGAGCTTTATTTTACATTCAGATAAATCATAAATTAAAATTAAGAAAACAAATTTTGATTAAAATCACTAATAATTATTTTTGGGTTGTACGACATGACACAACTTATGACAAGTTTCTAAATATAAAATAATCCGCAGAATGTCCGGTTAAATATACGAAGCTCATCATTTTTGTTGTTTATTCAACATTTTCCCATTGCGGCTAAACAATTGGAAAAATATAATATTTTGTTTAAAATATTACCCATTGTCTCTTCTCAACAAAATAATTTGTCTTCAGGTTAGCGTTCAATGACAGTTGAGGGACTGCCATCAAACATTGTATTTTATGAAAGATTCTGTTTCCTTACTTCCTCTTCTATGTCAAGCTAAATAGCATCCTGGAACACAGAAAGGCTCCCAACACCGCGGTATTGATTTTACCCTCGTTGAGTGG
Organism: Pseudolycoriella hygida; assembly: GCA_029228625.1. Lineage (NCBI taxonomy): Eukaryota > Metazoa > Arthropoda > Insecta > Diptera > Sciaridae > Pseudolycoriella > Pseudolycoriella hygida. Next base: position 68,500,971 of record CM055403.1, read on the forward strand.
TCCAACAAAGTACGGCAATCTGATCCCGTTAGAGATCACCCTTTGTGGAGAATCACTCTTTGACATATCTAGAACCCGCTTTTCGCTTCCTTTTACCGCTTTTAAATCATGTAATCATGTATCAGGTACTGCTTCTACCATCTCAAATTTTGCGATCTAAATTACCGCATTAATCTTATCTTCGTAAACCTATTTCGGACATGCCTATAACCCTCCGACCCCCATTATTTCACATATTCATTTCAATTTTTGCCGAAAAATTGGATATCGAGAAATTAGACGAAAAAATAACATACGACGCGTCAAAGAAATCGGGAAATGACTAAAAATCGTTAAATGACTAAAAATCGGGAAATAAGTACAAATCTGGAAAATAAAAGTCGGGAAATTACTAAAAATCGGGCAATTACTAAAATCGGGAAATGACTAAAAATCGGAAAATGACTAAAAATAGGGAAATAAGTAAAAATCGCGAAATAAATAAAAATCGGGAAATTACTAAAAATCGGGAAATGGCTAAAAATCTGGAAATAAGTAGAAATCGGGAAATTACTAAAAATCGGGAAATGCCTAAAAATCGGAAAATGACTAAAAATAGGGAAATAAGTAAAAATCGGGAAATAAATAAAAATCGGGAAATGCCTAAAAATCGGAAAATGACTAAAAATAGGGAAATAAGTAAAAATCGGGAAATTACTAAAAATCGAGCAATGACTAAAAATCTGGCAATGACTAAAATCGGGAAATGACTGAAAATCTGGAAATAAGTAAAAATCGGGAAATAAATGAAACGATTGAAAATCTGCAAATAACTAAATGTCGGGAAATAGCTAAAAATCGGGAAATGACAAAAAATCGAGAAATGACAAAAAAATTGGGAAAATCGGGAAATGGCGGAAAATCTGGAAATGACTAAATTTACTAAAAAACGGGAGATAGCTAGAAGGCTGAAATAGTTAAAAATTAATGAACTTTACAAAATATAATGAGTTTAGTTCGCTAGTAAAATCTATTTGCCCGAGACACGACCGAATATAGTGAGGAAAATCTGTTTCAAATTGGCTGGCGATCTGTGTCGGAGAGCTCTTGAAAAGTATTACACTTATTATTATCATGCTTGGAGCGGTAGCGGAGAGCGTGACGCAGTCCCCACGCCCAAAAAAAAAACGTCTACAAACCCAAAAACCTCCATACAAAAACCTTTGGGACAAGACACCATGTATAGGTGAAGTTTTGAGTTTTTTCCCCTCGCCCCCCTTCCCCTCCAAATTATTTCTTAAAAAAAACTACGTCGCAGCAGCTTTCCAACAAGCCCTCACTCATCAAAATCGGTTGAAAATTGGCTGAGATATCGCCAATCAAAGATGACCAATTCCTATGGAAAGTGGTCAAATTACCTTTGTAATTAATAACA
>CM055403.1:68502884-68518795 GCA_029228625.1 Pseudolycoriella hygida
AATTTTTTTTCTAAGAAAATTTTCTTTTTTGAGAAAATTTTTTTCAAAAAATAAAATTTTTTTAACAACTGAAAACTTCCAAAACGACTGATATCACAACAAAAACCTTTTTAAAGGTAAAGTGTGACGCAGTTCCTAATGTCTACTTCCAAAATTAATGATATCAGTGGAGGTGACGCTTGCGCTGAAAATACGCATACATTTCCTTGACGACAACTTTACCCTGTGTTCAAAAAATCGCGTCACAAATGCCAGAACCAACGACGAAATAATTTTTCTGTACTTTCAGTTTTTACGCTGCAAAAATTTAACATTCGTGTCTTTTTGCGAAGATTGTTTTGAGTTTTAAATTTTTGCGTGTGAAAACTGAAAGTGTTGAAAAATTATTATGCTGGTGGGTCTGGCATTTGTGACGCGATTTTTGAACACAGGGTAACGTTGTCGTCAAGGAAATGTATGCGTATTTTCAGCGCAAGCGTCACCTCCACTGATATCATTAATTTTGGAAGTAGACATTAGGGACTGCGTCACACTTTACCTTTAAAAAGGTTTTTGTTGTGATTACTATTATAGAGAAAGTTTAAAAAAAAAATTCGCCGGCTCCGCTCGCGTTTTCATAATAATTAACTTCAATATAATTGTCTTTATCCCAGCCCCGAATCTGTAAAATCAGATTTTCGTGCATAATCTATTGAAATTCAAAAATAAATACGAAATTTTCGCCTTTTATGTTCACAATTAAGTTAGCACCTTTCCAAACTATATTCTGAGAAATTGTTCTATTTTTGAAATAAATTTAAGAAAATGAAAGACAAGCGTTGCACTTCCCCGCATCAATGGAAAAATGGGAAGAAACGCTTTAAAAAAATTCGTTCGTTACGCTCGCGTAAATATTCGGTTAAGTTCTTTGTGCTTAATACCTTAATTCGCAACTAAACGAGGATGGTACGTCCTATCTTCGAAATCGGGAAATTTTGTTACCAAAATCGGGAAATTTTACTTTCAAAAAAACGGGAAATTCAGCCTGATTTTAGCGGATACCGGGAAAAATCGGGAAATCGAATTTGCATACCGGGAAAAAAACATAATTTTCACACGCGTCGTAGAGCATATAATTTTATTGCTACTGTGCAATGGAAGTACAAAATTGAATATAATTCATTGCTATTCACAATACGATATTGATTGCCCGATCTTATTTTCTGAACGAGCGAAATCAATTCTCAATAAAATTGAAGGTTCCAAGTTTCCAGGATTTATTACGAGAAAGCTAAGCAAAATGTTTCGTAAATAAATTGAATATTACATTTCTCAACGCTTTTGCAAAATTCAACAATATAATTTTATTTCTCTGCACTTCAATGTCGTATATACGAAATAAAAAGAAGTCAAACATCATACAGTAACCAGCTGACGGTTACAAGGCGTGAATTATTCGATATCGCAAGAAAACCGAAATTGATTTATAATGCAATTTAACCAAACATCCGCACATTGTGTTGTTACAACATTAATTTGAAAACAAGCAACAACAAAAAAAAAATCCGTAAAATGTACAAAAAATCGACATTTAACTACAATAACAGTATGCATTTTTATTTGAGCTAATTTATTCACAAGCATATGCTAATTGAAAGTCATTCATACGGTATTTATCAGCACCACTGTAATTTATTACGTATATTTGAAACATATTCCATTCATATTGTTTAAAGTATTTTTATAATTTTTATAATTTCCCAGTTAAATTGCGAAGAACATTCGCGCCAACACAGGGCTGTAGCTAACAACTTACAGTTTTACGGTAAGTTCAGGCTTAAGTAAAGAAGGTTTCAAAAATTAAATTCGAATTGGGTCGCATTTCAATTCTTTTCGGATCTTACAGCAACTAAAGGAACTTGAGCACTCTTCGTATTTCGGGTTTCAAATATTTGGTTCGGGTCGAGTGAGTATCCCCCGGATTTCGGGCTGTTGAACCTCTTTTAAGACATTGGACGAATCCTTTGGCTATAGTCTGACATTTTGGTGATCACAGTTATCTATTCATTTCAACGAGGAGAAGTAAGTGTGACTATCACAACGTTTCTAAAAAATGCCCGATTGCAAAAATGGTCATTGATAGTCACGTCGCCGTCGGGGTCACCAATGAAAGAATTTGATGGATGATAATGAAGAAAGTGAATGTGTAAGTTCACAAGTAGGGTGACTGAGGCGGTTGCCGGATATAGAGTCAGTGCCTCGGTTACGGGTCACCACGATAAAGTAATCTTATGACTAGTCAATTATTTTTTACTAAGGAAGCGACAAGTATTTTGATGCACAATACTTTTTCCTCGAGTAAAAACCTGCTTCCTGCTAGAGGTGAGCGGGCCGCCGCACAGGTGATTTTTTGCAAGGGTTTACTGCAAGAGTGTATGCTCGTCGTAGGTATTTTCTACGCAGCAGTTCCTATTGTTCCCTCGTAGAGAAAATAACTGGCTATCAACGACATTCTTTTATAATTTTTAAATGCCCAAACATTTTTTTAAAAACTCTGTCAAAGTCAAAAATTCCGAAAAATGAGGTTCTCGCTCGACAAGTCTTTGCTCCAAGAGACTCTACCAAGCGACGAACCTCCTGAAAGTAGGTCAACTTTGGCCGAGCTTTAAAAAAAATGTGTAGGCATTTAAAAATTATAAAAGAACGTCATTGATAGCCAGTTATTTTCTCTACAAGAGAAAAATAGGAACTCCTGCGTACAAAATTTCTACGACGAGCATACACTCTTGCAGTAAACCCTTGCAAAAAATCTACTGTGAGCCGGAACTTGACTAAAAACCCGACCCGAACCAATTTATCAGGTCGGGTTTTTAAATTTATTTTCTTTTTTTTCGGGTCGGGTCGGGTAGATGACTTCAACTAACAACACCCGACCAGACCCTACAAAATAAATTCACAAAATTATTTTCTTAAAAGTGAGTTTAAAAAACATTTCAAATGAAATCTTTTTAAAAAAAAGTTCGAGTTCGAGTCAGGGTTTCGGGTTTAATTTTTTATTGCGATTATGGTTCGGTTCGGGTATGAAAATTTCATTTTACATCAGGTCCGTTCGGGCTTTGAACTTTTATTTTGGTTCGGGTTCCGGTCGGGTCCCATTTGGAAAAAATGTTGACCCGCTGAATTAAAATCGCGACCTAATGACTTACAATGCTAACCTTTTCAGCTTTTGGCAACAGTCTGTCTCCTTGGATTTCAGGGATTGGAATGTCAAATCGGAAAAAAAACTGAGTGTTCTCCCAACTCCCTGATACCAAAACTACCCATTTCCAGAAGGCAAACCATTACCTCAGCTGAGCAGACGAATAGCAGCACTTGTCACTATTCATCCGCTCAAGCTTTTCGTCAATTTTCCTTTCTGATAGAGCCGCCAAAGTTATAAGTCCTAGAGTTATGCGGGACCAATACAGACGTGGGCTCTCTGTCTATGTGCATTATTGAGCTTCTATTTAGCTTGCTTGAATGCTGGACTGAATTTATTTAGATTTTGTCAAACATTAAAAAAAAAAACAAAATATTCTTTTCAAGTTTTACATCATAGGATATGCGGCATTTAATAATTATAATTTAAATTTGGTGGGAATTGGTTCAAATTTGTAAAGAAATGCTTTGAATGCGTGTAACGTAACAAGTACCATATAATTAGTTTCAGCTACGTTTTAAAGAGTTTTGTCCATAAAAGTTTGATGCATTCAAATAATAATTGATACAAATCGTTGAAATTAAAAATGTAATAATTAACGCATTAAACGAGTCGTGTTATTCGTTCGCAATTCAATTAATTTAGTGACAATTAAGTTTAATTACTCGGCGGTTGGCTTACTGTGAAACATAAAACCGACAGTCGATATTAATATTTTAAGTTTTGAAACCAACGTCAGTGTTGGAATTGATCTAAAAATCTGCCGGTGCTTATAAATCTACAATATAATGATACCAGGAAGTGATATTTGCATGACAACCCGCATATTTACGCTTTTGCATAACAATTCGTTCGATCACTTTTCACATTATCATAAAATTCAATTTAAATAATATTTCGTAAAGGTCAATAAAAAAACTTTTATCGACAAAATTCCAAATATTTTATATTTACCCTGCATCTCAAAAGCTAACAAGTTTCAAATTATACATCATTTAAAGTTGAACCGAAAATGCTTAAGAGGAAAAAAATAACATTAATTATGCAATAAATTAAAGTTAATCGAAAATGTCACCGTATCGTACGCTAACAAAATGTTTACCTGTGTTTCTTTAGCATTAAACAAAAGATTTGATGACTCATTTCTTTTGTCGGAATGTCAAAGATTCGTCTGTCAGCATCTACCATCTACACACATGTATTATGCACGTGGTATGCGAAATTTACAGAAGCATGCCCGTGCGGATGCGGAGCGATAACTCAGGGATGTGTGATTCCCTATCAAAATTTGGTCATAACATTAACAGAATAGACTTCACTACTGCTGTGAAGTTAGCCCGTGAGAGAATCCGCCCGTGAGAGAATATGGTGGTCAGAGAGTCAGTATCTGAAAAGTGAACGGCTCCTCGCCACTCTCTCACAAATTGTATTATCTCAGCCAAATCTTTACATTGTGTCATTAAATCTGACCCATTGGTGACTATTATCAGAGACAGTCCTGGCTGTAGGCTTTCTAACGACTGTGCCCACTACTGGGTCCAAGCCTCACATCTGTCAATCTCAGAACAAAATCTATTTGAATACATTTTTCACGGGCGAGAACTTTGTCGGGCTGCCGTCTGGGAAGGAAGGCTTGGACCCATTAGTGACTCTTACCAGAGACAGCCCTGGCCATAGGCTTTCTAACGTCTATACTCCCTGCTCGGTCCAGGCCAGATCTCGCTACCCCTGAATTACTTTTTTTTTGAGACATATTTCAATGGAGGGAACTTTGTTAATTGTGTTGTCTCGCATAGATGCTTCCGGAAGTAGAGTAAAAAATAAAATTGAAAGTAAAATACACAACATTTTATTAAAAAAAATCGGAACCGAACCGGGGACCCCTCACACGTAGAGCGCCGATAAACCCGTAACCCTAAAGGTAAGCTTGTGAGTGAAGATTTAATGACGCAATATAAAGATTTGACTGAGATAATACAATTGTGAGAGAGTGGCGAGGAGTCTACTGACTCTCTGACCACCATAGTCTCTCACGGGCGGATTCCCTCACGGGCTAACTTCACTTTACATTCGCATTGAATATTTTCCAGTTTTGAAAAGATATAAGTTGTATAAACCCAATTGGAAAAGCTCGTACAAAAAGTAACTAGCACAAAAGATTTTGAATTTTTGAGTTTGAAATAGTAATTTATGCAACAAGTTGTGAAAAGGAAAAATTTTTCAAGAGATGATAAACACATCGTGTGACAAAAATTTTCCGTTTCAAAAGAATGTGGAGAATCGGAAGCGTGTTCGAGTTGTCATCTCTTTCGCTGATTCGACATTACTTAATGCTACAAATTTGCCACACTCACTTAATACGAACACAAACCAACAGACCGTAACTTCGGATGGGTCTACAATATGCATATATTTTAGAGATATAAATAACAGAAAACTTTTTGATGCCTTACGCCGAGCCGCCTGGTCACTTTCGCGGATGGGAAATACAAATAAAACTTAATAATTTTGATCGAAAAAGTGTTCTGCGACATGCCAAAATGAATTCGTTTATATTTTTTTTAAACAGAAAACAAAACTCGAAATGTTTGTGTGTGCATATATGTACTGCGCGACCTGCGTGTGCTTGTGTATGTGAATTTTAAATTTATGTTAAAAATTGTAAAAAAATTATATAAAGTTGAAATAAAAAAATAGATATCCTCCACTAATTATTACCTCGACATCGATTGGCGGTCGAGGATGCTAGATGCGACCGTACACAACAAGGGTCATATTCATTAATATTTCTTTAGCATATCGCTCACAAAGGCAAAGTTATGCATAACGTTGAAATGAACATTTTTCGTGAAATTAGTAAGCCAGCTATCGAAATAATGAATCTTTGGGTCATCTGGATTTTGATATGTAAACTATCATCAATTTTCATTAAGGGGTGGGTTCTTTTTTGTCACATAACATCAGTTTATTCATTTATTCGACGTTTTCATTTTTTCCTCTGCATCAACATGGTAGACATACTTATACTGAAGAAGTTACCGCAGTTACCGGTAAAAAATCGAATTTCAATAAAAACTTTTATGAAACAATCACAACTGCGTTAGGCCTTTAGAAATCTGTTTTGATGGGTTGATGATAATAACCTATAATTCTGATTCAATATTATGCACCTTCAAACAATACAAATAATTTGGTAAAACAAAAAAAAAAAACGATAAAAATTTCATTTACAGCATTGAAAATAATAAAACTCTACTTCCACAGACGATTCTCCCTGCTTCACACAACACACAAATTAGAAAATGTAAATAATGTGATAATTTTTTTTATAAATCACACAGCCTTTTATTAGAGAGTTTGGGCAAAGTCACTTATAGCCAAATTTATGACATATACATATAGCTATTTGTTTTGAGTTACAAGTTAAGTTATAAGTTGCAAGTTTACGTTATAAGTTAACATTTTAAGTTAACAGCCCAGATCAATATTGTAACTGATCCAGACCAGTACATATCAGTTTCAAAACTGATCCGCATCAGAACTGATTAGTTTCAAAACTGATTTGTATTAGTAATTTTTTAACTGATCAATACTGATCCGGATCAGTCTTAAGACTGATTATTTCGTATCAGTATCAGTTTTAAAAGTGATTAGTACTGATCCTGATCAGTTTTAAAACGGATCAGTACTAATACGGATCTGTTTTAAAACTGATCAGTACTAATACGGATCAGTTTTAAAACTCATCAGTACTGATACGGATCAGTTTGAAACTGATCAGTAATAATCCGGATCAGTTTTGAAACTGATCAGTACTGATCTGGATCAGTTTTAAAACTCATCAGTACTGATCTGGATCAGTACCACAATCAGAAAAAAAATTCTTGTGTAAACTATGCGAAATAGACGTGTGCGCTGGTTTACAGTTGATCGGCGGCGGCGGAGTAAGTTTTCATAAATCGGAAGAAAATTTTCAATACCGAAGTTTTTTATTCGGTTAAATCTCACACATTATCAGGGAAAGTAAATTCCTTACTAAAACTATAATTTTCTTGACTGAAAGCCAATTCCTTACGGATTTAAATACCGGAATATGCATGTATGTGTATACCGTAACAGAAAAGAAACGTTAAAAGACTTTCCCTTGTTAGCAGGATAACTCGAGTAATTTTGATGATATTTCTGTCAGTGCGTCCGTCCGTAAAAACGATAACTTTAGGGGAAGTTGTGCTGATCATTTTCGCCCATGAAAGAGTAGTCTATTAAAAGGCAAAGTTATTGGTTACGGTGAGGTGCATGTGATGGCCGTTGATGTTAGGGTGTTTGAATCACGACATTGTACAGGTTTTTTAATATTCCAAGGTAATTCAATAATAAGGTAATTTTGTTTTTTAGATTCAACATGAAATCGAATACATTGAGAGTTTCAAACATTGAGGCTTTATATGGGATCGTGCGGGTCTAGCGTCACCTTCATGTTTATGCAGTAAAATTGGTGCGTTTTGAATTTATACCACGCCGACGAAGTTCTGTCCACGGTGGCGGCGGCGTTGTCAGAATTTTTTCGGCGGCAATAATCGGCGTGAGCCTTTTTTCACGCGCTTTCGGCGGCGAACACGTTTATTGCGAAATTCGACGACATTTTGCATTCGTTTTGATTTGTTTTGATTCATTCGCATGAAGTGACGGCAAAAGTTTTCTTGAATTTTAGAGCGAATGCATCAATATTTCGAAACATGCTAGTGTATATCTATATAGAAAAAAAAACGTTTCCCCGGTTTGCCCTTAAAAACTAGCTTATACCGTGTTGAATTCACCATGTCACAATCTAGACTTCCGAAAATATTAACAAAAATTTAGAGTCTTTGTTAATAGATTACTGATGTTTTCAGTGTATAAAAGATGGTGCTAAATGTTCAAAAAATATATTTGTTCTGTGTGTGTCTACGCTGATATACGCATAGTGTGTCAAGACAGCTGTACTGATGAAATCACATACGTCGGTATGTGAGAGATTGAAACGCTTAAATTAGCATATTTGTTTTGTTTCGTCAGTTTGTCCTTTCTTAAACAACAAAATAGATTTCTCAAAGGGCCGAAGTAGTTGACAGTGGTTAGTGTTACACAAAAGGTTTCATTGAAAGTTGATTTTTACCGAATTATCGCAGCTTCCAGAAGGGTATACAGACAGATAGGTGGACCGTCAGAAAGGTGGAAGTACAGCAGGTGCACTGCTTACACAGACAGACATAAAAGATTTTTTTCGACATAAGATGGGGAATAAAAATTGATGATTTGAAGCTTTCAAAAATAGAACAAATTCATGAGTATTCTGAGCGGACTATGGCACCGGTACCGCTAGGTTTCTAACCGTTGTTTATCGGTTTCAAAAAAAATCGATAGTCCCTTTGAATCAAAACGGCACATAGCCTTCAAAATACTTTCTATCCACATTAATCAAATGAAAATTACCCGGATTAATTCAATTAATATGGTGTTTATGCCAATACCTTCAAATAATCAGATAAACCTTATCAATCAATCAATCAACGTTAAATGTTCTACATTTAATATTCAATTAGCGAAAATAAAATATTGCGCCCGTCAATTGAGCTAAAGGAAAGAATTAAATATTATTTTCAGAAATAAGTTGCCACAATCAACGGATTTTTTACAAAAACAACAAAATAAAACAGCGAATAAATCAATTCGAGAAAACATTGTGTTGTCCATATTATACAATCGCAATGATTATTTATCCGTTCAATTACTTAACACGTGTGTTCCAAATCTTTCACTTTGCGGTGCATTTAATATTTCACACAATTCACAAATAAAATAATCGAACGTGGTCGACAATATTGTTGCCTTATTAAAAGTGATTATGAATATTTCCATGTTGAACTTTTTAATAAAAGTGCCCTTGCTCGGAAATTGTTCAATTCATATCGATACACTCCATAAGTCTTGTTAAACGTTCAACATTCGAAAGTGTTTCAATAAAATAACATAAAATTGAATGGTTGGTCCTTATCGTTTTTTAATTTAATTCCATTTTACAGTAATGCGTTCATTTCAATTTAATGTTATGTTTTGTTTTAAATAAAATTTTAAGGTTTTTCCGGTACAACAGCTGAAAAAATACAACTTGAAGAATGGAAATTCTTTAAATTGCCTCAGTTCTGAACTTCCTAACTGCTTTGCTAGTGAACTACTGAGCGGTATCGTATTCGGAATGTAGTGGGAGTATTGGCCAATTACCGAACATTGTCACATCATGTCCAATTTCTCTTCACTCAGGTGCAGGATCCTAGTTGATTATCTGATCAGACCGTTGTATGTTGAACGGGTGAAGAAAAAAAGGATCAGCAGATCTATGTTTCCAACCTGATAAATCTACTACAAGAACTCTACCCCAGGACATTGAGCTTTTTATTGAATTTTCTGTGTAAAACGTCATTTTTACATCAGTTTATTTCCATCCTTCACTGTCACGTTATAATCAGGAACAAAAAGACATCAGTAGGATAGTGGGTTACTTATATATCTACTCAAAATGTGCCCATTCAAAAAGAATTCAGACTTGCGAACCGTAATTTGTAAAAAACTAAATGAAAATCTCAAACAATGAATGAATAATTTTTACGTTAAAACCTTACATTCGTATATCTGACTGAGGTTTCGTAGAACCCACTTCACGATAGCTAACTGAAACATTTATGCATCTAGCACCGTACAATGTTACATGAACAAGCTCTTATATTTATAGATCCGCTACAAGACAAAGGTTATTAAAAACATAAATAATTATGTGTCTACGTCTAAGCATGAACACAAGACAAACACGGAAATCGAAGCAATTTTTCATTCTAATCGTAAGTAATAATTTTCGATATTTAATTCAAAATCACATTCGAAATGTAGTCAAAATTATTTAAAATGCTTTAACACTCTTTTGAATGATATTTTTGGAATTATACAATTGCATAAGAATTATTATCAAATAATGAGACTAGAGTGTATCCAAGTGGCTGCATTATTTTTGTACCACATGTGGCGATTGTGATTAGTAATTTTTCATTTTGAATTACTTTTCGTACACTTTTTTTTTTGCTTCAAGATATCTCTAAGATCGTTAAAATGCACCTTGAGGCCATTGTTATAAACGGTAGCTAAAATATTTTGTAGTACCTTAAATTATGTTGATTAAAAGAAAAGCAAAGTTTATCTGGATCATTTCTCTTGTACATTTCATGATTGCAGCACTGGAGCTTTTAACAGCGTCTTCTCTGCGTCGAGAAATGAGAAGTTTCTATTTTGTGGATTTTATGAATAGGGAAAGTTTTAATTTTGATAAGCAAAAATATGAAAAATTCCACTACTCCTGACAGATGAGATTGTTGCTAAACGAATCTTTGCAAAACAAAGTGGTGTTAAAAAACAAAAGGACGTTTTATCGGTTCGTGCGTTGAGGGTCTACGTGTGAAAAAAAAAAAAAAATTGTTAGAACTATATACTGAGACTATTTTGAACGAGTCAGTGTTAACACTTGTTGTATACGATTACTATGAGAAATTTAATAGTCATTTGCATGCGACGGTCCCGAAAATGAAGGCATTTTTTGAATTTTATTGGGATTTCGCCCCTTTGCGTGTAAAGATGTATGTGTACCTGTTTTGGACGATTGTTTTTAGGCACTTTCGCTTGTCACTTCTTTCGCCTCACAACTGTCTACAAAACCGTACACAATAGTTATTTGGATCACAAGGGATGAAAGCATAAAAATTCAACACTGTGCGAGAGTTGCTACCCGCTGCATCGCACAGGTTGAATTTTTATACGTCATCCCTTGTGATTCACGTAATTTTTCATCACAAAAACCGCGGAAATCGTAATTTTTCACTTACCAAAATCAAATTTTCAACACAACGAAATTGCTGATGCATCATATTGTTTATATCAGTTACTTTCGGCTCTCTTTTAAGAACCGAAAATACATTCGGCCCTCTTTAGAGAACCGAAAATATTTTCGCATCTCTTAGCTTTCTGAGGTCTGCATTTTCTCATTTTCGGCTCCCATTTGGGAAGTGAAAATTACGATTTTCGTGGTTCGAGTGATGAGTTCGAGTGATGTGCGGGAATTGCATTAGACTTAATAAGAGATTACCTCAGTAGGAGAAAGCAAACTGTCAAGATAAATAATAAATCTAGCAAACTGTCAAGATAAATAATAAATCTAGCAAACTGATGTCAATTAAACAAGGTGTGCCTCGAGGAAGTGTGTTGGGTCCTTTGCTATTCCATGTATTTATCAACGACATACACCAACTACCTCTCAAAGGTACTGTCAGTTTATTTGCGGATGACACAGGAGTATTTTGCTTACGTCGTATCGCACAAATGAACAGGAGCTACTCCACGATCTTGATCTCATCGGGAAATATCTTACAGCGAACAGGCTAGCCCTAAATTTGGATAAAACAAAGGTCATGCACTTTAGGAAGAAAGGATTGAGCACTGGAGGAGGCGATTTGACTTATCAGGGGAAAATTATAAGCTCGGTTGAAACATTCAAGTATTTAGGACTTGTCTTTGATGCCAAGCTTACCTGGGCGCATCACATCTCACATGTGTGCAAGAAAGTAGCTTCTCTAAGCGGTTCTCTTTACAAATTGAAGAGGTTCGTTCCCCAAAATGTTCTTATGATGATTCACATCTCAGCTATCTGACGGGAGCGTGGGGTGTAGCTAATAAAAAGAATCTGAAGCAACTTCAAGTCCTCCAAAACAGATGCCTGAAACATGCTTGCAAACTTCCAATGAGAACTCCTACAACCGAACTATATAATGAACACTGCAAGAACGTTCTCAACGTATCCAGTTTGTATAAGAATAGCGTATGTAAATTTATGTAAATTTTATCACTCAACAAAAAAACTCACAACGACTTAGTCCTTGAGCTACCCACCCATCAATATAACACTAGAAAAAAGAATAGAGTTCAGCCAACTAAAGTACGAACAGTGAGAGCATACGGAGCGATATCGTCAGTAGGAAGCTTCTATTACAACATCCTGTCGTTAATGGTAGTTTATGCTACATCCCACAGATTTGAAGACACGCTTAAAAAGTGGCTTATAGCTCAGCAATACCCAGATTAGGATTTATTTTTCTCTTTTTTTTATTTTATTTATTTATTTTTTTTTCTTGACTTATTTGAGTTGGTTGGTTGCACAATGAAGCTTTACATTTAGTAATAAACTTAAAACTTGTATATGATGATAAATAAATAAAAGAATATTGAACGGTGTTCTGCAGTAATTGAGTGTTTTCATTGTGGTAACAATAGAATGACAAAGATGGTGCAGAACACCGCTAATTTCGGATCAAGCAAGGATCTGAAATATGGAATTAGAGCTCTTGTAGTATACGTAGTCCAACAAAACTTGCGCTACAAAGTTCGCCATCGCTGTCAAAGTGCACTTTAAGTTGTGGCTAGTAGGCAAGAAGATGTATTGTAGTGTGTGCGCATACGACGAGGTTCATTTGGCTAACGGGTCTAACAAGTGTGCAATCTGAATGGGAACGTGTAAATGTGGGAATCTAGCTAAAAGTCGAATACATGACTAAATAATAATGAAAAATAATGAACAGCGGCAGCCAACAAAACCTGATATACCATCAGAAGCGCAATGATTTCAAGTTTCAAAAACACCAGAGAACAGAGAGAGAAGGTCTTAAAAATAAAGATCATTTTTGAATACGTCAGACTCATAATATCTTCTATGAGGTCCTAAAACGTCATCCAATGAATGATCATCTCAAAACAGCCAATAATTGTTATTGAGATTGATCCTTGAGTTGGTGCAAAGCAATGAATATTAGGGTGTCCAAAATTATATGGGAAAACAAATGTTTCGAAAATTTGAGCTCCTCAGTCGGAAAAGGTTTTTTTTTGGATGCTGATGAATATGTACGGGTGCTACTGAGTCCGCGTGAGTTTAGGCGGTGCTCGATGACAAAAAACCGTTAAAAATCGAGAAAATCGTGGAAAGGTAAGTCTACCGAAATTTGCGTGAAATACATGAAATATTAAGAGTTGTGTTATAGCGAGTTGAATCAAACCGGCTCAAAACCGTTTATTTAGGTCTACGGAAGTAACGGTACTGAATCAACTTCAAGAGAGTATAGTAATTTTCGTGTGTCATAAATAAAAGAAATTAAAAATACAAAACGGCATAATTTTGCTTACACTCACGGAAATATATTTTTGCATTAATAGAATTTTGTACTTCTGCGCAGGTTTTTAACACTGCAAAAACCTGCGCAGAAGTACAAAATTCTATTTGATGCAAAAATATATTTCCGTAAGTGTAGTGTAGAACTATATTTTTGTTCCAAATAATATTTCATATAAAAAATATATAAATAGCCGAACTTAATTGGAAATTTTCATCACCTGGGACTTTTCTTCTTATTAAATTCGAATGATACGAAAATGAGTTTACAATACATAAGCAATTAGTTGTGTACGTATTAAAGCCAACTGGTCAACAGCTGAGAAGTATAGCAGTAACTTTCTTATCTATCTTGAAAATTATGTAGGCGTCCAAGAAAATAGGACAAATGTGAAGTCCATAAGTTCTAAGGGACGAACAAAATCGTGGAACGTGAAAAATTCGTAGCTTGTATAGTTTATGAGATACAGTCAGTGTGTGATAAACGGAGTGACTAATCGCCACCGGATGCGATTAGCTACAGCACCGACCAGAAGCACGTAGAAATTAATGCCAATTGACGCAAATTGATTTTAATTTAAATGCTATTATGAACCAGTTGCACAAACTTGTCGGCAATGCACTATTAATTTTAGCGAAAGTAGAAGTATGTCACATCTTTTTTATATGTCGTGGACTATCATATTGGAGACTAGCGTTTGCATTTCATTACCTGTTTCACTGGTTGATAGAACCTGACATGTTCTCTGTTCAAAATATATTATTGATTCTGCTTTGATTTACTAGTAACAATTTCATTAAACGAATTTGCTTAAACTATACCAACATAAAAGCGAAAGTTTGGCCTTTGCTTGCATGGTGTATTGAAGAGCTTTCATTCGCAAAACACATCTCATTTTATTTTTATGTGCATGCATTTCACATAAGTGATCCATAACATTGAAATACTGTGTTACACTCAACTGAATCGCACTACTGACTGCAAGCATACAAAAATAAAGGGCGCTTGGCTTGATTGCATAAAGTCGAAATGTTTAAATTGCAAATTAGTTACAATACTTTGGTGGTTAATGGAAGGTAATTAGTTCATGACATAAAATTTTTAGTTTATGATGGACAATCATTTTTCTTCAAACAAATTTTAGTAGATTACATGGCACATACGTGTCGTGAGGTGCGATTATACGGCATGAAATATTCCGGTTCTACATAGCTACCCTGAGCGAAATATTCTTTTTAACATTTTTTCGATGTGTTTGTAGCTACCATACACTTGTTTGTAGCCATCATTAAAAATAAGTTTACTGCAATCATAATATGTTTGCCGTATTCATTATATGCTTGTCGCAATCATGCTAGTTGTCGCAATCATGCTAGTTTTCGTAAGCAATATTATTGCAGCAATCTTATTTTCTTTGGAGCAATAATATTATGTTTGTAACGATCATAATATTTTTTTAATGGTTACCCCAATTAGGAAACATTCAGTTTTTTCGCTCAGTGTAGGAAAATAGTCTAGGAACCAGATTGATGTTTTTGACAAAGTTTATATATGCAGCCAAAACACCCCAACCAACTCAAGTTTTAGAACAGTGTAACTCAGTATTTATTTGTTATGAATTTTGTGATAAACCTAACATCAGTTAATAAGCGAGAAGTTTTTATATTAACCCGGTGAAAGTTTTGTGGAAACGTGATGGTGAAGATATTCGGCAATAGATGTCGTCCAGACCACGAGGAAGACGAACGATATAGAGAATGGCATTTTTGTGACTAGACGCCGAACAAGTCATTCGAAATTCGAGACTTTTCCTTGTGTTTAATCAAACCTAAATTAAAGAAAGTGAAGAAAGTTCTTACATTGATCGAGAGTACGAGATTTTAGGTGGTAATTTAAATCCACGTCTTTGGTCTTTTGTGGACAGTCAAATACATGGTGGTTATTTGATAAAGAATTTGATGAACCTGTGTTTTTAATTAGAAAAGAAAGACATCAGTTGCATTGAAAATCACAACAAAAACCCTTTTAAAAGGGAAATGTGACGCAAGTCCTTCTTCCTCCTTCCAAAACAACTGATATCAATTTGGGGTGACGCTTAAAGCTTTGAAACGCAAAAATTCTTTTGGAATGTTTTCATTTTTGATTAAAAAAATGCGTCACAAATGCCGGATCCCCCAATGTTATAGTTTTTCTGTTCTTTCAGCTTTCACAAAGCAAAAATTTGTCATTATGTATGGCGTATTTTTGAACAGGAAATCAAATTTTTGCGTATGACAGCTGAAAGCGTAGAAAAATTATTACATTGGCGGGTCCGGCATTTGTGACGTATTTTTTTAATCAAAAATGAAAACATTCCAAAAGAATTTTTGCGTTTCAAAGCTTTAAGCGTCACCCCAAATTGATATCAGTTGTTTTGGAAGGAGGAAGAAGGACTTGCGTCACATTTCCCTTTTAAAAGGGTTTTGTTGTGATATCAGTACTTTTGGAAGTTTCGG
>CM055403.1:68519656-68572921 GCA_029228625.1 Pseudolycoriella hygida
CTAAAGGTCATATCGCCGGATCCACTGGACCGATTTTAATGAGTGAAAAGACATTTCGCCTTAGAATTTTCCGTAGAATCCAGGAAAAATATTTTCCGGGGGATACGTCGCAAGGGGGGAAGTCAAAACTTAGCTGTATATATGGTTCCGAAGTCTACGAAAAAAAATTTTCTGAATTTTTTGCTCGTGGGGACTTGCGTCACGGGCGCATTGCTACCGCGCGCCCATGATCAGTCTCTTCAACCAACGTATAGTCAGGTTAGTTTTATGTTAATTTGATGGGGTGCGCATTAGAATAAGTTTTTGGCTATAATAAACGTAGCTTATAAAGTGACATAAATTAATGAATAAAGGAATTTGTACATGAGATGATGAAAAATTTGTGTGCTAAATTAGAAATAATACTTTGAGGAAAAAGTGTTTTTACAACAGGAATGGATGGTAGTGCTTCCACTATGCCGTAAAACATTTTTTGAAACCATGCATCCTTGTGTTTTGGTTCACGATGTATGAATGATGTGAAACTGATGTGTAAGTGTACAACTGGTACAACTTTACAACATCGCTTTTACAGCGCGTACACAATACAAGTACATCATGTTCACAACTTACACATAAACAAAACATCACTATTAAAACAATATATCAGCCCAAGTAGGTTGCGTATGTGATGTATGAATGTGGGATCGGGTACGGTGTCTTCGTCACAGTCAACGTAACTGGACATGTCAAGCTCTCTATTACGATTGGTGCAAATTGAATTGAAGTATCGAACGATGTTGCACATCGTCCTCGCATCATTGTAAGAGTCAGTCTTTGGTATAACACGAAACGATTGACATTGAAATTAAATAAAGTTATTGTTTTTATGTTTCAACGAAAAGGTTTTGAGTTTTATTTACAAGGAAACTTATTTTAGTTTCCTACATGAATGATTTATTGGTGATGTATTGTTGATGTAAAAATGAAATACTTTATAATATCACTTTTACAACACTGACACATCATTTGTTCATCTCTAAAACATCACAAATGCAATATTACACCAGCACATGCCGAGGCATGCTATAAAATGGATGTATGTGTGATGTACGGGTGAGAAATTAAAGCCTGTGATAGCTCCCAAGAGCATGTCCAGTAGGAATAGCACAACTCCCTGTCGTACTAATAGCAACATCCAACAAAGTTATAGTAGAGTGCTGCAATCAGAAAGCCAAGTCAATGACGAGCCTAGTTTAAATTTGAATTTTATCAGTAATGAGATTACTAGCCTTTTCCAGTGTGATTTAAATGTGCTTATGCAAAGAATTAGATGTTTTGTCCCTTTGTATAAAAACCAAAATGACACAACGATTAAACAAATTATGTTAATCGATTTTCTAGCTCAATTCGTATAATGTCTCGCAAACAGTTGAAAATAATAGCTTTGAACGTTAATTCTATAGTGAAGGCGTCGAGGAGGTTAAAATTGGAATATTTTTTGCATACCCACAGTCCAGACATAATGCTCCTCTCTGTGACTAAACTTAACTCGAAAAACAGAGTTCGCTTCCCCACATATTGTGTATACAGGAACGACAGACTAACAGACGGTGGTGGTGGAACTGCGATCCTTATAAGAAATGACATTAAACACGAAATTCTGAACACACCGATGTTGAGAAAGGCGGAAGCATCTGTAGTGCAACTTAGTTTGAATGGCTCCTTACTGTCGATTTTATCTTTTTACACGCCTAAAAAACTGCTCAAAGAAGACCTTAACACCCTCTTGCGAGTGGGACCGAATGTCTTTGTGGGAGGAGACTTCAATGCTAAACACACTAGCTGGCACAATACGAACAGCAATGCTAACGGCTACGTGCTAAACGACTACTTGCTAGGGCAAAGTGATGTGGAACTACACTTCCCTGAAAGTTATACATGTTGGAGAAGTGAAAAAAACCCTAGTACGATTGATCTAGCCATCACAAAGAATGTTAAAGTACTTAAGCCCAAAGTTCACCCTTACGATTCTGACCACGAGGCTGTCGAGTTCAACTTAAATCTTAGCAACGACCTACTATACGAAGAACCGATTGAACACTTCATGTACAAACAAGCGGACTGGAACAAATACAGAGACATTATGGATTCGTACGCTTTCAACGCCAAAGGCTCACTAAATTCTAATACCCAAATAGATGACAATCTGAAGCGATTTTCTGACATGATACTCGAAGCTATGAACGTTTCTATCCCAAAGAAAAGTTTTAATGGCACCAATGATTTTCCCACCGACATCAAGGCATTGATCGAGTGCAAAGATAAACTTCGTCGTAAAAACCATCGGAAAGGCGGTAAACTGAAGCCTTTGATAAACCGCCTGAATTCTATAATCGAATCTAGGATAGGGGAATATCGCTCTAAAATCTACAGTCGAAAGCTAAGTCAAATCAAGCCAAACGGCAAAATGTTTGACAAAATTGGGAAACTGATTAGCAAAACACAGCAAAAACAGCCATTTATCAAGGAGTGTCATAAGTAACCCAAAGGACCAGGCTGACATTTTCTCGGAAGTTTTTCATAGAATCCACAACCAAAACAAAGATCTTGGCGATCCTTTGTTTTCTGCACACGTCCAACAGACTGTAAATAATTTTACGAAAGGAAATGAAGCCCCACCAGATAAACTCTCCACCGATGCTGAAGAAATAAAAATGATTCTAAAAGCTCTGAAAAGGAAAAAATCTAAGGGGCCGGATTCTATACCAAACCTTGTGATAAAAAAATTACCCCCCAGCTGCATCGAGCTCTTAGCTAAAATTTTTAACGCTTGCCTAAGAAATCGCTACTTTCCGACGGAATGGAAGCTGGCTCATGTGATGCCTGTCCTCAAACCAAGCAAAGACCCCAATAATCCTGGTAATTTCAGGCCGATTAGCTTACTTTGTAACCTGAGTAAAGTTCTAGAAAAGGTTATTCACAGAAACATCTATGACCTTTGCTTTTCTCACGAAATCATACCAGGTGAACAATTCGGATTCAAGCCCAAGCACTCGACAGTACATGCCCTGATAAAAATTATTCAAGACGTTTCAGCTGGTTTCAACGACGATAAACTCACAATAGCGGTGTTTCTTGATATCGCAAAAGCATTCGACACTGTTTGGATCGATGGATTGATTTACAAAATCATCCAGTTGAAATTCCCGGTCAGCGTGATAGAGTTTTTAAAGTCGTACCTATACGGAAGAACTTTTCAAGTGATCGTGAGCAACTCACTCTCTGATGAGAAATATATTTCAGAAGGAATTCCCTAAGGCTCGGTTCTTGGGCCGATACTATTCCTGATCTACATTTCCGACATCCTGTGGCTACCTGAAGTGAACGCTATGTTATTTGCTGACGACACTACCACATACAAATCGTCGCTTTGTGCCAAAGAAGCCTGCGATAAAATCCAAGACCAATTAAACATCCTGGAGCGATATTACGCGAAATGGAAAATTAAAGTCAACGCTGATAAATCCGAAGCTATGTTGTTTAAGAAAGGGAAGATCAGTAAACCAAGTGATAACCTCTTGCTGACGATCAACGGCTCAAAAATAGAACTTCAAAATAGCGTAAAATGTCTTGGCTACCACTTCCAACCAAATCTTAAACACAACGAGCAAGTCAATCATGGTATGACCAAAACCACCATAGCTCTCAGAACTCTGCACACAATCTTAAAAGTGAACAATGGTATCTGCCCTAAAGTTAAGATCAAAGTGTACACGTCAATTGTCCGCCCAGCACTAATCTACGGTGTCCCAGCCTGGCACAACTTACCAAAGTACCTCATTCGCAAGCTAAACGTCCTAGAGAACAAATGCCTAAGGCAAGCTGTAAATTTTCGCAGAACTCCAACACAATTCCGATATATTTCGAACAATCAGTTGTACCATCTCACTGGAGTACCTCCCTGAACATTTTCATGCACAAGATATCCTACAATTTCCTCCACAACATGAGATTGAGCGAACACGCATGTATAAGAGGCCTGGGAAACTTCGAACCGGAATATTTGAGGAAAGTTGTCTACAAGCCCCCTCACGCACTGTTACTGGCTGATTATCGTTCAAAGCTATTATCTGTTTAAAGTCCTTTTCTTACCCACTTTGCCCAAAGTTTTTATCCATGTCCCTCCGTCATTCCTTTCCTAGCTTTCTGCTCATAGTTATAGTTCCTATTTATTAGTTTTAGTTATTAGTTTGAAGTATAAAAAATGTTGAACGTCTAGATAGTTTCTTACAACGACTTTTTTCTATCTGCATAAGTGAATTTCCGCTCTTAAAAGTCATTGCTGCCAAAGAAGAACTGCCGAGGTCCTCGATTAGCTAAATTTATGAATTATTATAGTCAATTTGGAAAAGCTTTCGAGCTGTAAATTGTAGCACTCTTGATGTCCATGTGTAAGTTTTATAACGTTTTTTACGGGTGAGAAATTACTATGCGAGTGTACAACTTTACAACATCACAAATTCAACACTAATACATCAATTTTACAACCTACACATCAGCAGGACGTCATATGCGCACTACTTTTATATCTTTTGTACATCATTTTTACATCGTTTCAGCCTGAAATTTATTATTTCACCAATTATTATTAACAACTCGATAGCGCAGTGGCTAACACGTCTGCTTGCTACTACGAGATTGAGTTGCCAGTGCGTTGGTTCGAAACAGCCGCAGACGGATTTGTACCGATTGTAAGATTTGTAAACAAAACAAAACTGATTGAATACTTCAAGTCAAGTGAAGTTGAGTGTAGTGCCATCGTACGGCTTACCGGAAAAGGAATTGTTGGGAGAACCGGTATTCTACTCCTACTAGTTTCGCTCCTAGTTACATCTCATAGATGGCATTGGGTTTGTCGCACAGCTTACCACTGGCACAGTAAAACTTTCCGGTAATGAAAGGATCTCAAAAAGTAAAACCACAAACAGCGAAACTAGTAAATTATGATCTACCCTAACCCTTCATGGGTTGTAAGGTAGATTATTATTATTATTATAATTATTATTTCGGACTACACTCGGACTGATGCCTTTAATCCAAATATTATCTGTTCAAGTAGTCTCCAGAACACCTCTAATGTTCATACGACTCCTACTGTTCTGGTGTGGGCGCCATGTTTTAATTTATCGGATAATTTCAGCAAAATTAAATCATACGAAAAAAGGAAAAATTAGATATTTAGGTATTTAGGTATCCATTTAATGGACCTCTTATCAAGTTGTTTTGCTTTTTTTTGCATGACTCATTTAATTTGTTCGTTTTTCGCTTGACACGTTAACTTTTTTGATTTTCCTTCCATCTGGGGCAGAATTTCATTTACGAATCTCATGTTGAGAAATTAGGAATTGAAGATATAAAAACGAGCTTATGTGCTGAATGTCATTTCCGCAGAGTGTAGCGAATAAAATTATTTCGAAATCAAACTTAAGATTTAGAATTGATAATGAGAAAATTACTGTTAATTTTTCGTTTCAATTATTTTATGACTTAAACGCCGTCTTAAAAACGTTATTTTTTATTTTGTGCGACCGACGACGACGGCTTAAAAACAAGTTTATGGTGATGATAGATTGTCATGAAAATATTTTCAAATTTACCTGAAAACATTGAGCAAGTGAAGTTACCCATTCGCTGAACACAAATAAGGAAACTGAATTATTCACTAATAGATAAAAAAACAAACATTTTCCGTTTGGGAAAACAAAAATAATTAGATTTTTGCATTATTTATTACCTTTTTTCTGCAAATTTATTACTCATTTTTTGTTATGCATTAGATAAATTCCTTCACAAGCCAATATTGTTTAACATCAAACAAATTTATGGTACATTTCTGCGTCGAAGCATAAATTATTATAAAATTTGTTTACATTTTTATTTTTTATTAAATGTAAGCGGACACTGCATATAATTTAATAAAAAGAATGATTACAATGGGCGGCTAATAAAAGTCTCTTTTTAAGTTAATTCAAACATGAAACATGTTTCAATGTGTATTACGTGAATGGAAACGAACACATGACATAATCTTTAAAAATTTATTTTAAATATTATTTTGAGAGGTTATAACTTCATAATAATCGATTGACTGAAGTCAATTTATTCATGTTATGTTTGTTTATTTCCATGCAAGTTTTTAAGCTTTGGCTTATTGACTGTGTGAAAAACACGCATTGGTGCTCATTGACGGTTGCCAAGATATCATCGATTGAGTGGTATAACTTAGGAGGTTAATAGCTCAAATAGCCGGTAAATAAGACTAATAAAGTCTTATATTACCTTCAACATTTGAATTTGTTATACCAGGTCTAGTCTGTTTTGTGTGGGAGTTGTATGAGTGCGGATCGAAATATCTTAAAGGGTGATTTTGTATCCCAAGAGTCATTGGACACTGCGAAGACAAGGACACAATTTTGCGATAAGAGCCGTGAGTTTGGTGTTTTTTTAAGCGACAAGGGTTGGAAACTGTTGTCTTGACGAATGTATGAGTTGGATATCCGAGCCGAAGGCGAGATATGCGACAACACGAGTCAAAATAACAGCTTCCAGAATGAGCTGCTCAAAATAAACGATCGAGTTTGTGAGTTCACAGAATTTTTTAATTATGTAACAGGGTCCAATGTATAATGCTTTATTTGAGATTTTTCATTATCTGTATTAGTGGACACTAACACAATGGGGTTGCCTGTTAGCAAATTATAGACGGCTATGCAGTAGAGGCCTAAAAATGTTCCGAAATAGTTGTGCTGTAACTCGGTTATTAGTTGTTATGAATTTTGTGATAAGCACTAACCTTAATTGTTAAGAGAGTTTTTTGAATTAACTCGGTGGATATATTCGGAGTGCGCCGGTGGTGACAGATAGATGGCACGCACGGTTTGATTAACCGGTTGAACAGTGACAATTACCAACTAGTCGACGCTTGATTCTATCGTTGCAAAGTGTTTGAGTTGAGTTCGACCGAATACTTCGCAGAGTTAACAACGTTAAGTAAGAGCAGTTCACCAGTAGAAGCTGAACACTAATCACCGGGGAAATTTATATATTAAGCTTGCAGTCAGCAAAATAATTTTTATGGTGGACAAAGGAGAGGAAGAGGTACGAATTTGCCGCACAATATCAACGAACTCGTAAACCTTTTAGGTACGTGTATAATTATTGGAAGTGATTCAGAACATTGTAGTCGTGTGATTAACTCGGACCTATAGCAGACAATAAGTGGCAACCAAGTGGTTAATAAGTCGCACTCACCACCCAACATAAAAGGTATTTTTAGTTGTAAGGGGATGCGCATTTTAGGTTGAGTTTAATTTGAAAAGTGAAATAGAGAATTTGTCATAGTTTGTTCAATTAGTGCATTTCATTTGTATCAAGTAAATAAAGTGAGGAAAACGGATCGTTACAGTGCCTCTTACTACAAGCTATGATTCATTGGGTAAGATTCATCTCTTCCAGAAGATAAAAATCGTCCCTGTAACATTTTAACGACATAACTTGATTTCATTTTCTTTTATTTAGTTGAGGACATATCATGTCTTCTAAACAATTTAATTTATTATCCTAAGATCACTAAATCAACAACATGCATTCCGACTGAGCTGAATACCACAATGAAAGGTGATGAATAAATAAATGCGATGACTGAACCTTAACTGAAAAAAACTCCAATGCAGCAGTGGCATGGAATGCGATTATTAATCGAATGAATTTATTATATGATTTTTTTTGTTCGTTTATTTAAACTGCATTTCATTAATCGTATTAAAATATCACTTCAGCTTGGTGTGTGGTGTGTTGGCCTCTGAGTCAATTTATGTTGCAAAATTAATTTTTTCAATAAGAAAATAAGTTGTGGATCAGTTAAAGTGTTATTTGAATTTTACGAAGCGTATGTCTTCATCTTACGTATCTAACTATTTACATCTAAAGTAATTCAAAGGAATGTCAGAATGTAATTTGCTTTTTGGATGGTTGTTCATAGATTACAGGTACGATATTAACTTGTGGAATTCCATTTAAATTACAATTTGTAGTTGCTTTGTGTATAATGAGGTTTTATGATGTGTAATAGCTTATGCAGAATTGTTGCAAAGGTGACAACAAATCAAGTCAATCGAACGACAAGATGATATTATGCAGAGAGAGAAATTGAAATTCAACGAATGATACTTTCTAATGTAATATCAAGGTGACCACAATAGAATGGAGAGCCGAAGAAAAAGTAGCGACTAATCAGCCATCATACCATCTTCAAAAATACAAGAACTGTTCGGAAATTCCGAAAATTCGCTAGATTGGACGTTGGAAGAAATATATTGTCGCACTCCGCTCGACCCCGCTTCTTCGGTTTGAAATACACACTATGAAAAGAATAAACTTCTTCTTTTGTCATGATTGTTTGCTTGTTTATTGAAATTAATTAACAATTAAGTCAATTTTAATAGCAAAGTTATAAGTAACTATAAGTTCCAGTAAACCAATCAGCGGGTGCGGGCATACACTGCACCGAAATCAACTCTGACATATCCCTCCCATTAGGAAAACACTGCACAATCTAAGAGCCATTATTGAAGCATGTCATCTGATTTGGGAGTATAGTATATGTAACCGTACTATCTCTATATGTTCAGACAGTGAATCAGCACTTGATACATTATCCGGAGTTGCTTTTAACTCGGCATTAGCTCTAGAATGTTGGGAAACCATAAATAACCTAACTAAGGACAACATCATAGAACTCATTTGGGTACCGGCGCATTCAGGTATTAAGGGCAGCGAAAAAGCCGACGAGCTCGCCAAGATAGCAACATCTATGAATCCAACTTCACCGGAACCGATATTATGTATCCCATCTCTCATAATAAGAGAATAATCGTAGACCTAATGAAAAATGAAGGGGCTAACCACTGGAGCACAACGACCGGTTGTAGACAATCTAAAAATTGTATCCGCCTCAACTCTACATACACTAAATACCTAATTAACGTAAGTAGAACTAGACAGAGAACTTTTACAGGCGTTATGACTGATCACTTCGGCTTTAACAAACACCTTACATCTATAGGCAAACGATCGGATCCGAGCTGTGACCTGTGCGAATTTCACTCAGACACAGCTAAACATTTTCTATGTTACTGTCCCGCTTACATAACGAACAGACGTAAGCATTTAGGCAATTACACTATCAGATACGATCTGATAAAAAATCTGCACCCACTTGACATCCTGAACTACATCGCTAGTACAGGAAGGTTTCGTCAATAGAAGGTAACTGAAACACTAAACACTATAGTGAGCACAATGGAGGCCTCCGTGCGCGTTTTGTGCAGTTGCGCACAAAGGTGGCAGGACATTTCTCCGCCGCAAATAACGCCCGGTGCGTTAATAACACCCGGGGCGTTATTACGCCCGCTCGAGCGTTATTAACGCCCGCACTCCGGGCGCTAATAACGCCCGCACTCCGGGCGCTACTAACGCCCGGGGTGTTATTAACGCCCGCACTCCGGGCGCTAATAACGCCCGGGGTGTTATTAACGCTCGCACTACGGGCGCTAATAACGCCCGGGCGTTATTAGCGCCCGGGGTGTTATTAACGCCCGCACTACGGGCGCTAATAACGCCCGGGGTGTTATCAACGCCAGCACGCCTGGCGTTAATAACGCCCAGCTGAATAATTGGATAAACGCTACAAAATGGCACTTTAATAAATAACTTTACTTATAGAGCATGTAACTAGAAGAAGTTGACTAAGGGGAAAATTTTCCTTATACAGAATGTAACTAGAAGCAGTTGACTACAGGAAAATCTTCCTTATACAGAATGTCACTAGAAGGAGTTGAGTAAGAGGAACATTTTCCTTATACAAAATGTTACTAGAAGGAGTTGACTAGAGGAAAATCTTCCTTGTACAGAATGTCACTAGAAGGAGTTTAGTAAGAGGAACATTTTCCTTATACAGAATGTCACTAGAAAGAGTTGACTAAGGGTAAAGTACAGAACGTCACTGGAAGTGATTGATTAGGAGAATCATACAGAATTCCACTAGATGGAAGAGTTTCTTTCTCTGCTCTTTTATTTTTAAAAAAGTTGTCAATAAGAAATAGAAAAATTACATGAAAACTTTAGGAAAGTCATTGAGCGACAATTTTGAAATTTAAAAATTTGAGTAAAAGGGATGTATAAAAACAATACAAGACGAGATGTGTACATTGAAATGTCCTAAGCTTCTGAATTTAAATAACTTCCAATTTAATCTTGAAGCTCAATAGTGACCGTGTACCGAATTATATAGCTGGGCGTTATTAACACCCGGCGTGCGGGCGTTATTAACACCCCGGGCGTTATTAGCGCCCGGAGTGCGGGCGTTAATAACACCCCGGGCGTTATGAGCGCCCGGAGTGCGGACGTTATTAACACCCCGGGCGTTATTAGCGCCCGGAGTGCGGGCGTTGATAACACCCCGGGCGTTATTAGCGCCCGGAGTGCGGGCGTTAATAACACCCCGGGCGTTATTAGCGCCCGGAGTGAGGGCGTTAATAACACCCCGGGCGTTATTAGCGCCCGTAGTGCGGGCGTTAATAACACCCCGGGCGTTATTAGCGCCCGGAGTGCGGGCGTTAATAACACCCCGGGCGTTATTAGCGCCCGGAGTGCGGGCGTTGTTAGCGCCCCGGGCGTTAATAACGCCCCGGGCGTCATTTGCGGCGGACAAATGTCACGTCACCGCGCACAAAACAACTATTTTAATAAAAAAAAACTATAAGTTTATATACTTATAACTTATAACTTATAGTTTACTTATAACTTATTACTTATGACTTATAATTTTGAACTTATAACTTATAAATTACTATTATATATTATATATATTATATATTATATATTACTATATATATATTATAAACTACTAACTATAAAAAAAAAAAAAAAAAATTTAATTATAACTTATAGTCGTAAGTATAAGTTATAAGTTTTTGCTACAAGTCGTTTACCCAAACTCTCTAATAATTTAATTTCAATTTTATACTTTAATTTTTAATTCAGAATTTTTTAGTTTAATCAATTTATATTTTTTATTCATTTTCAAATATTCATTTAATATCAAAACGGAAAAACACTCTTCACCTGCGATTTAAACCGCTTCAAAGTAGTGATGAACGGATGTTATGATTAGGGATTGCAACCGGTTTTAAAAACCGGTAAAAAACCGTAGTGATTGAAAACCGTTTGCCGATTTTTTGCAATTGCGATACCGGTTTTTTCATCAATATTTTTAATTTAAAATAATGCGCCCGCATGTGTTTATCTGTGTCCGAAAATTAGGTGCCAAAAGTCTGACAACACACTGGATTTAACCTTTTTTCGTACATTTTTCAAAAAATTAAAGCTGTAGAGTCTGAAAATTTAAAACACTAAAAACCATATACGTTTATTGGTTCAAGTACCAAAATCGTATTTTTTCATACCAAAACACTATGAATTAATTATATCGAAATATACCGGTTTTTTGCCGGTAAATGTTTTTCGAAAAAACGGTATTACCGTTTCCAATATGTGAAGTGACAATCTTCCCTGGTAGTTCTCGTAAGGTAAATTTGAAGAATATGTAATAATAATAATAATCTGCCTTACAACCCATGAATAATTAGAGGCTAGATCATTATTTACTAGTTTCGCTGTTTGTGGTTCTACTTTTTGAGATCCTTTCATTACCGGAAAGTTTCATAGTGCCAGTGGTAAGTTGTGCGACAAACCCAGTGCCATCTATATGATGTACCTAGGAGCGAAACTAGTAGGAGTAGAATACAGGTTCTCCCAACCATTGCATTTTCCGGTAAGCCGTACTATGGCACTACACTCAACTTCACTTGACATAAACGATTCAATCAGTTTTGTTTTGTTTACAAATCTAACAGTCAGTACAAATCTGTCTGCGGTTGAATTTCGAATCAACGCACTGACAACTCAATCTCGTAGTAGAAGAATATGAGCCCCAGTGAATTTTCGTTGAACCTCTTCCAATTTCTCTTTATAAAAGTCGTAATAGGGTGTCCAAACTGCACTGCAATATTCTAAACTGATCCGTACATACACTTGTTGGAGAAGGAAATAACGACGCATTTGGCAACGTTGATTCCCAACTTATTCTTTAAACACCGTTCAGATACATGTTGCACATCTGACTTAAGTGTGACACAATCATCAATATTTTCGATTTTTCTGTAAACTTTACTGTCGTCAGCGAAAAGTACACAGTTTGAAACGATCGAGTTCTGTAGGTCATTGATGAATAATATGAACAATAGCGGACCCAAAATAGATCCCTGTGGCACACCAGAAGTAGGATGGATCCTCCAAGATTTAAAGTCTCCGATGATCACCTGTTGTGATCTGTTTGACAGGTACGAACTGAGCCAGTACTACGGCAGTAATGTCTCCGTAGTGCATTTTGTTCGGTAATGAATTTGACTTATGTAGAGATTTCGTATATGAGTTGTGTCTACACCTAGACTTTCACGATTTTAGAAAATATTCAAAGAAACTTGAAAAATTTTCTAATGCAGGAAAATATATTAAAAACATCAACAAAAAATAACTATCATTTACCCATACCATCAAACCAAAAGTGTGAATTTCCTCGACAAGGAAATTAATTTGTTTTGACGTTGTGGATCATTTGTGGACAATTTGTATGTGCTATTGCGTTCAAAAATACAAAATCTACAAATAGCCTGCAAATGTCACAAAATAAAAAATTTGGTCATTGCCAATGTTCTCCTTGACAGTAAATAATTAAATTCATATAAACCGCTAAATATAAACCAATTTTGAAACATCTCTCAGCCGATATCTAAATCAATGAACTTGATGATCCATTTAGCTTTGCTATCAATAAAAAACTGAAACCCAATCTGAATTTGAAACCAATATTGTGTATGCAAAACGAAACCAAATTTAAAATTCATCTATTTAATATGCAGGAAGTACGTCGGGCCATTTACGAAATTTTTCTGCACAATGTCGTCTGCACAAATTTTGTAAGAACAACAGACCCGATTTTTTTATTATTATTATTTTAAATACGCCATGTGCACCTCTTGTTATGCATAAAGTACGTTTTACACTAAAAAATGCAAATTAACTGAGATTCATTACGTAATAGTGTACGGGCATGCAGTAGGGGTCTTCACAAATGTGTTGCAAAATGAAGTTATCGATAATTTAGGGACCTAGCCCAGAGCATTGTCAGTAATTATACCTCGAGTAAAAGTTTCTATGATTCGACATACGAAACGATATGTTCAATGGCGAAGAAGGAACAAATTTCAAATCCACATGCTATGTAATGGAGTAGTGAATAAGTTCCACAGTTGTTGGTAGAATATACTGAATGTGAATATACAACGAAAAGGCAAAAGGCCGTCTGGTCTGGTCTAGTACCTAATAGATGCACCAACAACCCATGGATTTATTGACTACTTGATGGTAATAATACGAAGTACGTAGATTGGAATTTCGTAAAATTTTTGTCTTTGCCATCTTTGAGCTAACTTTAATTCGCTTTAGATTTCATTCGACGCATACACAGTTTTTCATTGGTACAATTTGCGACCACGTTCTGAAAAACATTTCAACAACTGGATTTTTTGAACACCCCTAGTATGCAAGCTTGAAACAATTAAATTGTTTTTAGTTTTATTTATTGCGAGGAGATAAATTTAAAAGATTTTCAATATTTAGTAATCTAATGTTGTTATTGTTTTTTTTACTCGTATATTCAGAAACAATCAAATAGAACAAACAACATTGGTTTAACTTTCCAAGGTCAAAATAGTGATTCGGTGGAACATACGTGGTTGCCATTGTATGCTAAGCAATAGATTAGTAACCGAACATTTATGGCTATTTGTATTAACTCCAATCAATTGTGCTATAGAGATAGCACTTTTGAAAGTCATTTTAACAAAAACTCAAATTGTATTTTCTGTATTATCGTTGAATTGATTTTTAGTCATGTAACTGTAATTTGTGAATGTAACAAATCCTAATTTGAACGAAAAAAAAAATATCGAACGTAAATTCCTATCGACAGCAATTTTGTTTTATTGTCCCGTACGAACCTTTTACTTTTGAACATATCATTATCAAACATTATGTGTGTACTAGGGGAAAATTTGCTGCTTCACTAATTGCGTTTTTTGTTTAAAATATGCGCTTTACGTCTTTGGAGGGCATTAAAACCTCGTGAAACTGTCAAATTTTGAATCCTAACCATCTTGATCCGATCCCTTCAAATATCCTTTGAAACGAAACCACTCGAGCTAAGGTCAAAAAATATACCGTCACGTTAAGAGGTCTGAAGAGTATATTTTCCTTATGACAGCCATAAAACGTGTTCGTCAGTAGTGAAAATGTTCTAGTAAGTAGAATATCTTTTTTACGATGATGCGGAGTACAATATTCTCGAATAAATGATACTGACTGTAACTTTTTCTTTTCTTTTTTGAATTAAAGTTTTATTGATTTATTAGTTTTCTTAGTTTATTTTTATTTTTAGTTTATTTCCATTAAATCGGATCATAAATCGGTACATAAATGTAGCTCCAATATGCCAATAAACAATTCAAGGGAGCTACCATACCATAGTTCGAGTGAATAACGGGCCTTTTAAGAAAATACGAATATCTGGTGTTATACGGGTTGAAGTTATTAGGAAACTCAATAGAATTCTGCTTCAAGTTGAACAGACTTGTATTAACGAATTTACATACGGCAAGCTCATACATCTGAGGTATGGTCAGCATTTGTGGAAACTCAACCCTAAAAAGTCGTTCAGTAGAAAATCGTTCTAGTAATCTATGTGCTGCCTAAAGAGCTCTCCTGTCCAAAACTTGAAGATCATCAATCAGAGACTTCCTCGCAGAACCCCATACTCCAGCACAGTAAGTCAAATGACAATTAACTGTCGAGAAGTAGATTAGTCTAAGAATTTTTTTCGGGAGCAAGCGCAATCGTCTAACAACACCAATCCGTCTGGAGATTAATGAGACAATAATTGACACTTGCTCAGCCCAGGTAAAAAATTCGTCAAACGTGAAGCCTAAGCATTTAACAGATGAAAAAGTCTCAATAGTGACTCCTTTGACTGACAGGGGCAGCAACACATCGATCTTGACGGAGGGCTTCCGAAAGTGAATCAGCTTAGTCTTACTCAAGTTGAGCGTTAGTCTATCAACTCGGAAGTATTCAGCAATAACTCCTATGTCAACGCCAAGATCAGCAATATTCTCAGAGGCAGAGGCTGAACATTATTATTATTAGAGGCTGAAGAAACAAACATGTTCATACAGTCTGTAAAGCCAAAAGGAGAGGACTTCACAGGGAGGTCAAAAAAGTCATTAATGAAAATTATGAACAGCAAAGGTGGCAGCACTCCACCTTGAGGAATACCAATTGTGACGTCAGCCATAGGACTGCATACCCCATTACACTCGGTGTACTGTCTTCTACCGCTCAGGTAACTTCGGATCAGATCCAGTACAACAGCCCTAATCCCGAAACAATGTAGCTTGCGTCGCAACAGATCGTACATAACTGTGTCGAATGCTTTGAACAAATCGATGAATAGCACGGACACAACCTTATTGTCATCTATTTCCATGCATATCTTTCCCTGGCATAATCACCGTATGGGTGGGTGCCACTTCCTTCTCTAAGACCATATTAACTCGAGCTAAAACCGAACGTTGCACAATCGTCGCTAAAATCTTAATCACAGCAGGTAGAATAGAGATCGGTCGTTAGTTACCCATCTCCCCTCTTACTCCTTACTTATGGACAGGTAGAACCCAAGCAACTATCACATTATCGGGATAAACCCCATGAAATAGAGAAGAATTGAACAAGTCGCATACGTATTCTGAGATTGTCGAAACACAGCACTTCAGTGAACCGACGGTCACACTTCGTCGTGCTCAGGAGCCTTGTCCACGTCCATGTCCACGTTCATCTTATAACGTAGCTGAAATCTCGAAAATTCTATTTGGAGGGCTTCAAGTTAACTAGATAGATACGAGCAGTCAAGCCTAAGTCGACGCTTCTTCTTAATCTTACGTCGCAGGTTGCCAATTTTACGAATCAAGTACTCGAGGTGATCATTCATATATAGGCAGTTTAAGTGAGCCGACTTAGTCCCAACCCTCTCCACCCTTATTGTTGGTGAATATAAAAAAATTTTGTAAAACACATGCCGCCCCACAGAGAGGGACGAACATATTTTTTTTACTATTTGTCGTCTATGAAAATTAGAGTGTTATACGTATTTCTTTTGATCGGTTGATTCGAGAAACCGTCCGAATAACATAGAAAACTATTATCGAGTTGTCGTCGCATTTTGTACTCTGCACGCTAAATGGGGTTGGAGAGTCGCATGAACTTATTACCTCAATGTTAAACCAATTTATTTTCTTGGTTGACTTATTTCTTTAGTGACCTCAAAAATGTTTTTTTGCAATAAAATTCTCAACCATCGATTCAGTTTATTGCTTGAAACAGTGATCAGTAATCTATTGTTACTTCTTCGAAAATATTTTTCGATTAAGATCTCTTTGCTCATCTCAAAAACAATAAAATGTCATCATGACTCATTGACAATATTTGCACTAATTGAAAATGGTAGTTTTTCTGTCTAACAAAATCGCAAGCAATAATGAATTTGCAAACCATTTTTTGAAATACATCTTTCATAACCCGACAAAGTGATTGTGACATTGGAATAATGAACGATCGGTGTAACGAAACGTATCGATGATTATTATTTATGTGGGTCTGTCTGTTAGTCGAATACATTTCCCAGAATACTATTATACATCATGGAAGATCGTGAAGACGAATCCAAAAATGAAAAAATTGATTTCGATACGAACGACTTCATTGCACAAAATGTTGCGTTCGTATGAACAGATAAAGCATGTTATTAAATTTGATTAAATACGTTTAATGAAGGTGAAACCAATCATTACATTTTACTTTATTCATGTATGTCAAATCACAGACATCTTAATTCCATTTATGAAGTTTGGAAATATTGCATTGAACAATGGAGTAGTTTTTGCTAATAACACTAAAGATAGTGATAGATTTATTATTATCAGCGGTGAAACAGACCTTGTCACACATACGATCAATAATTTAGAATCGTTTTTTGTTGCTTTGTTAGATGAGAATCCCTTTCTCACATCTTGATAAGCCTTAAACATGTAATCTCATACGCATACGCATGTAAGAGATGTAAAGAGCCCAGATAACACAGATCACACTTTTTAATGTGGTTGCTCACTGAATGTAACATTAAATGTGCAAAATCCAATGTTCCTGAGAATATGTACATAAAATGTACAAAAAATGTGCCTGTAAAGTAGTACATATTTCGATGTAAATAAAAAGCACATTTTTTGTGCCATTAAAGCTCGAAATTATTGCACTAGATCACAAGTACATATTTTTCGCACATTTTATGTGTATACCTTACTATTTCTATCACATTTAATATACCAAAAATGTGCTTGTGATGTAGTACATTTTTCGATGTACATAAAAAGCACATTTTTTGTGCTATTAAAACTCGAAATTATTGCACTGTATCACAAGTACATTTTTCGCACATTTTATGTGCGTGATAAGATGTTCACTATTACTATCACATTGAATGTACCAAAAATGTGCCTGTAAGGTGGTACATATTTCGATGTACATAAAAAGCACATTTTTTGTGCTATTAAAACGCGAAATTATTGCACTGGATCACAGGTACATTTTTCGCACATTTTATGTGCGTGATAAGGTGTACACTATTCCTATCACATTGAATGTACCAAAAATGTGCTTGTGATGTTGTACATTTTTCGATATAAATAAAAAGCTCATTTTTTGTGCTATTAAAACTCGAAATTATTGCACTAAATCACAAGTAAATTTTTCGCACATTTTATGTGCGTGATAAGGTGTACATTATTTCTATCACATTTAATGTACCAAAAATGTGCTTGTGATGTAGTACATTTTTCGATGTAAATAAAAGGCACATTTTTTGTGCTATCAAAACTCGAAATTATTGCACTAGATTAATAGAATAAATTTAAATAACACTCTGTGGAGTTTGTTTAATTTTCATTTACTAGCATATTTTCCAAAACTTTTTCTCTCAGTACAAAAAAAGTACATTTGATGTACTTTCTATAATTTAACACTTTATACAAATTTAACACACCAACACGTAAGTATCCGGTGGCACAATTGGTAAAGCAGTCGACTCATAATCCCGAGCGTCTTGGGTTCAAGCCCCGCAAATTAAAGAAATTCTGCTAAAAAAACTGAGAGCTTGGCATAAAAAAATGTAGATGGAGGACGTAGCGATCATCAGAATAAGAAAAACCGAAATGGAAAAGTCGGGAAACAAAATTAAATTTTCCTTTCTTTCCTTGTATAACATTAGATGTACATTAAATGTGCTAGTAATTGACACTAAAATGTACATTAAATGTACATTAAATGTGTATTGAGTGTACATTAAATGTACATTAAATGGGTTCACATTTAATGTACATTTGATGTACATTAAATGCACTTCTCGTTCCAAAGAAAAGATGTAACGATAAGGGCGCTTTTTAATATTCATTAAATGTCCTGGAACTGGAGCACATTAAATGGGATCAGCACATAATGTTTAAAGTTGGTGTATTTAGTAACAGCACTATCAATCTTTCTCGGTGGCGGCGGCCAAAAAATTTCTTGAAGCATTGAGAAAAGTGGAATGTGACGCTAAATTACCTAGCCGGTGTTGATTGAAACCATTGGAATACGCAAACATAATCTTGTACGGTATGCTCGTGACACTTTCTTTAAGGTCCGGATCAAGCCGTGGATAGATAGTTGCACGCCTGGCATATGACCCCGACCTCCCCTTCAGTCCATATACTTTCGAACGCTACCCTCTCTATCAACCCAACCCCCATTTCAGAGATCGATATGTCGAGAGTATTTCCAACTACTCGAATGAAGAGAGTACTGAAACAATATTGCTCTTTCTATATGGCAAGACAATCGAGAATTTCGAAAACTATTTTGAAGTGCTGGTCTGTTGTGTTCACCTTTACATTTTTCACAAATGTTGATGCTTCAAATCATTCAATTATCGTTTAAATCGAAGATTTATGGCAGTCAACGACTTTGTATATTTAATTGAAAACTATTAATTAAAAGCGTAAATCTCACATTAACATAAAAACATGTAACATGAATTTTCACTTTATTGATATAAATTCAAATGATTTGTTCGATCATGATCGTACCAGTGCATTAAAATTATTAAATGAAACTTTACATAACAAATTTCTGAAAACGCATCTTAATTAGTTCACTCATTGCGTGCAAATGCAAATCTACTATAACGAGGTAACCATTATGTGCAACATAAATCAATCAGCTGTTACAGTTGATACGATACTTTGTAATTTATCGACTGCAAGTTACACCTAAGCGTATGACAATTTACGATTGATTTGTAAATGAAAAATAAAAATTCTAAATCGAATTTTTTTTTTTGATTTTATCGGATTGAAAGTGATGATAGTAGTGTCTCAATTCATACACTATAAAAATCTATGTGGTGAGTGCAAGAAAATTTATTGAAAATCGTCGTGGCGGTGGATTTTTTTTTCAACAATTTATTTGACTTGATAACATAAAATTGAGAATACAATACCATTTTTTGTTTATTTCAATCAATAAAATTTGAATAGATGAGGCTGAATGATTCAACACCTGCAATTTGCCCGCAGGCTTAAACTTTTTTTCTTTTAATTAACTGTCATATTGCTTGGAGGAGGAATTCGATTGAGGGCAAAAATTGTAAAGCGATTGTGGTTTGGAATTGGATTTTCAATAAGAAAAACATTGTGCAACCTGTTTTGAAGATAGATGTACAATGAGCGCGGTATGTTCGTTTTTAGATTACAGTCAGTTCAAAAATACTTAGTCTGAACTTGAGCAACAAAATCCAATTACACAAGTTCAGTATTACACATAAATAATTATTGGCTGACCGTAGTTTTCAATTAACTTTATTCATCATCAGGGTTGCAGTGGCGTCCGCAGGGTCGGTCGATAACTTACAATTCTCATGATGGCAGCAACTATTTTTAAAGAAACTTAGTCACTCAGAAGTAAACATGCGAAAGTGAAGCAAATGTTAAAAGAGGAGGCCTGATATAAACGCTGTTTTTCCAGCGAAGCTTTCGTTGAAAAAAATTGTTAAATTCAAAAAAATACCTCGATAGCTAAATAAAGTCGTTGGTTTTTCATCTAGTAGTTGAGCTACTTTTTTAAGATTGCTTAGTTTTTTCAACAAACTCCTCGTTAGAAGATAGGTCTGCACTTTCAACCAGGACACTTGGTGCCGAAAATTTCAAAATGACAAAATTCATGATGTAGCGAGTACATTACGTTGTATAAGCTTATAATTCGACACCTGGCGCCGTACTTTGGTCCCTTACCTGGGAATATAGAAGGCAGCCTGGTGCTAAGCATCTGTATTTACGAAAGTTACACATTACGTCATATAAGTTTCAACTCGGCACTAGGCTGCTTCCTCGATTTAACACTTTTTGAATGCAGAGGGCAGCAGCAGCCTGGTGCCGAATCGAAACTTATGTGACGCATACAACTCACTATTGCCTATAATTCAGCGAAAACAGATTTTCAGCACCAGGCTGCCTTCTTGTTTCCCAGCTTTCGGGTCCCAAGTAAGCAGCCTGGTGCCGACTTGGATCGTGTTACTAACTTATAAAGCTAAAGCCCTGCAAGCAGCCCAACCTTGTCGAAAATTATCGACCGATATCACTTATGAGTTGCTGCTTCAAGCTGGTTGAAAGAGTCATCCTGGCGAGAGTGATAGGTACGATCGAAGACCACTTCCCGAAAGAACAAACCGGCTTTAGAAAAAATAGAAACTGCTGCGACCAAATCCTAGCACTAACCACCTTTATTGAGCACGGCTTCCAGCGGGGTCTTAAGACCGGCGTTGTGTTTTTAGATCTATCAACAGCCTACGACACTGTATGGAAACGAGGGTTAATATTCAAGTTAAGCCGTATAATTCC
The DNA here is from genome assembly GCA_029228625.1 of Pseudolycoriella hygida. Classification (NCBI taxonomy): domain Eukaryota; kingdom Metazoa; phylum Arthropoda; class Insecta; order Diptera; family Sciaridae; genus Pseudolycoriella; species Pseudolycoriella hygida. The sequence goes on from CM055403.1 coordinate 68,540,857, forward strand.
ATGCCGTAGCACACTTCAGCTTGTAATGAATATGCTAAGTGACCGGAGCTTTCATGTAAAAATCAATGGGAAAACCAGCCGTAAGAGAGTTCTAAACGATGGTCTCCTACAAGGATCAGTGCTATTCTGCTTCCTCTATTGTGTTTACACGATGGACTTCTCTCCAACTCAATCACGAAACTTTATTTACGCTGTTGACATCGCAGTAGTAGTTCAAGCAAGGACATTTGAGGAGTTACAAGACGCACTAACCGACGACCTAGCCACCTTGTCGTCTTATTTTAAAGAGTGGCGACTAAGACCAAATACAGACAAGACGGTGCGTTGTTTATTTCACATAAACAACCAGCAGGCAAATCGGAAGCTAGAACTCAGGATGAACGGCGAAATCGTAAAGTACAGCCCCAACCCAAAGTTCCTGGGAATACCTTTGGATCGAAGCCTCACATACAGAATGAACGCTGAGTTGATTAAAACGAAGTTGAAGCCACGAGTGAGCCTGCTTCAAAAATTAGCCCGATCAACCTGGGGTTGCACAGCGGAAACCCTACGCCTCACCACCCAACCGATGATACTGTCCGTGGCCGACAACTGTACACCAGTGTGGATGAACAGCTGCCACAAAAACAAAATAGATACACAGATAAACAGCACACTGAGAATCGTGACCGGAACGGTCGATCCAACGAAAGTGGAATGGCTGTACATACTCAGCAACGTAACACCGAACCACTTCCGAAGGCAGGGATCTGCGTTAAAGGAATGTAGGAAAATCGAAGCTGATCTCGATCTGCCCATTCACGCCGACCTGGATTCTGCCCCGTCCAATCTACGACTATGATCAAGAAATCCTTTTTGGAGTGTCTATCGTCAAAACTCTGAGATCCAAGAGCTGAAAACCAGATGGTGGCGAAACGCATCTGTTGCCAACAAAGATCTAATAAGCGAATCAACGGAAAAGCTTAAGGGCATGGACTTACCCAGACTACAATAGCTTAGAATCAACAGATTCCGTACGGGACAGGGATGTTGTGCGCTTCTGTTGCACAGGTGGAACTACGTCTAATCTCCGCTTTGCGATTGGAACGACGCTGAGTTTGCGACGATGGAACACATCCTAAACCAATGCCCAACGCGTCGCTTCAGCGGAGGCCTGCAAGAACTACATTTGGCAACAGACGAAGCCATAGAGTGGATCAACGGGTTAGACATCAACGTATGATGATATCAATGTCCTAAAATGCATAAGTTTAATAAGTACTAATGTGTTACTGTAATAACGTGCTAATTTTTAAACTAACTTATAACCTCGCTCCTTCTTAAAGATAGGCGTTGTGGGTGCCCCTTCACCACCGTGTCGATAATCTTCGTTGGCTGAAACGTTTAAATTCAAACCTTCAAAACCTTTGAGACCCGTATTTTTTTTGGCGGGCTTTTTATTGAAGCTCACCTCTAGCAGGGAATATTAATATAACAGGAACCATATTTTTGTATATAGGAACCATTTTATCAGAGAATGGAAAGTTAGTTAGTTAGAATTCGATTAAATAAGGGAGAACAGCCACCTGTTGAACAAGAAGGAACACTGATCTACATATGAAAACAGAGCAAAGAAACAGATGAAGTTGTTCGCTAACAAAATCTTAGCGCTCCAGTAGCGATGCTAACCCAGTCAGTGCTATAAACTTAACGTTTTGCAGATTGCTATTATGTTTTCCAAATGTGTATTGTCAAGGAATTAAGTTTACTGTAATATTTAAAGAAATAGAAGAAGATTTATTATCTAATATTTTAAACAATCCAGTTGTTGGCCGTGTTAGAGCTTCTTTCAAAAATACGCTAGTGACTTATTGAACCTAACAAACTTCACATAAATCAAGTATTTCATTTGTCTCTCCAATGTTACTTGAGTGTTAACAAATTTTGCCATGATCGTAAAATTACACTTTCTCTCGCACATCTCATCATCACCAGACTTCGTGTTGAAGATGATGGCATTTATGTATGCGTCTAAAAATGTTCGCTATGCTATGAATGGATTTCGTAATTTCGATTCGTATTTCTTGGAAATGAAGGAACGAATTACGATACTTTAAACGAAAGATTTAAACAAACGACGAACCTAGCGAGCTTTTTGCATTACAAATTGGAAAAAGAGGCAATTCAGAAAGCATTTAACTTACACAATTTTCCAAAAAATGTACAAATTCCAATTAAGTTGTCACCGAGCAACAAAAAACTAATAATCGATGAAAAAAATCGAAAAATTTCGGTTTTTTCGAATAAAAAATGTTGACGTCTCACTGAAAATTGAACCGAAAATAAAGAAAAAAAAATTAAATAATCTTTTAAAAGTACTTTCAATGTAACTGCTGTGTTGTGTCATTCAATATGTGTTTGCAAATGTTTCTACCGTAGACACAATAACATCGCTACGACTCATGAGATAAACATTAAAAAAACATTGAACTTGGCTCACAAACTTTAATGCAAAATCTCATTAATTCTGAATATGAAACCATGTGTAATAGCTAACTGTAGCTACTCAATTGAATTGACTTAAAAACTCTACCCGCTCGTAAAAAAGTAGATTAATTTCATCGATAAAACAAATAAGTTTAGTGAAAGTAAACAGAAGTATTTACGTGGTTTTGTTGTGGCATACGTTTTATATGACTTAATGTGTCTGCACTAAAGTTTTTCTTATTATTATTTTGTTAAATCTAATAAATTAACGTCAACAGCGTGGAATTGTATGTATATTGTAACACAAGGGTATAATCGCGCTATTATATTTGAGAAGAAGTGAATTGCCGAGTGGCTCTTCTCTTAGGTATATTGACGCACCGATTTATATCAAAGCTTTTTATTTGTTTTCAGTTGACATCGATGTTGACATTTATCGTTGCATGATGAAATAGTTGACTCGGCTATAATGTGGAGATTATTTCCCCCGCAATTGTCTTTAACTTTCATTTAATATCAGTGCCTAATTATATGCCAGAATACTGTAAAATATCTTATATATCTTTCAGCCGCTCGGTACATAATCATGCTCGGAGCTGTAGCGGAGAGCGTGACGCAGTCCCCAAACCTCCAAAAAAAACGTCCACAAACCCAAAAAACTACATACAAAATCCTTTGGGACAAGACACGATGTATAGGCGAACTTTGGGAGTTTCCCCCCCCCCTGCTTCCCTCCCCCTCCAAATTATTTAAAAAAACTACTTCCTATCCTGATTCCAATGCACTTTGGATCATTAAAATCGGTTGAAAACGAGCCGAGATATCGCCAATCAAAGATGACCAATTTCCATATAAAAATGGTAAAAATATGTTTGAAAATAATCAAAATTTTATTTCTGTGTTGTGTGTCCACTATCTACTTTTTACGATTTCCTTAAAATTTTTAGGGAAGTTCAGTTTCAATCCCAAAGGGAAAATTCAGCCGGTGGCTACCCCCAAAAAATCTTGGAACTGAGTTATTGGCCTTCAAAGTTTTCATACAACCCCCATATATGAAAATCCACCGACTTCTTCGGCTATATCTCGGCCGGTCAGATAGCGGCCAACGAAACCGGTCTTGTAGAAATCGGTTGGGGGATTCGATGCCAGAAGTCGGTCAAAGTGGTCCGAAATGAGCTACGCTGCCGTAGAGCGACTATGAAAAAAAATTTTTTTTTGAAGTGACCGAAAATGATGTGTGATGATGTGGAAAGTGCATAGGATGTTGTGGGAAGTGTGTGGAATGAAGCAGAAAATGTGCAGAATGAAGTAGGAAGTGTGTGGGATGATGTGGGAAGTGTGTGGCATAATGTGGGAAGTGTGTGGAATGAAGCGGAAAATGTGTAGAATAAAGTAGGAAGTGTGTCTGATTATGCGGTAAGTGTGTGGGATGATGTGGTAAGTGTGTAGGATGATGTGGGAAGTGTGTGGAATGAAGTGGGAAGTGTGTGGGATGATGTAGGAAGTGTGTGGAATGAAATGGGAAGTGTGTGGGATGATGTGGGAAGTGTGTGGGACGATGTGGGAAGTGTGTCTGATTACGAGGGAGATAAATTTTTTTCGGAGAAAAATTTTTATTGGAGAAAATTTTTTTGGAGAAAATTTTTTTTTGGAGAAAATTTTTTTTGAACAAAAATTTTTAGGGCAAATTTTTTGAAGAAATTTTTTTTTAAAAATTTTTTTTGAAATGTTTTTTGGAGACCTTTTTTTTTCGACGACAATTTTTTTCAGAGAAAATTTTTTTCGAAGACAATTTTTTGCATTTGTGACGCAAGGTTCATTCAAATAAACTTCTGCGTATTATCAGCGATAGCGTTACCTCAAGCGATATCATTAATTTTGGAAGAGGACTTACGGACTGCGTCACACTTTACCTTTAAAGAGGTTTTTGTTGTGATAATTATTATGCATTTGCGGTAAAATTTATTTATCTTCGAGGAGGAAGTTTGCCGAAGGCAAGGTATGTAATCCTCCGAGAGGATAAATAAATTATCCTGCAGAAACGTAAGACTTTTTATGCACCGAAGCAAGAAATCAACAAAACAAATTTTGATACAACACAGTAATGTATGACTTATCTCCCTAGACAGCCATTGAGGTGTATAAAACTATTTATGCTACACGAAATGTAAGATGGTATCTCAGTTCTCGGCGTCGTATACTTCCATTTACTCCACCTCGAACCGAGATACCATTTTACAGTTCTTGTAGCATAAAATACTACGAAGTAGTTTCATTGCTTTGGTGTAATGTACGTCCGAGTGTACATCTCAAGTGATTAAACTTTTCACTGGCTAGTAATGTAACATTACAACAAGAATTATTCAGATCATTGATACACATATATTAATGTGTATTTCTCGCTGTCGTCGTCACAAAAATCAATTTTCGTATGACATTCAGGTAAGCATTCAAGAGTAGTTAACATGCCATATATTGTAATACTTACAAACGTCAGGTGAAAAACTTTAAGCTTACTGTTTTTTTGGTTTAATCTTTTCTTTCTACGTCTTAAATCATTACGACAAATTACGTAACACATTTATTTTAGGAAAAGTCGTTACAATTAACGCCTACAACAGCTTCCATACGATATAATCACATACGGTAAATCAATTAGAACATGTAATGCGAAAATAAAAACATTTTACCGATAAAAAAAACCTATTGATTTAATTAGTGTTGAAAAGATCAATCATGCAGAAAATTATAAGTTTTCGACTTTGTAAAAATTACAATTATATTGTCTAATATGCCAATCATACCAAAATGTTGCAGTCTGTCTGCTCTTAACTCTTACATCCGATATCGTGATTAATTTTAATTGAATATATTTATTGCATACACCGAATGGTGTAGAGTATCAGCACATTTGATTTATAGAAAATTATCTTGATATCAAATAGATATTGCTAGTACATGTTTAGAAGTGTGTGTTGAGATACGAGTTCTAGTTTTCATGATCAATAAGGAGAGTTCTAGTTTTCATGATAAATAAGAAGAGATTACTATGTTATGTACAGTCACAGAAAAGTGAAAATCGACAAGTTTCTGATTTATCATACGAATTTACCATACAAATCAGAAACTTGTCGATTTTCACTTTTCCATTCCTGTAGGATAAAATGTATCAAATAGTCCAAGTAAATCTTATCAGATTATTCAAAATGTTTTTTTTTCGGAAAGGTCAATGAAACAAGAAAATTTCAGTTTGATCCCTTGGACTAAGGCTCTAAAATTGAGTGTCGTCTATGGAAGGTGGCCGACCATTTGTGTTTTTGATATAAATCGGGTAAAGGATGAGGGTCCCTAAGCTTCTACAAGTGGCCCACTCTAAATCTATGATGAAGGGCATCTCTTTCCAGACAAGTTGAAAATTCGATATTTTGGTTTGTCTGCTCAGCAAAATTTTTATTTTTAAATGTCAATCTTTATTAGGCTCCAATACCTTCATTTTGGCACTAATTTGTATTTTCTGCGAAGTGTGATGGCTCAAATATGCACTAGGGCTACTCTCGTAAAGGCCCTCCTAGCGCTCAACAAGAAAGGCGTAGAACAAATGTTTTTCGTATCGGATAATGTAACACAATGGCATTGTTTTCAACCGATTATGAGCGTTGTGAGGGACTGAAATTTAAATTTCCCAAAAAAGTATAAAAAAATTCCCAAATAATAGGCTTTGCTCAGCAGTGTTTGAAACTGCTCAATCGTAATAAACTCGAATTTTCGCGTCTATATTTGACAATGGACAAATATGGCTCAAAAATTTTTTCCTTCCCGCTAACTGTAACATCGCGCTAACATGACGCGCTAAAATGAATATGAATTCTCTTCAAAAAATTATTTTTACTTGGTTTGGCACGAGTATCTCTATTTTGTTAAAATTTTTGTAAAAATATTTTGATTTACTTGTGAATGTGGATGGGTTTCGCTATTTTTGTGAGAAATTTTATGAAAAAGATATTGTATCATGTTGTAGGGCTCTGTTATCTCACCCCCGCGCCTGTGGCGGACTAGCCTCTGTCCCAAGGGGTTTTTTCCCTCTTCACCCCTCTTTGTGGGGGCTGTCACCCGCCCACACCGATTTTTAATTTTTTGATCATGTTCACGGCCTGCGACGCTGCTTTTCCCTTCAAATAGGAACACATATCCCCAAGAGAAATTTTTTCTAAAGATTTTTCACTAAAATAGGAAGACCCATCCATAAGCCAATTCAAATATATTCCGCAAGACTTTCCACAAAAACTGAGAAATTGAGAAACCCATCCAAAGTCCGACGTAAAAATTTTTTACGGCGACATGAATTATCCCCCAGGCAGAAAAAAATGGGAATTATCACCCAGGGAATTATCGCCCAGGAATTATCCCCCAGACAAATGGGAATTATCACCCAAGGAACACCCAGGAATTATCGCCCAGACAAATGCGAATTATCACCCACGGAATTATCGCCCAGGGAATTATCCCCCAGACAAATGGGAACAAATGGGAAGCGGGTAATTTGCACAAGGAAAATACCTCTTGGATTGTATCTAAAACACAAGATTTGTATAAGGAAAATGCCCTCCGGGTGATAATTTAAAGCGGGTAAGAAGGGTAAGAGTTATTTTCCTTGTACAAATTACCCGCTTCCCATGTGTTCCCATTTGTCTGGGGGATAATTCCCTGGACGATAATTCCCTGGGTGATAATTCCCATTTGTCTGGGGGATAATTCCTGGGCGATATTTCCCATTTTTTTCAGTCTGGGGGATAATACCCGTCATCATTTTTTACTAGACTTTTTACAAAAATAGCATTATTCATGTTAGCGAAAAGGAAACAATTTTGTCAAAACTTTCGTGCTAACTCAATCGTCGTCTGCACGCGGTGAACCGATTCCGAAGCGTGGAAAGACGCAGCAGTCAGTTGGCAAAGTTATTACGTCTGAGTTGTGCACTGTGTCGTAAATCAATAAAAACTCTGGAAAAATTGCATGAATTGGGCTTCGAATTTTACCAAAACGAACGATACGATGCGAACGTTTCAGCAGATTTGTTAGTTTATCATAACACAACACACACAAGGGGACTTTTAAGAGTGTTGTTATAAGTATGAATGCTGCAAATAACCAGATTTCTTGAAGAGAAAACGTCACCATACCAATCGGATGTAACGATAAATGTAACTTTTAATTATTGTTATAATTTGAATTACGTTTAAAACTTGATTGACTTACCTTCTTCTTTGACATTGATATTAAGACGTCTCGATGCATTTATCCAAATCAAAAATTTCCACTCAATAAGCTGCAATAGATTCACCATCATCAACCATAATTATATTATATCCGTTTCGGTTCGTTCCGTTACATTGCCACTTATCTTGTCACTAGTTCGTTGGTGTGTACGGGCAATTTTAATTTGTTATTCAAATTATTTATCGAATAAATTCAATATTCGCCAATAATACGTTTAGTTTTAATTAAAATTACCACATTCGCTTTATTAAACAATTATGTATGCATCTGGTCGGACAACTTCCACTTCATTTCATTTGTCATTTTCTTCAAATCAAAATTTTACAGTTTGTGTAGCAACTAATTTTCAACTTTATTTTCATTAAAATCAATTCAATTGTATTTTCAAGTCTATAATTTTTGCAATCCACAGTAACCATTCGTGAAACAAAAGGAATTCGTTAATTCAATAAAAATGCTTAAACAACTGAAATGAAAGTAAATATTTTACTAATTAACAATCGTGGAAATATATTTTTTTTAAATATATTATCGCCGATGCGGCTCAATGGTTCGAAATTATGTTGAAAAACGAATTAAAAAAACTATATGATTATCACACCAGACAGAATGTTTCGCCTAATTATAGCACTGAAAGCTATGAACGAGACATCTGTGGTAGAAGTTTTCTAATTAAGAAAATGAACAAAATTGCTTTTATTTTATTGTGTCGAGGCCATGGGTTAACAAAGTGCAACCAACATTTGAGTAATTTGATCCAAAAATAATGACATATCCTCATAAATAGGTTTCAAGTACGCATATTTTATTAATTAGACGATTGTTAGAGCTGTATATTACTCTACAATTTCATTTGCGAGGTTAATAAATCACGTACGAGGTACCATAGGCTAATATGTTTACCACGCAGTATCTAACACTCAAAATATTTTTCAGTGATAGATTTTATAAAGAGAGAGGTGACCAACAGTCTGTCGTAATAATAATAATCTCAATAGTACTGGTTAGTCGGAAGCAGCTCTATAAAGTGTCTCTGCCGGGGGAGTAACTGCCAGCTAGTGTGGATTAAGTACGCTACGGACCACATGCTTAACGTGTATTCCGAGCCACGCCTTCGATTGAAGGATTGTTTCTTTTCCGATTTTGTCGCGCGAGTACATCTGGCAACACCTAGCCAAACAACAGATTCGAATCACAACCCTAACGTATGGAATTTGTCATTATTTTTTTGACGTTTACACACACCTTAACGTAGCAGCTGGGTAAGAGCCTGCTTGTTTCGTACACAGTGCAACGAATATGGGTGACGCCACACTTCGTTGTGTACAAGTCGTTGCGATATTGCTATACCCCAACTACTATGCCGTAAAAAGCAAAAAAAAACCTTAGTGACGTCATCAGATGAGAGAATTTCATATATTTTCTCTCTCAAAATTTACTTTATGAGGTTTTTAAGCTTTGTACGGCAGATGAAGTTATCTGAACTGATAGAAAGGGCTTTATCGTATATGCCAAATGTGTGTCAGACACGCCGAGGCATTCTGGTCCAACCGAGCCGCCAACTGACAGGTCTCTCAAAATTCGGATTAGGCCACCTTAAAATCGGCTGAAAATTTGACTAGAAAAGGAAATTTTAATTTGCTCAACCCAAAGCAGTGATTTTCCAGCCGCCGATTTCAGAAAGCCGCCTGGTCCCTAAAAGTTAATATGACAATGTTGGATATGTGAACGAGTACACTAATGTGCACTCGGTTCCAGCTCAGCACCAGACTGCCTACTTGAGATGTATAAATAGCCTCGTAGAAGACAGTTTGGTGCCGAAAATCTGTTAATGTCATAGCAACGGCAGTAACGAATACCATACGTTACATAGATTTAAACTCGGCGCCAAGCGGCTGCTGCCCTCTACATTAACAGTAGAAAGTCTTAAATACGCAGCCAGGTGCTGAGTTGAAATTTATATGACATAAAGTATTCGTTATACTGCCTTCTAAAATGCCACTCTCAACGAAAAGTGCGACACCTATTATCCTCCTAACGTCGATGTTATGAACTAAAGATAGCCTGCTCCAAATGTCAGAATTGTCGAGTAAAGTAGATTGTTGCGAATGCATTCAAAATCCATTACTGTCATCTCTTTTTCTTACCCTACCAAATTGATTCGAAATCGCTTCGAAAGTCATTACTCGGTACAGAAAAAGTAATGGATTACTGTACTACTCGCTGGGTAAGTTAGTCTGCCTCAACTGTCAAGTGTATAGAATGTGTTGCCATTCGTTAAGAACTGCCTTAAGGTGACTAATACTTCTCAAGCAGGCAGCCTAGTGCCGGGCCGGAACCGAGTGCATAGTAATATACTTCTTCACTTCAACATTGTCATTGAATTTTTTCGGCACCAGGTTGCCCAGCTGGAAACGCAGACCTCTGTTTGTTGCAATTTTTCTCCATTTCTCACGACGATGAAATAAGTGGTCAATGAACTAGACAAAGGACCCTTCTATTGACTGAACTCTTTACATTATCGTCGCGTTTATCATTTTAATGGAGAAAATTGTAACAGATAGAGGCCTCTTTAAGACAACATCACATGCCGACATGTCGGCCCTTAAGACAACGTTTTGCCTACGTGGAACATTTAATGCTTTGAGTACTTTTATCATTAAGTATTTTTTCTGAAGTCATCGTACGGGGCCTGACGCCTAGTTTTCTTTTTTCATTTTGTCCAACATTATTTGCATAAATTTTGAAATTATTTTACAGTTAAATTTACTTGACTAGACTTTTGACTGGTTTTCAAATACAAATATTACGCAACGTTGGAATTAAGAAGCTTGTAACAATGTTTCAATAAAATGAAAATCATAATCGGAAAACAACATTTTTCAATTAAAAATCGTTTCTGACTTATTGCACAAAATTAATCTAACAAAATTTGAAATACATCGCCTTCGCTGGCTACAAGCGTTAGGAAAAGATGAGCTCGCAGTTTAAATTTATTATTTCTTGTTCGCTTAAGAATACCATTAATCCATTAAAAGTCATTATTTAAATGTTCAACATTTTCAACTCTTTACCTCGCAAAAATACTCTTGTTTATAAATACGATTGGTGATGCTACATGTGATGGCTTGAAAATGCTATCGTCGAGTTTGTCTGAAATGCTTTAATGCTATTCACCTTGACATATTGAATGTATCGGTATATCATTTCACACGCGGAATATTTGCAATTTTCAAAACAAATAATTTTCCATTCAATTTAGGTAATGGTAAATCATCATCATCTCCTACATTGAAAATATGGCTAATGAGTGAGTCAAGTTTATTTCTCACACTCGATGATTTTTTGTTATAAATTATACGATCTAGTCATGATCGCTCGTTCATATTAATAACAGAGCAAAAAATAATGAAGACATTTTACGTTCACTTAATCAATGAGTGTTTGAACATCACACACAGATGTGTAGTTTTCTATACCCCGCAAGAGAGAAGTATTTCGATGAGTGTCAATTCAACAGTCAAAAACGACTTTTCAAACGGAAAATCTAATTTTTCGTTTTACCCAAATGAATTTTCGAAATTTTGGCCCTTCCCGTTACGCTATCTCACATTAGAAATACACCCTCATCTAAATATTACACCAGGTGGGAGTGTGCAACTTACGCCTGTTATTGGGCCATTGGGCGACATGAATTAACGACCGGGAAATTAACGCCCGGAGAAGAATTAACGCACGGAGAATTATCGCCCGGGAATTAACGCCCGAAAAAGTTGGAATTAACACCCGGGGAATTATCGCCCGGACAAATACGGCAACAATTTAAAGTGGGTAAATTTGTACAAGGAAAATACACAATTTCTATAAGGAAATTTTCGGGCGTTAATTCCTGGGCAATAATTCTACGAGCGTTAATTCCTCTCCAGGCGTTAATTCCCGTCACCCAATAACAACAGTTCTTAAACAATTGTTTTTTAAATTTTTTTCTTGTTGGTAATTTTCACAGTCAAATTGCAAAAATATTGCATGAAGCCACTAGTTGTATATGTAGCTACTTTTATCAAATGAAACAATTTGGAGGACTATAGTTCAAAGATAATTATATATATTATTAATTTGGAAGTTATGTACCGAGCTGAAGACGTCGTACATAATCCAAATCGTCAAAATCAACACCTAGGAAAGAAGGTTACTTTACCTGCCGAGAACAGATATATCGAGATGAACAGTTTTGCCGTATAAATTAGATTATCGTTCAGGGCAGACTAAAAAACTCCTTAAAAGTTGAACGCATTTATTTTCTTCATCTGTTCCACAACTATTAGCAACTTCAGTGAGGTCACTTCCGATCGGTTTTCAGAAGCCTCCTTTCCGCCCCCTAGCAGCAGCCGTTTTTCATGAATGTCCTTATTCATAAAAGTCTATCGATACTTCAACGGTGTAGTCAAACATCTTACTTCAGGAACTAATTTTTCATAACTTGCTATATTTTTCTGATTTTTGTATATTGTCAGCTGCCCTTTTTTGTCAGCTTCCACGTTTTTCCACGGCGATGATGTCTGCCCTACAACGAAGGCATAAAAAGCCTATCGACGTTATCAGATGAGAGATTTTCATATATTTTCTCTCACAAATTCTCGTCGCTAGGTTTTTTATGCGCTGTACGGCAGATGTCTGGTCAGTAGGGGTGTTCAAAACTATATGGGAAAATAAACTTTTTCAAAATTTGAGCTCCCCAGCCAGAAAATGTGTTGTGTTGCTGGGTGCTACCGAATCCGAGTGATTTTAGGCTGTGCTCAATGACAAAAACCGTAAAAAAAACGAAAATAGTGAAAAAGCATGAAATACGTGAAATATTAAGAGTTATATCATAGCAAGTTATATCAAACCGGCTCAGAATCATCCAAAGAAAACGTTTGTTTAGGTCTCCGGAGGTTACAGTGTTGTTTCGACTCCAAAAGAGCCTGTCAAAGAGGCTTCATACTGTCCAGGTTCACGGACTAATGCCGAAAAAGTTATGGCGCCTATTGAAAAATCTTCTACTACACTGTAGCGGTTGTACATTTACACGTTGATGCTGCATTCAAATTATTGTATATCATCTTCATTGTTTAATTGTTATTTGAAATTGATTTTATGCGAAACAATAAAAAATTTATTCTCCGTTAGCTTTTTTCTTTGAACACATTTTTCTTTCTTTTTTTTTTTAAATTCGATACTTTTTTTTAACGGACTAAAAATATACATTTTTGAAAAAATAAAATGAGCATTTTTCGAAGCAAATAATCTAAAAATGTACTTGTAATCTAGTGCAATAATTTCGAGCTACATCACAAGTACATTTTTGGTACATTAAATGTGATTTGAATAGTGTACACCTTATCACGCACATAAAATGTGCGAAAAATGTACTTGTGATCTAGTGTAATAATTTCGAGTTTTAATAGCTAAAAAATGTGCCTTTTATTTACATCGAAAAATGTATTACATCAAATGCACATTTTTGGTGCATTAAATGTGATAGGAATATTGTTATCTAGTGCAATAATTTCGAGTTTTAATAGCTAAAAAAAATGTGCCTTTTATTTACATCGAAAAATGTATTACATCAAAAGCACATTTTTAGTGCATTAAATGTGATAGGAATATTGTACACCTTATCACGCACATAAAATGTGCGAAAAATGTACTTGTTATCTAGTGCAATAATTTCGAGTTTTAATAGCACAAAAAATGAGCTTTTTATGTACATCTTAATATGTACCACTATACAGGCACATTTTTTGTACATATTAAGTACATATTTTCAACAACATTGAATTTCGCACATTTAATCTACATTCAGTGGGCAACAACATTAAAAAGTGTGATCTGTGTTATCTGGGATATTCATCAGCTGGGGAGAACAAATTTTCGAAAAGTTTGTTTGTGAACACCCCTACTGGTCAGTGGTTGAGTTTTTTCTAATTTTTTTTTCTAATCGAAATTTTTTGAATTTTCAAATTTAATGTTTGCGGATTTTCAAACCCTAGAGGAAAAGTAAAGTCCCTTTTTTGGGAAAAAAGTCAAATTTCGATGTAACCTACTTCTACAAATCTTGAAATTTCGGCGAAAAGTTTTTCCATTTTCATAGCGTTCCAAGCGCAGAGGAAAGATAATTAGTGGTGTGTTTGATTGTAGTATGGAGCGTAACAATAACGAAAAACTCTCTCAAGAACTGAAAACTGCCAATGAATGTAAGCAAATGACCCTGTCATAACGCTCAATTTCAAAGAATCTACTGTCATTAATGTAGTTATTTACAAACAACCTTTAAAGATAAATTAGAATGTACATACAGTATAAAAATTCAATCAATCATTTCCAGGTGAGATCTAAAGCTTTTTTTATCAGAAATCAATTTGTCTGCAAGTTTCATTAAAAAAATTATAAGTTCTTTAATGGCAGTCAACCGTGATTTTTAATCGTGAAAAATTTACTTCTGGTTTTCGCGAATTATTTGTTTCTGTGCACCTCCTTCGTGACGATATTTTTTTTTTTGTATAGCGAAACAGTTCATCAGTGTTTAAAGGGAAAAAAGTTTAATGAAATAATTTATAGTTTAAAGTAATAAATTATGATGTTATACTATTAATAAAAATGATTTGCTGTTATAAATATACAAAAACAAGTGAAAGCTATTAATTCATAATTCACATGATCGCATACCTTTGCTCGGAAATATTGTATAATATTGTTCGAGTATAAAATCGTGGAATAGCAAAGACCACTCATTTAGTGTATTTCTTAATGTGTCTCAATCTCAACATTTTTTAATTGTACGATATTAGATAAAGCTGTTAATTAGATACAATTAGAATAATGCTACGCATTTTCTGTATAATATCTCTTGTAGGATTCGACGTAGGAATGTCTAATGTGAGTATGACTGAATTTGAATTTCTTGTGCGTCGATCGTGTTACAAAAAAAATAAGTTATTTGCTGACTTGACTTATATACCTGCACAGTTGTTACCGTATTTTTATGCAATTCTCGCTTAAGGCGCCACGTTCCGGCAGTTTAATTCAATGTTTAGATATTCATAACTTTGGCATTGACAAGATAATTCGTCGTGAAAAAAAATTCTTGCACTGAATGCAAGGTATTGTAACCCAGTTTCTTTTTCGTTAACTTGTCAATTTATGTCCAATGTAAGAAAATTCTTTTTAGAATTGAATGACATACTGACCAAGCGGAGAGTGCTGTTTATTGTGCGTGTAAAATACTTTAATTGCTCAATAAAGTATCATTTGTGTAAGAGTAAATGAGATAATTTTATAACTAACGTATTCCATTTGGTAATTTACTTAGACCTCGTGCACAAAATCTAATTTTCAAACATTATACTTTAAGGCATCAGGCCTTAGAGTCTAAGACCAAAGCATCAGAACTTGCAATCTAAACATATCATTTTAGTCTAAGGTTAGGGCGTCAGAATCTCAGAAACTACGGAAGAATTGTATATGTTCCGACAATAAGGTGATGAAATTGCGTCACGATCACGACCCCCGGTTTGTGAAAGAGTGTAAAGATCATCTAGACCTTAATTCAACTTCAATTTCGATTCATTTCATCACATCAAATTACATCATGTTCATCAATTACATCATGTTCACGTCCATATATTACATAACGCTAAAATTGGCATTTTTTAGACCCCCCCTCCCCCTGTAACGCTATAACGCTGTAACGCTAGGTGAAAAACCATCAAAACCAGAAAATAATGAGGAAGCTCAAAGAAAAACCAAAATCATTGTGTTGAAACACGTTTAAAGAAGGGAAAAATTCCAAAGAAGGACGAGTAGCACAGGCCTATTAATTTATAAATCAATATGACTTGATAGGCTTTTAGTTCGACATGTGGTATTAAGGTAACGAACTTAGTAACAAATGAATCTTCAACTTTCGAACGAATTGATTTACTCGCGTTAAATTTCTTATTTCGGCAGGCAACGCGTTGAATAAGGTAGGTCCAGCGAACACCAAGAATCTAACTACGATATTTTAGGTTTCCTTAAAAGAAAGGAATATCTGGTAGCGTATCGATTCGTGTTGTTAAAAAATGAGATAAAATGGTGTGTCAGATCATTAATACAACAAAACACGAAATTGCACACTGCCATCTCGTACATTCTCGGTATAGTCAGCATACGCGGAAATTCGATTTCAAAGAGGCGTTCTGATGGAAAACGTGCTGGCAGCTTATGCGTTGCTTTTAAGGCTCTTTTATGTTTAACCTGTAGCTCATCCAAAGAAGACTTTCTGGCCGATCCCCAGACTCCAACGTAATACGTAAGGTGACAGTGGACTAGACTGTTCCAGATTTCGTGTCAAAAATCGTTTTCACCACACACATACTTGTTGCTTTCGTTTCAAAAATCGTTTTCACCACGTATACATAGCTGTGGTGAAAGCGAGGTGAAAACGGTTTTTGGAACGAAAGCAACAAGTGTGTGTGTGGTGAAAACGATTTTTGACTCGAAATCTGCAGCAGTCCGAGCTCTACGAGAAGTATATAAGTTGTAGAACCCTTCTGGGCAGAAAATGTAATCTTCAAATCACCCCCGTCCTGCTAGACACTATCCTACCGAGACCAGCAATGTGCTCTTCCCAAGTGATAAACTCATCCAAAGTAAGACCAAGCAGTCTTACAGATGAAGACACTAGAATCGGAGTACCGTTGAAACTAAACGTAGGCAGACCGTCTACCTTAACATGATGCTTCCGAAAGTGAACCAATTTAATGAATTACGGACAATTTAGTTTTCTCTAAATTCAAGGTCAACTTGTTGATTCGGAAATATTCGCTTATGTGCCTGAACACTGATCAATTTGGTTTGGGTACCTGGACACTCTTACGTGGAAGAGAATGAAAAAGTAATGAGCTATTTAAGGCAGGGTCTGCAGCTCAAACCACGCTTTACCATGACCATGCCGCAATAACTATGAATGAAAGCGGCGGGTAAAACGAACGCACACAGATCGCTGGGACGTATGTACATGAAATCATTCTTCCCGAAACCCAACAACGAGATGAACAAGTGCATCAAAAGAATGGTAGGAGCGATCACCAGTCATTGTAAGCAGAATCGGCAGCTGCACACCTCATATGTTATTGCCTTAGCTTCTAGCAGCTTATACAATCAGATGTCCGTGCACACTGGGACCTGTCACTGTAGATAGATTCCTAGTAGGGCGTATCGAATTTCAGACATTATAAAACCTGTGATAGCATGGGTGTGGAAAATGTAGAGAATCAAAAAATGAGTCGGAATATGTGGTTAGGCGGGCCTGGCTCTGGCAAGAAATCGTCCCGACCAGTTCAGTGGTTCAGTTGACAATGTCAATGTTAATAACTTGTTATACATTAATCAGTCGGGGTACCGTCCGAAGCATAGCACGACCTCAGCTCTGTTAAAGGTTACGCATGACATACGAGTCAATTTGCACCGGCGTATTGCGGGGAAAAAGTTTGACTTAGTGATTCACGGCTTGTTGCTTTAAAAGTTACGTCAAAATTTCTTTTTTGGTGATGAAGCTGTTGAGTTAGTTAAATCGTTTCTAACTGGGAGGTGCCAAGCGGTGCAAATTGTCGGAATATTTGTTTAACAACAGGGGTGTTCCCCAAGGATCAGTCCTTGGCCCACTACTGTTTTCGTTATTCATAAATGACCTTCCAGATGTGCTTGAACACTGTGAATGTCATTTATTTGCCGATGATGTACAGCTCTACCTACATCATGACTGGTTTAGCTACAAGGGAGGGGTCGATTTGATCAATGCGGACTTACATAGGATACAACAGTGGGTGGTAAAAAATGAATTGATTTTAAATGCAGGTAAATCAAAGGCAATCGTTATATCTGAGTCGGAAATTAATTTCGGAAATTAATGTTGTTCTTATTATGAACCCAATTCTTCTAAACAGCGAACAGATTCAATATTTTCATAAAGCTAAAGTTCTGGTTCTGGGTTTACGGATTCATAGTAAAATGACGTGGACGGATCAGGTTAGTCAAATTTTACAGCGGATATATGGTGTTTTGCTGGTGCTGTTTAAAACACTTCTGCTCCCACATTTTATGTACTGTGATACGGTTATGTGTGACATGGATGCCAGCTCCCGA
The DNA here is from genome assembly GCA_029228625.1 of Pseudolycoriella hygida. Taxonomy (NCBI): domain Eukaryota; kingdom Metazoa; phylum Arthropoda; class Insecta; order Diptera; family Sciaridae; genus Pseudolycoriella; species Pseudolycoriella hygida. The sequence continues at coordinate 68,558,767 of CM055403.1, forward strand.
TCGTCCAGGTAGCGTAGTTAGCGATTTGGCCTAATACCCAAGGTTGGTCATTTCAAACTTTTGCATGTATTTCTGGACAGACAGGTGGCAATGAGTGGCTTAGGGTATGGCATGATACAGTAGGTCAAGGCTTACAACTATGCCCAAGGTTCCCAAGGTCTGGCGTTTTATCCTTGACATTCATTCATTGTATGGGCTATATGAGTCTACCTACGGCAACTCAGATGCCTCTAATTGCACTGCAATCGGTGCTGGAGGGCAGAGTTCATCTGGGGCAGTAAGTTTACACAACATTCTATGACACTGTTTCACGACCTCGGCCCTCCTGGCACAGAACCCGCCAGCAACAGTTGCCAAAGGCAACTGAAGAAAATTGCATCACACGTTTGCTTATGCAGCTAATAGTGGTCGAAGTTAATTGTCTCGAAAATGCTTGACGTTTTAGTAACTCTTGGGTGGTGGATCTGGGAATGGTGTAAACTGGTAGAAAGTTCAAGAAAATTCTAGAAATTTCTGGAAAGTCCAAGAGAGTTCCAGAAAGTTCTCGAAAGGTTCTCGAAAGTTATCGATAGTTCTAAAAAGTACCAGAACAGCAACTCTGAAATTGTCAAATTATAGTTGTAGAAGTGTTAGGGGACAGGAAACTTGTAGAAAATTAATGATCTCATGAACTCAAATTCTATCTGTTAGTATTTTCATAGTTTTGTACATTTCATGCTGCATCTTTTTCCCCTATGCGATGTTTGCGTATGACAAAACATTAACACGACTTAATCAGAGGAAATATTTTCTTCGTCAGAGAGAGTCGTGAATAATGTTTGAATACATAAGGAGAAATTTTCACTTATGACATACAATAAATATTTGCCTTATTTGCGGAAAAAAAGAGTGATTTGGATGTGGTGAAAGCCGTCAACAAAACTCAATATTGTCGATAAACTATTGGTCAGACACTAGCCGGCGCAATTAAGCACAAAGATTGTTAGAATTATCTGAACAAGTTCACGTGTGACTATAATAGTGACGTGTGTTGAACAATTTGATCAATTTTTCAGGCCTAGAACAAAGTCAAAGAATCAACATGAACTATTGAAGATAATTTCTTTGAATGATTGTGAAAAACGAAACAAAAAACCAGCCGATAAGGTTGAACAAACCTTTTCAAAAAAGTGTTGCATGCGAACACGATTACTTACGTTTTTCTGAAACGTCTCAATTTAACATAATAGTTATAATCTGCAAATAAGTTCGTTGACAGGTACGTTTTTCGTATAGAGTAGTATAGTGAGACTAGAGAATGTGCCAGTGAGTTTATGAATAATGTTCACATTGTCTCTAATTTCGGGGATTTAATTTTTAATTGAAAAATCACGCCATGGAAAAGATGCTTTTTTGTCCGAACTTCTTAATCAATTTTTCTTTTGTTTAATTATTTTCTACCTTTTTTTTTTGTTAAGAAACAACTAACAATGCAAGGTATATTACTGCGCTTCGGATTCAAATTGGTTTTTTATTGTTTTAGGAAATTGAAGCGTTATTAATGAGCCGTTACTGATGACTTTTAATTATAATTTTATCATGCAAATAGTTATTTATGATGCAACATGAAATCACGTAATAAATTGATACAAACGATAGAGTAAAATATTTTATTCAAGACACAAGAAACTTTATCTATAACGGAGAAGACATTGAAACTAATATCTCAAAAATCACTAGTTTTGAGGTTATCAGAGATGTTAAAATGTTATCGCTAAAAGGTCATCTGCTGGTGGGTGATAAAAAGTAAATTTATTTCAAACGTTTACCATTTCGAGTAATTTATAACATTGAAAACTGTCTACTCAATATGCCATAAACGTGCCGAGGAGGGGCATTTCCGCCTTGTCGGGTGTAACACTTAGCGGTGTCTAGGGAAGAGCACAAATTAGATGGTTCGGGCTCTGACATTCGTAGAATGGATCAAACTCGAGTTATTCCGGTGAAAAATTTTTCTAATTGATGAGACGAACATTTTGTCTATTGAACATTAGTCGCAGGGCTCAGAATAGGCTCCTACGCCCGTCGGTCGGTGCTAAGGACGGGAGAACTTGATTTTTTTTTTACTTAAGAGAGTATTTATGTTGAGAAAAACATCTGTACAAAAATACAAATTGTTCTCTAACCGATGGAAGAATAACTGCTTTTTGACGAACCAAAATGTTACTTAAAAATTGAATGAGTCACATGGTTTTTTAAAGAGTACGAGGGCTCCATTTCGTCAATACAGAATCACACGGAGCAAATATTACCGAACATTCCCATCATTTTCACATACTGTAATTTCCCTCACTATACACGTAACGAAGTTCGATTTTCTAATTTATTTCCTTTTTATTTTCTAAGTTTATGATCTAATTGGAATACCGGTCACGCTATGGATAAAGTTTAAGAAGCTTGTAATTCTTAGGCCACGGAACCACCATAGCGTTGACGATCCTGTTGAACCTTCATGTAAAGCAACTAATGTTGGTATTCCACCTTCCACAACTACCCATGGGCCTCCTGAATCTCCACCTGTACATAGTGCACATTAGAGACATGGCAACTCAATAAATCCATTGGAAAATTGAATGATCAGTTACCTCTGGTTTCAACATTGATATTCTCAGCCACACTACACAGATGTGTCTGTCGCCTTTGCGACCAGCAGTTGGTTTGCATTCTAAAGTTTCCATACTGCAAGAATCTGGGCATATTACCGGTAGCGTCTCTTCCCCAACCGACGATTCTCATTTGCTGTCCCGGCCACTCAAACGCTTCTTGCGATAGTGCAGGCAGACGAATCGTATTAATTCTATTGTTAAAAACGAAAGGAGCCGATGTGCGTACAACAGCAAGATCAGGTTGAAAGTTTCCAGGTTGCATGACTGGTGCAAACCACCAGAAATCTGAGAATCGGGTCACAATATTGTTTGACAGTCGATCAATGTCACCTGCATCAGCTATTACTTGGACAGTGATCACCGGGTCGAAGCAATGTCTAACGGTCAAAATGAAATTGCTGCTGATAATATTTCCGGTGCAAACAAATGTGTCGAATGGTTCGTCGACGATAGTCAAGCGAGTCACCCATGGGAATTGACCATTCGCAGCCTCATTGCCATTGGAAATTCTTCCGGTTATTGTGTTTCTCTGTCTCGGTACTGTCTGTCTAACTCTTTCGAGAAAGTCATTCTGGTTGTCCGGAACAACAAGGCTATTCCTCTCAGAAGTGAAATCGGTTGTTCTGGCGGTAACTGTTGCAAGAAATATTGCGAAGACTATCAACTTCATCGTGCAATCATACAATTTACACTATCACTCAATACTGAAGAATTAGGAGGCATTAATCCCATTATTTATAGCTAATTGTGGTGATTTTTTTCTATCGATATTTTGATAACCAAAGAGAGATACGAGTTGAGAGTTTGACGAGCAGAAGATAATTTTTCGACCAACAAGTGAAGTGATTTGAAATGCGTCATAGAATTTTGATTTTTCAACGAAGACTTCCGTAGCATATAGGGGCCGGATCTTCTGAACTAATTTTGCAATGCTCAACTGAGCGAATATGAGGAATTAACATCAATCAAACATCATCAAATAACATCAATAATAATCCACCGAATAATTTGTAGAAAACTTAGTTGTTATTTGAAACCCCATCATGGCAATGCTAGTTGCAAAAGATACTATTCCGGGTATTCTTTTTTAATTTGTAGTTGGTTTTGTGATATTGGCGCCAAACCTATCGATTGTCTCGAAATTAGCGAAGATAAATGAATTGGCATATTTGGTAGTTTGGAGATAATTGGTAATAGTCGCAGTGTTGCGTCGGAGAACGGAATAAAATCACATTTCATTGAAAATGAAAAATAATGTGTGTTGATGTGAATTTTCGTTAGAGGTGAGCGGGTTACCCAAATGTACGAAAAAACCCGTCCCGAAACCGAATCAATTGTATCGAGTTGACGAGTTACGGGTTTTTCAAAATCGAATCGGGTCGGGTTTTTGTAATTATTTGACAAAAAACCCACCAATTTTTGTTCATGAAATTATAGTAAAATTATAGTAAATAATGAGAAAGTTACGCGTACTAGTATTGGTGTGTTGAACCATAATAAAATAAAATAACATTTGTGCTATGCCGTATCACAATTCGAAAGATTTCGACCGCACACTGAGGAAAATATCTACAGGCGACGTAGGAATCGTGTTATATACGCGTGTGCCAATAGTCTCTCTTGGGCACTATTTGCACGCAGTGCCAATAGTCTCTCTTGGGCACTATTTGCACGCAGTGCCAATAGTCTCTCTTGGGCACTATTGGCACACGCGTGCCAATAGTCTCTCTTCGCGTGACTTCGCCACACGCTCCGATAAAACTTTTACGAGAAAAGTTAAAAAACTCTGAAAAAAGCTCTTCTCCGAACATTTTCCATACTTTTTTCAAGTTTTCTCGTAAAAGTTGTATAGGAGAGCGTGTGCTAAAGTCAGTGCCAATCGATTCATCATCTTCGACACATTTCAAGCTATATTTTGTTACATTGAACATAAAAAATAATTTCGACTAGTAAGTTGGTCACACATTAAGTAGTCGTACCTAGAGAAGACGAAAACTGGTTCAAATTACAAAAAGTAGAAAATTGGCCTAAAATTTGTTATCGATCTATAAGATGATATGGTGTAATTTTATGTTTGAAAACATAAAAGCTGGTTAAAAAATAGCTATTCTCGTATGAATTTTTACCGATTGATAATACATAAAAATTGAGACTAGTAAACGTTTCCCGTAACTCCCTGCAATATTTGAAATCGAATATTTACTAAGCAAATTGAATTTTTCTTATAAGTTTTGCCTGCCAATAGTGTCCAAGAGAGACTATTGTCACGCGTGTGCCAATAGTGTCCAAGGGAGACTATTGGCACGCGTGTGCCAATAGTACCCAAGAATTGGCATTGCGTGCAAATATAATCTCCGTATAATATACGCCGCCGATGTATTTTATCCACCGTGCACGTATTACGAACGCCGTGCATGTATTATATGAGCTCACAACACGTTGGTTACGTATGGCATACTACACAATACTTAAATAAGGTTGATACTACATTCACCGTGTATATAATACGTCGGCGGCGTATATTATAAACACAATTCTAACGTCGCTTGTAGATATTTTTCTCAGTGCAGTAACAGATTTGAGACTGACATTTTTCGGAACAGTTTACCATTGAAATTGTAGAAATGATATACTTTCCTCACTTGTATTGAAATGAGCATTTGAGAAAGTAGTTTTTCTCATGCCCTAGATAGTCTTGATTATTATTAATTCAACCCATCCCTTAAATTGCTTCAACACGTAGAATATGGTTACGTAACGCGCCTCTCGCTGTGTCGGGCTATAACATTCTCGCTCCACAAAATAAACATTCTGAAGCACGGACGTACTTGTATCCAAAAATTATTTTTTTATTGCAAAACAAAGAATTCGGACCTAAATGAAACATTAGATACCCACCAAGGTATCTTTTTCCGAAGAAATATCTCACGTATACTTTCGTTGACAGTAAGAACATTTTTAAATAAAAAGGTTTTCGTGTTTTCTCTTCTTCCACAATGTTCCATTAAGTTCGAAATTCGTTGTTGCCTTATTCAATTTTTGATCTAATGCACACCAGAAAGAGACAACTACATGTCAATGTTATAGCATCGATATCGAATCGAAGTTTTTCATATGAACGATTACAGCTCTTCTTCACTCATTGTTTCGAAGAGTGAGTACCCACGAATTTGAATTTCTTATGGAGCTTGAAAAAAAAGCGGTAGAACGTTCTGAATGCACATACCAAACTGCATCCAAACACATCCACCCTTTTAGCATGTTCCTACGCAATACCGACCATTTTACATCATTCTTCAGTGGAAATATTACTAAAAATCTCTTCGGATATTGCTAGCATCCTCGAAAATTTGTGTGTTTGTTTATTTCTATTTTTGAATTTTATATTTTCCCTTTAGAATTTGTGGGTCTCACGTCTACCAGCATATTGTATGGCAAAAAAAACCTTTGACTGCCATAACGAATTCTTTGCAATAAAAGTACATTCAATTGTGCAACAGAATTAATCGACGACCAGACTGACTCATCTTCAATAAATTATTTATTCCAATCGAGTACAAGTTACATCGGTGATTTTCTTAATATTTTGTATTTTCTCCTTTTAACTTAGTGTTATGTTACATGTGTAGTGTACTCGTACATACTCGTACACACATCGCTACCAATCCGTTTTTATTAAGTGAAACTATCAACCATACGCTACCAAACATAAATATAAAAAAATTCAAACGCTTCGATTAAATTAATAAATTATTTTCTGTAGATGGACAGGGAAGGTACATAATAAGTTGGTGTTTGTTACAGTACCTGTGCCATGCTGTTGAGATCTTGGTTTCGATTTTAATCTTTATATTTTTGAACTTTGTATAATAAAATCAGCAGAATTATGAGATAGTTGGTCTATAAACAACCAGACTTGAGACTAACAGACGATGGTTGCTGTTGATTGCATGTTCAAGATTTAAATGTATTATGAAACTCTATGTGTTCATAAACGTTTATTATCTTTCGCATAATCACCGTGTACATATCTATAAGATACGGTTTAATGCCTCATTCAGACTAATATCGTCTCTGATTAAAAACATATCAATCGGTATTCATAGGGCAACGAAACGTTATCTGTGCTAAGACGGGATTCGTATGGGAATTTCAGATTTTACATGACAGATGTCGATATTCTCTGGGTGGGACATTTAGTTTTTTCTTATTACACTCAATTTAAACAGCAAAAGTCATACTTGCTATTTTCAACACTACTATCAAAATGAGGTAGCTTTTGCATTACATGTGAGATTGTCGAAACGATAAGAGAGCGATGTTTTGTAGTTTAGCTACGAAAACATTGAAAATAAATGTTCATTGACATATTGCGCTTCACTTTGAAAAAAAATGTATTGAAACGTCATGACGGAAGATATGGAAGTCAACGTTGAATAATGATTTATGCAATAAGTTGCGAAATGGATTTCGTTGTGTCACTAGATGTGAAGATATCAAACGAGCGAAGCGAGTTGGATAACCAGATCGTGTGACAAAAACAACCAATTTCGCAACAGGTTTCATACTTTATGCAACAACTTGTGAAACATGAACTTTTGAATGAACTTTTTATAACCCAAATGAGTGATAAAAAGTTACTTCTTACCACTAATGACAAAAAGTCACTTTTTATCACCAAAATGAGTGAAAAAGGCAACCTCTGACGTCACTCATTTCAAGCATGAAAAATAGTTATTTATGCAACTAGCTGCGAAATGGAGTTGTTTTTGTCACTAGACGTGAAGTTATCAAACGAGCTAAGCGAGTTTGGATAAACACATCGTGTGACAAAAACAACAAATTTCGCAACGTGTATCATACAAGACTTTATGCAACAACTTGTGAAACGTGAACTTTTGAATGAGTGATAAAAAGTTACTTTTTATCACTAGTGACAAAAAGTAACTTTTTATCACGCAAATTAGCGATAAAAAGTTATTTTTTATCACTAGTGGCAAAAAGTAACTTCATATCACCCAAATAAGTGATAAAAAGTTACTTTTTGTCACTAGTGATAAAAAGTAAAACCAGTTATAAAATGACCTCTCTAACGTCACCGAAACGATGCATGAAAAAGTTTCTTTTTTCACAACGGCGTTGCATAAAGTCACTTTTCGCAACGCAGCTGATTCGTCTATATGCCTCCGTAGTCGAATGGTTAATGAAAATTTGTAAATAATTTTTTATTAAGTTAAATTCTACTCGCTCGATCAGTCAGTATACTTACCCTACTAAAGGGCCTAAAGGGCTGAGCGAGAGAAGGTAGTAGCTCTACATTCATCGGACCAGAACCTGTTGTTGGTAATAGTGCAGGGCTGATCAGCTCTTTGGTGAAGAGTAGAACAAAAAGTCACCATCAAGAAAAATGGGACACGCTCTCGAGACATGCATACAATCGCTAAGAAGACTGAATTTCTGTTGAGTATCAGCAGAGCGGATTTACGTAAGCTTGTGGGAATCTTAACAGGTCACAACAGCTTGGGATATCATCTCAGCAAGATGGATATCGTTAACGATCCGACTTGCAGAGGTTGCGGCTTAGAGCCGGAAACTGCAAAACATTTTATATGCGCTTGCCCTGCTTTAAAAGCTCTGAAGTGAGGCTTTTAGGGGACTTCTACTTGAAGAGCAGTCAAAGTTAAACTTAGCTGATGTGCTTTCTTTCATTACAGGTAGCAAATGACTAGACGAACCCGAAAGGGGAATCTGAAACAGAGATGTTTAAAACGGAAGTACGGCACAATAGGCGCAACGAGGATTGGCCTCAGTGTTTTTGTTCTGGCGCATCTCGGCTTCAAAAGAACTGCAATAATTTTGCTCAACAGTTATTTAGTGCAGTTTAAGCTGAATTTTGTTAAAGATCTAATTTCCAAATAAAACCAAACCAAACCTACCCTACTAGTGAAGTAAGTGTAGCCAAATGAAATTGAATTTAACGTTTTTTATACGACGCGTCGGCCAAGCACAGCACGACTAACAGCAATGCCATAAAAGGTTATATTTCTTTATCACGAAAAACCATACATTGCCTTATTTTTTAACATAAAAAATTGAATTAACATTTTTATGTGAAGTTGAAAATTGTGTGACGAATTTCAACAAAGTCCGTTTAAAAGATGATGGAGGTAATTTCCTATAGAAATGCTTCTTGTGGACGTATCACTCACAGTAATGATGATGAATTTAAATAGACAAACGGTCGAAATTTGTTTAAATGACCAAACCAAAAAAATGTATAACAAAATATCGTGAGGTGTGAATTTCGAACAAAAGAAATGATTTGTTACTTTATCTTCAAATATTTGGTTATTATAATGGAGATGAGAGAATTGAAAATGAAAAATGGGATAGAAATCGAAAATCCTGCAACGAAAGTGTAAATTTTTAATAAAGTTTATTGTTCGTTTGAACATGAAATGTAGATCGTAAAACGATTTGATTTTGACGGTTTTCGCTAATTGAACTTTTTTATTTCCTAACAATGAATGCTATCACTTCAATACAGTCACTCTAATCGTATTTATTTACAGATTTCTGATATAAGAAAACAATAGTATTTTCATTTTTGTATATACTTGAAGATTATAGGAACAGCCAGCCGCTTGTTTGCAGTGCTACACTTTGTTGTTGCTATTTAATGTTAGATACAGTTAAAAGATTGCAGTAAGCAATTAAGAATTTGTTGTTTTCTGATATCTCTAAGACGATTACACTTTCTCATTTCCTAGCCGCTTTCGGACGTAATAATCAGAAAGGTTACGTAAATAAGTAATTCGTAATTTTATTTCTTATCTAAATCGGAAATGTGTCTACAAGAATTATGAAATTAAATTAAATTAATTATTTATAAAATAAATTTTCTGAGGGGGAAACTACATCAAAAATCATAGTGCAGTGCCGAAAATCTATAGTCAACAAGTCAAGTTCGTGGATACAGACAACGAAATTTAAAAAGTGGCCTATGAGAAAAATTCAACTTTATAAATATTATTTCCACACCTTCACATGCTTGAATTTAGTCGTGAACGATATACAAAATTTGTTTGTACTACGCACACAGGGAGCTTAACAAAAGGCAGCGGCGCCGAGTATAGGGCGGCAGGGGGGCAAGTGCCTCCCATGAAATGATCCATGGGGGGCAACAACCCCAATGACGAGAGGAATAAACATAACAAATTAAACGGAAGGTAAATTTAATCACTTTCTGAACAGAAATGGTACATTCAAGGCATATTCCATCATATTACATTTGTGTTTTTTCAAGAACCGACAAATTTTTTTTTAATATTTTGGAATACCTAGCTCAATTTTGTATCGATGAAGTGTTATTCCAAACTTCTAGCCCATGCATTTTTGAAGTCACTTCTTGATGTATACTTTACGTGGGTGAACCGAGGTTCAGCACCTAGGCCGCCTTTGGGCCTGTTGAGCTTAAACTATACTTGCAAACCACTACAAGTAGCATATATCTGTAGAGTTTTCAACGAAACGGTCCTGAATTTTTCGTAAGAATGTCTCAGAATTGCACCCTAATGGCCAGAACAGACTCGTTTTTCGAAAGTTTCCAATGATTTAAAAAAAAAACTCGTTTCATAAATTGAGAGATTCAAATTCTTAGGATATTTTAGGACTTTAGAATATTTCTTGCACACTTACTTCTGTTACATAAACGGCAAATACCGCAGCTTCATGCGGAATCTATTACTTCAAAAATTTTCTTATAACTTTCGCTATAAAAGGAAACATTAGCTACCGTTTCATTGCTTACTTTGGCATGTTTGCCAAATACACATCATCAAATTGAAATTGTCCCCCATGGACGGTAAACAAGTCGGCGCCGCGCCGCTCACGTCGACTTTTAAGTATGTGGAGGTTGTGGGATAATTTGGACTAAAATTCAATGAATGTGATGATTTTGAAGTTTCCGCCATTGTATTGCAAGAATCTTCAAATATATCGAAAGAGAATAAAACTCTTTGACTACAAATTGTCTGCAAACTAATTTCAAAGCTCATTAAGAAGTCGTAAGTCTACACCTAGTGCTCCTCTTCTCTTGTGTCTTTAACCTAGCAACAATTAAATTTTTACCAAACCTTCGAGTTAATCACATTTTCATCTTCCGCATAAAATTTCATGACGAATGTATGAAAGCTCAGAAGATGATTTACGTAACGTACTTTAAAGATTAATACAAACGGAAATTGCCCGTTAAAATTTAGACAAAAATTCAACAGTTAAAAAGTTATCAAACATTCGACAATTTTTCAAAAATAAAAATACTTTAGTACTTGTTGCATGGAAAAAACTATTTTTCTTAACCTTTTCAACCACTTTGCTCTGTTTTCGATTACAAAATGGAAAAACCAACAAATCCAAACGTATTATAAAACATAAGCAAAGACCCGTACGTATCGGAATAGATGTGGCAAACAGAACAGATGTGGTAAGCCGAACAGATTTTGCAACTTATCAGAATTGCAAATTTATTGCAAAATTTTTAAAACTATCGGAATTCCAACGACCTACAGAAATTACTCAAGGTAATGTCGAAAACCCTCCCGAAGTATAGCAATTGTAGAAGTTGATATATTCCGGGACGGGCTGATTTTTCCTTAAGACCACATTGCAAAAATGTGAACTGTCAAATTTGCGATGTTTTTTTAGAATAGAATCCTGCGTGAATAACAAATTATTCAAAATTATATCTCATGTACTGTAAGAGAATGACTCTTACACGAATAATAGACGAATCAGAATTCAGCAAATTTGAGCATGAAGGTCGAAAGTTGCTTTGAAAAATCATCGCATTCCAAATTCACTTGCGATGTTTTTTCAGGGCAAATTTGTACCTTCATACTTAAACTTTTTGAATTCTGATTCATCTATTATATGCGTAAGAGTCATCTTCTGACAATACATGAGCTACAATTTTGAATAATCTGTGATTTACGCAGCATTCTATTCCAAAAAAGAAACATCGCAAATTTGACAGTTCAGGTGCGACGGGCTCTTAAAACCTGAAACACGTGTTCTCTACAACTTTTCTTTTGGAAGCAATTTTCCAACTGCCATAGGTCTAGAGATATGAGTCATCCCTCCTGATTCTAGAAGTGACTGATTGCCAAGAATTGAGACATTTTTCGGGGAATCTCTGAGACACGTGTTCACTAAAATTATTTTCCCTACAAATTTTCAAATTTCAGGATTGGGCTATTTTTGCCTAAAACCCTGAAGCACGGGTTCTCTAAAATTTTATTCTCTTCAACGCTGCCTTTGACAGTAAATCTCCATATTGCATAGTTGAGCAAATATAGACGAACAACCATCTGCTTTCGTATATAGGCAGGAACTCAATTTCGTCCATTCCATTGGTCCCAGTGCCCAGACCCTTGACCCGATTTAAAAAAAAATCCCAGTTTTACGAGATCAAATGCTTTCAGTTGACACCAAAATGAACAATTTCAGTGCTATACTTGCTGAGATATGAGACATATGTTTTTTTCAAGGAAAAAAAGTTTGGGGTGATCGGTGCAGAAAAAAACGACGGGACCGACAATGGACAAATGGACTTTTTTCGCTGATTCGTTTGCTCTAGACAATATTAAATCCATCCCCCTCACTCCCGCCTCGATCTACCCCATGTTACAATCAAATGTCTTGTAGTAAATGTATAGGTCCTATGTACTTCGTACGGGTCCAAACATGTAGAATAGAAATATTATTACATGCTTCTTATCAGAGCCGAAAGTAAAAATGTCAATTTTGAGGGTCGACAGACGACCCCCACCCCTTCTTTTACTTTAGGCTTTAATATGAAGCATGTAATACTTAATACTTCACTCGGAAAAGCACTTATAAAGTCACTTATATAACTATTTCGGTGCAAATCCTTTAATGCTTAAAAAAAATTCTCAAATTTATAGAAATTTTATCAGAAAATTAATTAAAACGTAAGAGTTTCGTGCGAATGTGAAGTTGACAGCCCGAAACGCGGTTGAGAAATTTTTAGAGATCAGTATAACCACTGGGGATGACAACGTTTTCAACATTTCAAACAATTTACTGTCAGTTTAATATGAATTTGAATTGATTTCTATAAACTTACGCCACCATAACATAACAATTAAACCGTTTGGAATAAAATCTAAATCAATCAATCAATAATCACTCAATTGTAATGAAAAGATCTTCTTCATCACAGCACAATATGAAATAATAATAGAAAAAAATGTATGAAGTTTCAATGATCTAATAGAAATAATAATCTTCATGAGATCATCACTTTCTCTGGTTTATTTTCGTGAATTAAATTTTGATTTTTGTTGCTATTTTATTATTAAATAATGAGAGACAATGTAAATTTTCAGTCTGACATTTAATGGATTAATTTTTTTTAAGTTTGTTTTCAAATTTAACATTAATTTTCGATAATACTTGCAGTTACATTCAAAACTCGTGATTAAAAGTTTAGACTTCTTTTGTGATTGAAATTTCAAGTTAAGTTTAAATTGTTAATTCATTTGAGATTACATCCGAAATGAAAATGTGATGCATTAACTGCCGTTAAATGTATGGAAAGAATGTCAATCCTGATAGGTTTTTTCAATAAACATTAATGTAGATGACGGATGACAGATATAGAATCAAAATTGACAGATCATGAAATGAAATTAACAGTTAAAATCGTTTTAAACAAACGTCAAAAATCGTGTTAAAGTAGGGAATTACTCCTTATACCTTAATAACAGATTCCACTTTTTTTTTTATCAAAGATAAGAACATTCCTTGGCCGGTTGTCCGGCCAAATTTCTTTTTATGTTTTCAATGGGTAGCCATGATGGACTTTTTTTAAGTTTTGACTTGGGAATCCGTCACAAGCAAAACTTTAGTTCGTCTTAATTGGGGGAAAAGTCTATCATGGAATTTAATACGAAAATTATGAACCTATTTTTTCAGGAAAATGAAAGAATCTGACACTCGCCATTGAAATTGGAAGCTCCGAAAGCTCTTTCTATTGTATTATGGTGTAAACTAGTGATGTAAACGGTGTGGTAATGCAGTTTATAGCCTAATTGTTTAACTAACCCCGTACTGACCTTTCTTTACGGTTTTTTTCTGACTAACCTTTCTCGGAAACGGTAACAATATAAAAACCTTTCGGACCTACGACGTGATACACAGTGGACCTAATTTTCAAATTTTACGTTTCCAAATGTAAATTTACATTGACATACAATGACCGAAATTTGAATAAGAACTTTGTATTTCTGCGCAGGTTTTCGCAACGTTAAAAACCTGCGCAGAAGTACAAAGTTCTTATTTAAATTTCGGTAGTCATCTGTAGGCAAACTTTTAATTTTTTTTCGATGAAACTTTTCGCGGGAAAATTTTTTCGAAGAAAATTTGTTTTGAAGAAAATTTTATCGAAGAAAATTGTTTGCAAAGGAAATTTTTTTCGAAGAAAATTT
>CM055403.1:68573421-68593300 GCA_029228625.1 Pseudolycoriella hygida
ATCGAAGAAAATTGTTTGCAAAGGAAATTTTTTTCGAAGAAAATTTGTTTTGAAGAAAATTTTTTTTTTGTACATTTTTTTCGAATATAACTTTTTTAGTGGGAAATATTTATTTAGGAGAAAATTTTTCTAAAGACTACGTGCGGGTCTGAGTAGCTTATGTTTGAAAATGCATAAGTAAATCATGAAGTGACAATTCACTACAACAACAAAAAAGAGCAATGAACATAATCAACTGCACATTACACAGTAAAATATTTGAATATTACATCATCAATGAAAGCAAAAGTAACCACGGGTACTATACAAACAAAAAACGAGTGAAATAAAAACAATAAATAACTTACAACTCCTAACAGTATCATCATAACTCAAGGTCGTGATTGAAAATTTGTACGTGTACTCTTCATACTATTTAATTAAATTTAAATTTATTATTTCTAAATATTACAAAATAAATTCCCATCAATATCAAATTTGATAAATTATTATGCGAGAGATAAATTCATTGGAAATGTTGGGTATGGTTACACTTATGCCATGGCACTTGTATAAGTTCTTCTCGAAAATGGTGTTATATTGAATGTGTCGAATGTATAGAAGTTTGTAATTTGTAATTCTTGAAATTTGTTGTTGAGTCACGCTATAAGTGAAAAGATGAAAATGATCAGATTATCGTTAAATATATGGAGGTCGTTCTGTGGGGAACAGTTATTGTTCATTATCAATTTCTTTAAGCCTCTAATCATTATCAAGTTTTAAGTCTTTGAATGCGGTGTAATATATGCTGATTTATGATAATATAACGAAAGGGATAAATACAGAATCATAACATTTTCATTATAGAATTTAAACATACCGACAACGCACGAGTATACATTGTGTAATTTTTTCCAATTTCCGTATGCTTCTTATCTATAATAATATACTCATGCTTCCATGAACAAAAAAGTTTTCTTCTTTTTTCTTTACAACACTGCACAAAATACCTAATCATCTATAATATAAAATCAAAAATGTCACTGCACCTCACTACACCTCGCTGTACCTTGGTGCACCTCACTACACTACACCTCAGTGCACCTAACTACACTACACCTCAGTGCACCTCACTTCACCTCACCTCACTGCACCTCACTACACCTCACTGCACCTCACTGCAATGCACCTCACTACACCTTACTGCACCTCACTGAGTTTCACTGTATTTCACTGCACCTAACTGCACCGTGTCACATCTTACTCCACTTTGGTACACCTTACTGCACCTTGATGCACCTTACTGCACCTTGGTGTACCTTATTGCATCTTGGTGGTGTAGTCAGGTCCACCTAGGTACGGTGAAAGACAGTGAAGTGTGATGAGGTGCAGTGAGATACACTGAGGTGCAGCGAGTTACACTGAGGTGTAGTGAGGTGCTGAAGTGAGGTGCACTGAGGTGTAGTGTAGTCAAGTGCACCAATGTGCAGAGAAGTGTAGTGTAGTGATGTGCACCAATGTGCAGTAAGATGTAGTGAGATGCAGATGGATGCATCTTTCATATAGTGCACCTTAAGAGCACGCTGCAAAAATGTGAACTGTCAAATTTGCGATGTTTTTTTTAAAGCAGAATCCTTCATAAATAACAAAGAGAGTTAGAGGATGACTCCTAGACGAATAATAGATGAATCAGAATTCAAAAAGTTTGAGTAAGAAGATCCAAAGTTGCTCTGAAAAATCATCGCATTCTAAGTGGATTTGCGATGTTATTTTAGAGCAAATTTGTACCGTCATACTTTAAGTTTTTGAATTCTACTTCATGTCTTATTTGGGTAAGAGTCATCCTCTCACAGTACATTAGCTACAATTTTGAATAATTTTTTATTTACGCAGGATTCTGTTCTGAAAAAAACATCGCAAATTTGACAGTTCACATTTTTGCGACGTGCTCTTAATCTTGCTCCAAGACGATATAAGATATGTGGTTGTTTTCCTCGCTCGCCTTGAAATAATACACACGGTTTTGGCCACTCCCCTCGTACTCTTTCGTAAGCTTTTCGAGAACTTCCCCTTATCCTTGGTGCGCGCGTACTTTGTGGGGTTAAAACAACCAACTATTAAAAATTATTTTTCCAATTTTAGATTTCGTAAAAACACTTTTGGTCAACCTTTTTTTTAAACTTTTTTTTGGTAATACTTTCAATCACGAAAATCGGTTTTAGTCCAATAAAATCGGCTCGAGTCGACTTAAAATCGGCTTGAACAGGCGATTTTCGCGCAGTGGGTGATTTCAAATCGACGCGCAGCAGTCGGCGATTTTTCATCGACTGTCATGTCTGCTTACGACACTCCAAGAAGTCTGAAAAGGAATGCAAGTACACACCATTTGCTACAAAAATAATCACCACGATTTCAGAAAACGATGTTTTCGGATGGTTGATGAAACTTTTTCGCTTACATCTCCACGAAAATAAAAAAAAATTGGTGAGAATCGGCTTGGTAGTTCTGGCTGGTAGAAACCATTGTATGGACCGTAATCTCGCTACGTGATTTGGTGGTTTTTCATGGATATTTCTTTAATGATGAGATTTTTCGATCCAATGCCTGTCCCTAGCAAATAGGCTGGCCCAAAGGTCGACCCTAAAAAATATGTTTTTGCATTGATGTTAAGAAAACTCAGCAAAGCATTGTTGTCCACTACAAGTATAGATGGGTCCAACCTAGAGCTCTGGGTTGGTCTGTTGGTCGGCTCTAGCACAAAAAATGTTAGTAAATAATTATGGGTCAGAACTCAAAATAGGTGACTCTAGGCGACTCTTTTAAGCTATAAGATATAGTTTTGACAAATTTCCAGCAAGCTTAAAGTTTCTGATCAATTCTTGAAATTTGCTGAAAAGCTGATTATGTAGATACGAGGGTGGATTGAAAAGTCCTTAAAAAATAATGGTATAAGCAGGGCCGGACTGGCTACCAAAAGGCGCATCGGGCGATGAGACTAAAAGGCGCCGAAATTGAGATTAAAGGCGCATGTATCGGGCACACACCCGAAGTGCGTATTAAAAGGTACATGTGATCACCCAAAAAAATTGTCATGTCGAGCTTTCATAATTTTAAGAATGTAAATCATTCGAGTACTTCATTTAAATTTTTCTTTAAATTTGACGTTGTGACAGTCTTTCATCATAACTCCGTTTTAGTTAGACATTACACAGTTACATTTTTTAAGCGCTATAGATTTGATTATTAGGCTGAATACAATTTCTGCAAAGACGCGAGCGGAGCGAGCGAAATTTTTTTGAACGTTCTTCATAAATTTTTAGTTTTTGGTCTCCTTACATTCCATTTTCGTATTTCACTTCGCATATATTAACGTCTAATTTCAGCGAAATTTTTAAGCTGAAAATCTCTGTATGTAAGATTATTAATACAATAATTGAATGGCTATAGCGCCGCAGGCGAAAATTTTTAAAATTAGAGCATAGACATTGGTTTTTTCTTCATTTGCGGGCTGTAATGAAATGTATCGGCAAGGAAGAAATTCATCTAGTTTATCAACGACACAAGTAACATCTCTTGCAATATTTGAATATTAGTCAAAATTCAAGAATTGACGTTGGTTGCGAATTTATAACACATTTTTTTAGAAGGGCGCTTGACCGTGGGGCGCTTCGGGCATCGCCCGATCGCCCAGTATGGCCAGTCCGGGCCTGGGTATAAGTAACCGAACAATTTTTATAAGTTTTGAAAACCATATCCCGGGCGAAGCCCGGGTAACTATGCTGGTTTAAGAAATGTTCACGATAAACCACCAAATATCTTGTAGGTTCGCGAAGCGTAAGTTCGGCCCACACTAAGGACACTACAGCCCGAATCACTCAAGATATTTTCACTTATTTAATTTTTGTGATTTTCTGATGTCCATAAAAGTTCCACCAACCTTCAAAAAACCACGTTTTTGACCACTTTTTCGACCATAACTTCGAAAGTTTTTGACCGATTTTGGCTAAATTCAATTTTTCGATTATATTTTAGGAACAAAAAGTTTTTGAAAATTGGATAGTGTAGCGTACTGACATTTTTCCATTTATTGAGTGGAACGATCAAGTGATCCATTTGATTTGTATCGAATCTTAGTACGCCTAGAAGTTATATTTCTTGTATAAATACGAAGTAAGTTCATGAAATAAATTCATTCTGTCTTGAACGTTAAAAGCGTACAGTTCTACTTGTAACATTAACTAATAGGGATAGAATCCAATGAAAGTGTATGCTTCACCATTGAACGTACCATCATTGTTACAATAGGATTTACCCGATTTATGAAAAAAATACGTTGGGCTCTAGTAGAGATTCAATTTTGGAGCCCTGGCTGAGTCCAAAAGCTCAAAATAAAAAAAGATTCTTCCAAGAATTGTCAGGCATGCCCAGACCTTTCAAACAAAAAATCATTTATGAAAATCCAAAAGACCAAAACGACTTAAGCGGCCCTAGGGCCGACAGTGCCCAGATTCAATTCGAAAGAAGATTTTTCAATCAACTTTCAGGGAAAAAAGTTTTTGAAAATCGGTTAAGTTTTACTGAAGTTATTGTGGTGACAGACGGACATTTTTTTTATTGCTGATCATCTAAGACCCCTTTTCGAAGAACTTCGTGCTTCGTACGGGTCTAATAATTTGGCTTTAATGGGTTTTAATTGTGGCTTTAATGGGCTTTAATTGTGGCTTTATTGGGCTTTTATGGTGGATTTAAAGAAGTGAGTGCCCCTTTATGAATACAATTCAGCCTATTCAATAAGAGTCTCGACGTGGTAACAATAAATCAGCTGTTCTAATGGGTTATTTACCGTCTGTTTGAAAAATGTTGTTTTGACGAGTGGGCGGTTTTAGCTATACACACACAACTCAACAATTTAAATACAAACAAAAACGTACAATGCTTTAAATGTTTGTGGAATGTAAACACGAAAAACCACATAGTAATAACGTGTTGAGATTCCACAAACATGTAAAATGCGCCGAGGATAAGTTTTATGGAGCTAAAGAAAGACGCAATATAAATTGTGACTAATATTTGTAATTGGGCTACTAAACCTACTAAACATAACTTCCCATTCTTCAGGTTTCGTAAAAAATTTATTTATAAAATGTAAAATACGTAAAGAATGTGTATGTAACGTTTATATCGAACACATTACATAATCATGTTGAAGTTTTATTTTGTTGACTGTCCAGTAGATTTTGTAAGTGGCCATTTGATCCCTGGATCTGCGTTTCCAGATCAATTCATTTACACAGCTTAAGTTCTGTTTTTTTATTAGACAATACAAATGTTGTAATGAACTTTTTGCAAATTATACTCAATCTACGACAAAATCATCGTGTCATTCAATCGAGACGAAATGCCTTCTAAATACATATCTGAGTAACAAATTGTCTTGGAATAAATGAGATATGTTCGCTTTACAGAGTCTTTTGCGTTTTCATAACTACTGCACAATGCGTTATTTTGACGGATAAACCTCAAAATAAAAGAAAGTATGGGAAACAGAATCCAAATATCAATTGTAACCTTTTGATCTATAAATTCATAGTTACAAGCAACGAAGCAAATCCTCTTCTTGTCTGTATATGGCTATAAATAAGTAGTAAATGACTAAATGAGTTATAACTTACGTATATAGTACGAGGAATGAGAATATACCAATGTTTATGTGAATAAATACGAGGTATACGAGGCGCATTTGACATTTAAAGATCTTCTCTATGATTTTGTTGAGAAAAAAACGTGTTTCAGATAAAATACAAGTAAAATAAATATTTTTATTTGTATTTTTTATTGTCTTAAAAACTGAATTTAATTGCAAACAGGTTCTTTTACATCATAATTAATTAATCTAAAAGAACAAATAGAGAGAACGCATAATCAGTCTATGCACATTTATGACGTGCCACGATGGGTTGTTCGCCATATTTGATTAGCAGAGTAATAAAAAAATTTCCATTTTTCAAAAATTGATTGCTCAAAAAAGTCGTCTTATGCAATAAGATCTCGAATTAGATTGTGTCTGAATTATTGGTTTTTAGTTGAAAATAGCAGAGTGCTACTCTGCTACTGTAGTTCTAACTGATAATATACGACTCCGAGGAGATACTGGTTTTTATAAGGATTTTTTTTTTCAGACGCTTTCTGTCACGTTAATATTCAAGCAAAATTTGAAATATCGGACGAACAATGTTCAACATTTAGTTCGGCAATGAAAATAGATTCCAATAAGTGCTTCACATGACATGCAGCAAACCAAATTGGGTTGAGGTTGGTAGAGTTAAGGTTCCAATGTGGTATGTTTGTAAGAAATTGTCATTTCTGCGATACATAGATTATGGGTGTCATGGAAATACACCCCCAAAAACTATGTTTCAGTAATCATTCCTTATATTTGATAAACTAAAATTTAAAACATCAAACAACGACAAAAATCGTTTAATGATTTGAACCGATTCGATTTTTTTTTCCCACACATAAGTCATCCATTGTGCACATTTTTTTTTTGTACACGGTCAATGCTTTATGTGTACCTTTATGTTTGTCCTTCGACACGCTACTGCTACATTCACATTCTGTTTATTGAGTGTACTCGTTGATCTTATAATAAAAATGCGCTACTTATGATGAGCTCTTGCTGTTTAGATTCTATACAAAATATTTAAATTCCCTGGTGTAACAAAATGCGAATTCAAGGGAAAAGTACATCGGATTTCCCTATTTTCTATTATAATCCATCAAGATCCAAGGAGAATTTAAGAAAACTAACGCTAACTTCCTCTCTTTTCCTGAGCCTTTGGCCTTTGCTAGGGTACCAAAAACGAGTCTCTGCTAAGGCCATACGTGTTTTTTGAATACATAACTCGAGTAAATCTGTTTCGATTTTCAAAATAAATGTTTTGTTTGAAAGACCTGACCTGGGCATGGCCGGACAATTTATGGAAGAAACTTTTTTGGATTTGAGTCATTGGACTTAACTACCGTACTAATAACTCGAGTAAATCTTTTCCGATTTTCTTAATTGTTTTTGTAACCGACAGCTCTATAAAAGTCCAACAACTTGTAAAAGAAACTTTTTCGAGATTATGCCCTAAAAACGAGTCTCTGCTAGGGCCAAATCTGTTTCTTGTATACATAACTTGAGAAAATCTCTTCTGATTTTTCAACATTTTATTTGAATCGAAAGGTCTGGGATGTCTCACATTTTATGGAAGAAAATTTTTTGATTAGAAACCTTTGGACTCAGCCAGAGCCCTAAAACGGAGCTTATACTAGAGCCCAAAGTGTTTGTTTACATAAATCGGGTAAACTCTTACCGATTTTGTTGATTCTTCTTCTATTTGAGAGGTAAAAGAGTACCAAATTTTATTCAAAAACAAATTTGAGCCCGTTGCCTGTGTTTAGGGCTCAAGTGGGTCTCAGGTCGGTCCTAAGGTCAGTCGGCCCTAACAAAAGAATTTTTTTTTCTATTTTGCAGAGCAAATTGAGGAAAACATTTTTTTCTATGGAAGTATGTGTCCGAGGTACATAGGTACTAAGGTCGGCCCTAGTCCAAAAAGTGGTCAACTTTGTGTTTTCGGAAAGGTTTTTTACTCCGTTTCTTCGGACGGGTATTTTAATATTGCCCTATCGGCAATTTCTAATACAACCTAATGTAGACGTAATTTCAAACATTGCCTCTGTATCTATTCGCATACGTACGGGGCATACTCATGGGGGCTCATGAAGTACTACCTACTGCAACGCGCGTGAAAGAATTCCTTATATCTTTCGACAGTAAGGAAGCGATTAGGACACTTGTGTCACCAATCACGACTTCCAGGCTTGTGAAAGAGTGTAAAGACTACCTGAACTAATGGGTCTGAACAACCAGATCAGTCTGGTCTGGGTGCCTGGCCACTCGGGCGTGGAAGGGAATGAGAGAGCAGATGAGCTAACAAAAGCTGGCTCTACAACTCCGACAATTGGACTTGAACCACGCTTGCCGGTACCGCAATCACTGGCGCTACAGGACTGGGTGGAACGGAAACACGCGGAACGCTGGAAGGCGTATGAAGGGGGCGCTCACACGAAGGGCTTTTTCCCGAAACCCAACGAGAAGTGGGCCAAAGATTTGCTCGGGATGGACCGGAATCGCATTAGGAGGGTCGTAGGAGCGATTACCGGACATTGTGGACTTAATCGACACCTACACAAGTTGAGGCTCTCAGCGACTCCCAGATGTCACTGTGAATTGGAGGAGGAGACTGGCATGCACTTGATATGTGATTGCCCTAGGTTCCTTCAACTGAGGCGCAGAGTTCTGGGAGACTATATGGTACAACCTTTAGAGGTTGCTGCATTGGGACCTGTCACCCTGGACAGATTCCTAACGGCGACAGGAAGGCTGCCATGATTTAAATGATGACCGGGAAGGAAACAAAGGTTCGAAAGATCTGTGTTTCAAGATCACGTATGTGATCGTCCCAAACTGATAAATCTAGATAAAATCTTACAGATCGTTTCGTTACCGACGTTTTTACTGTGTCAGTGGTAAATTGCACACAAACCTCGTGCCATTTCTGATGTACTAGGTGCGGAAACTAGTGTAGCAGCAGGCATTTTTTGGACTTCATGCTTAACGTGAATTCCGAACCACGCCTAACGGTAGCTTGCATTTTACCATCAGGATTTCTTCTGGTGCTAATTATATCTACGCCTAAAGTTATACTCAGATATTTGTACACAGAATTCATCGAACATGGGTGACGTCATATTTGTCATTCTTCTATGTAAGATTCGTTGCGGCACCAAATTCACAACTACCCATATTATGAAGCCTGGGTGTGCCTAGGAACCGGGTGTGAACCCGGATATTCTTGGTGAAAACCAGTACGTTACCACTGAGCTAACCCGTTTCCAAGTTGTTGAGGGTAAATAACAGAATACTCGTCCGCTGGACGAGACGGTTTTGAGGAAAATTTAGTGGATTTTTTTCCGTTGTTACTAAATAGTAACTTGGATGTTTTGATTATGACGTCACACGTCATAATCCAAAACGCAATGGACTATCTACTGAATTTATGATATTTCGTTAATTTTGCGACAGTTCACTGCAGTTCGCTAAAAGGTGAAGACGATAATTGTAGCAAACACATTTCAAGTGAATGTCTTTACTTTCGCCAGAAAATATATTTGAATGTTTCTGACTAAAATAAGACTCTCCAACGATCCAAACTGCACCTGCTGCCTCAGTGAGTAGACGGGCGCTCACGTTATATGTGAATATCCGAAGATTTCCTCATTGAGGAATAGGACTCTATGAAGTTATGCGGTCCAACTCGCAACAGTACCCAGTATGGGACCTGCCGCTCTGGACAGGTTCTTCGTCGGGACTGGGAAGCTTTCGAAATGATTAGTCTGGAAGCTTTCTCAGGTGTCAGTATTTTGAATAAGTAAAACTAAGTCTCAGTAAACACACTTAAATGTTGTGTGATAACAGACATTTACTTTGCACGTCTTTTCACCGATAACTGCAACAAATTATTGAAAGTTTAATCTACCAATCACTAAGCCAGTTGTAATTAATGCATAATTTATGAAATTTAATGGTTGTAAGTTTTGTTTTCATTTATTTTCCCGTAATTTTTTATGTTAATATGAACAGATACTTACTTTATCTACAGAAAATCCTATAAAAGAAAATCGACTTAAACAACATGGCCTCGTTTAATAAAATTGCAATTTTTCACTTAATGCAGTGCACATAATATTAACAGAGAGATAAAATGCAACATATTCATCACATGTGTACCGTACAAGTGACTTTTGTTGCGGTAAAAAAAATTTTATAAATTAACGAAAAAGGAAAGTATTTTATTTTATATTGATCCGCTTGTACACATATTATTGCGAATGTCGCACGAATGCGTATGCGATTATTATTTAAAAAAAATACATTTTTTCTTCTTAGTTTTTCTCTATACACTTCAAGACTATTTGTCTCGAATCAAATTTAATTTCACTGTTTGTATGTTTTAGTTTTATAAACAAAATCCTGTTTGTTTTTTCAATAATAAAATTTTCACTTTTTTGTGTGAGCAAGCATATTAACATGTTCATGAATCGATAGTGATGAGTTGATATCAAATATTTTTTGACATGTAACTGAAAGTGTGTCTATTTTTTTAAATTTTTAAAAAACTTTTTTTTTCAATTTTCAAAAAATTAATTTCCGATTTGATCTCATTTTTGTTGAAATAATCTTCCGCACGTCTGAAAGTTTAAACGATTTCATAACTGAGCAAATGTCACATAAAAATGTTCATTTTCGATTAACGTGTTATCCAAATGAATAAAAAAAAATACGAAAAACCAATAACTTAATGAATTAAATAATCAGTTATTCAAAATACCAGATATATTGCAATTTAAAACACGACTATGGTAACCGTTTGTTACCATACACCTCAAATAACCAACTCTTACTGACAAGTTTTGGGTTTCTTCAGACGTAAACCAACCACAGAGATAGTGAAGTCAAAATCCCCAGGTAAATGCTATATTGAGATTTAACTTTTCTTGTTATACAAAGTTTAGTTTGGTTGTGTTGTGGTCTTTTTCTCTTCTTGTACACCTCGAGTCAAATATACCTACATTCATACCCAACACAAGAATGTTGTGTGTATTTACTCAGTATTTTATCCACTGTGAGGTGATAAAAATCATGTGCATTGGTACGAAGCAAATGAATTGAAAAACAATATCTTCATGGAAGGGGTATGTCGAGCAAATGATATACTTCAGACCTGTGATATGATCGTAAATATCATAATTTTTAACTTTTTATGTACTTTGTGCAAGTGGTTATGATGCATTTTTTTGTGATTGACAATCTATTTGGTAATTACGTCGTCAAGGCTTTTTTACCGACCTAAATACTGTACACCCAGAAAGGTAATTAGATCAGCTAATCATACGCTGTAAAGTTTGTAAAGTTTGCTTCTAATTTATTCTGTTGTCATTGACTTTTTGATTTTTTCTTCTTGATCCTTTTTTTTTAAATTTATTGTTATTGTTACGTCTTTTGTTACCCTTTGTTACCCCTTTTGTTAAAAAGAATGAGTCATGATTTACACAGATCGTCCACATTTATCGTGTCCAGTTACCACGAAAGCTATGACACTCCAACTTACGAACAAAATTTTATGTGCAAATGCCATACCCTGTCACAATTTGTCCGCTTTCAATGAAAGTACCTAACCATATAGGATCGCACTCAATATTGGTCATTTTACACTCCCCAGTAGCAGGGTAATCCTTTCCAAATCTATATCTTCAATTAATAAGTAATCAATCTTGTATAGTCCGAATTCGAAATCGGACGCTTATATGTATTTCTCAAACCAACCTATGTACCTTTTTTTGTCACACTCTGTCCTCCTTCACCAAACTTACATAAATATGCTAAAATAGGACTTCCCTTTTCAGTATTTCATTTGAATTGAAAAGCTAGAGACTGAATTCTCATAGCACAACTTGACTCGACCGACACATCAAGCCATCAAGCCATTATTGTTTCAGAAAATGTAATCTTGACTAACTTTTTATAAAGTGGTAAAGTGATAATATTCTATTGTAAAAACCGGTAAACAAAATTTTATTCCCATGTAGGATGACTAAATACATTACCATTGATAAGCCAATGGTTGATTATGATAGAGTAAATGCTAAATTGGGGTTGATGCTTGATGAATCTAACTATCCGGATACTGATGATGTTAATATCCTTTATGGCTATATTTTCGATTGGTTTTCCGGTTGTAAATCTGAATTCACTAAGGTGAAAAGATGCCGAATTAAGCGCTCTTATGTTAGGTGTCGATACATGAATGATCATTTGGAATATTACATTGGCAAAAGACGGACATTATGGCATAAGCTTAAATTTGGTAGGAAAAATAATAGTGTTCTGACTAAGAAATGGGAGAATCAGCTTGACGTGATTAATTTAATGATTTCACAGCTGCAAACGTTTTATAAGGAACAATATTATAAGGTCCTGTTTGATAAGTGTGAGAACCCTAAGCAAATTTGGCGTGCTATTAAACAGATTGTTGGCGGCGACAAAAGACGTGGTACTAAAATAAATGTCAAATTGAACGGTGTTCAGTGGTTAACAAGATCTTTGAAAGATTGATTTTTTCTAATATCGTTGGATTTCTCAATTCATCAAACTTTTTTTATAATAAACAATATGGGTTTAGGTCCTCAAGTGGTACTCATGTGGCATTATTTGAGCTCGTGGATTATATATTTTTTCATATCGATAAAGGGAAAATAGTTACTGGCCTTTTTTTGGACCTTTCAAAGGCGTTTGACATGGTAAACCACGAGCTTTTGTTGGGTAAATTATCATCCGCCGGTATTAGAGGTCTGGCTCTTGTCCTTATCTCTAGCTACTTGGAGCACTGATATCAGCGCGTTGTTGGGAATAAGCATCTGAGTCCTTGGAAAAGCGTTTCCTTAGGAGTGCCTCAGGGTAGTGTCCTGGGACCACTACTTTTCTTGATCTTTATTAATAACCTTCATCGTCTTCCCTTAGTATCTCAGCCTTACCTATTTGCGGATGACTCGAGCATTTTTTCTTCTTCAATCTGCCTCGCAAATAATATCATGAATATTAACAATGACCTCAAATTATTATCAAATTTCTTTGACATTAATAAACTTACTTTGAATCTCCAAAAGACCAACGTTGTTCATTTTAGATCTCCTCGTACAACAGTTGATAGCTCTTTGGAAGTTAAGTTAAATGGAAATGTAATTGAGGCTGTTGATTCTGTCAAATATTTGGGAGTGATTTTAGACAGGTTCTTGAGCTGGAATTTTCACATTACAAAGCTTTGCTCTAAGATTTCAGGGCAAACTGGTGTCTTGCGGAAATTGCGTTATGTTTTGCCTACCAAAATTATACAATCTCTATACATCTCAATGATACATTCTCGCTTATCCTATTTCCTATTGCGTTGGTGCATGGGGGTCTGCCAACAAGTATCTGATTGAGAACCTTGAAAGGAAGCAGAGAATTGTACTGAGGGTTGTACATAGGTTACCCTATAGATACCCTTCAGATCTACTGTTCTTGGATCACTGTTCTGGCATTTTACCTGTCAACAAAATGTATAAAAATGCGGTACGTAAATTTGTATTTAATTCTATTAGAGGTCTATGTCACCACACAGTGGATTTTCGTAAGCCACAGCATGGTTATGGTACAATAGGATCTAAGATGCTATGTGTCCCATTTTCACGAACTGCCTCAGGGAAGCGTAGAGTTACTGTTTCCGGGGCGAAGTTATTCAATTCGTTGCCACTGGCTGTACGATCGGCAGTGACGCAAGCACAATTTTATCGATCATTGAAGTCTTACTTATTGGTGAAATGGTAATTGACGGAGTGTCAGATATTTTGACAGTTCTATGTTTTGCGATGTTTTTTCATTGCATATTTCTAAGGCAGTGATCATCAATTTTAAATTCCGAAGCATCTACTGTTTGCATAACACATCCCTTTATAGATTCTCTGAATCAGAATATATAATTATTGAGTCTTAGTGTTAAAATTTGATCCGAAAAAACATCGCAAAGTATTCGGCTGCATAATAAAATGCGATGTTTTTTCTGATCAAATTTTGACACTAAGACTCAATAATTATATATTCTGATTCATAGAATCTATAAAGGGATGTGTTATGCAAACAGTAGATGTTTTGGAATTTAAAATTAACGATCATTGTCTTAGAAATATGCAATGAAAAAACATCGCAAAACATAGAACTGTCAAAATATCTGACACTCTCTTAAGAGCACATTGCAAAAATGTGAACTGTCAAATTTGAGATGTTTTTTAGAAGAGAATCCTTCGTAAATAATTTTTTTTTTTCAAAATTACAGATCATGTATTGTGAGAGGATGACTCTTACACGATTAATAGATGAATCAGATAGATAGATAGATAATTTTATTTAGCGTCAATCTAATCCAGACTGACGAGTACAGATACAATTGTACAACAATGAATTACAATAAGTTACAAATTCACATATAAATTACGTTACAGAACAGTCCATTGACGAAATTTGCTATCAGGTAAGTCAGTAAGCTTTCGTTTAAAAACAGCACGAGGGATTGTCGGATCGATGAGATTTGCTACACAGTTGAAAATGTTGCAAGCTTGCTCAAAGGGAGAATGCAATGAGTGGTCGGTTTTGAAAATCCGTGATTTCGTTTTGATAAGCTTAGCATTCCGTAGTATTCGCGAATTGTTATTTATTTTGACCGAAGAAATGGTGAACTTCGTCTGCCAGAAAGTAGATCATAAATAAACATTGCGGTCGCATTGAATCTACGTCTGATCAGGGTCTCAATTTTGAACTTAGCACAGCGATCTTCGTACGGGTCGAGAACATAATTCCCTGTATCTCTTTGCTTCTGCCTGTCGTTATTCAGGAACATAACAAATTGACGTTGAACACTCTCAAAAATTCAAAAAGTTTGAGTATTAAGAGCACGTCGCAAAAATAAGAGCTGTCAAGTTTGCGATGTTTTTTTTAGAACAGAATCCTGCATAAATAACAAATTATTCAAAATTAGAGTTCACGTACTGTGACAGGATGACTGTTGTACGAATAATAGATGAATCAGAATTCAAAAAGTTTGAGTTAGGAGGTACGAATTTGCTCTGAAACAACATCGCAAATGAACTTGGAATACGATGATTTTCGAGAGAAACTTTCGACCTTCATGCTCAAACTTTTTGAATTCTGATTCATCTATTATTTGTGTAAGAATCATCCCCTCACAGTACGTGAACTATAACTTTGTTAACTTTGTTATTTGCGCAGGATTTTGTTCTAAGAAGAAACATCGAAAATTTGCGATGTTTTTTCAGAGCAAATTTGTACCACACACTTAACTTTTTGAATTTTGATTTATCAATTATTTGAGTAATAGTCCTCCTCTCACAGTACATTAGCCATAGTCTTGAATAATTTGTTATTTACGCAGGGTTCTGTTCTAAAGAAAACATCGCAAATTTCACAGTTCACTTAATATTTACCAATTAGTTAGCCAATGGATAGTAAATTATATTCAATCATCTTGTAAGATAATTCACAGTTCACATTTTGGCGACGTGCTCTTAAACTTTTCCAAGTTCTGTCAATAACATTTCAAAGTATTCAGTATGTGTTTTGACATGCAGAGAATCATAAAATTGTGCAACGTTTCGTTCTACTCTTTCCACCGAAAAACTGGCTTTACACGAGATAAATACAAGCGAATACGTGAAAAGAGCGATAAAAGAGAAATTAAAAATGTGCACAAGCCTATGATTGCCTTCCTGTAGATTGTTATCAGTGGATGTTAGTGACAGTACATTCATTGCGCACGTGCTTCCACATTTTTTTTACATTCCCTTACTGCGGGAATTAGTAGATATACGTATAGTCGAAAAACGTTGTTTTCCCAGGATCGGTTCAAAATTTTCCGTCAGTACAACATGCAAAATTCATTTAAATATTACTTAAAGGAAAAAATATGGAAATATGTAGAGGAAACAATTTTCTGATTTTTGTATTGACGGTGTTGGAGAGAATTTCCAGATTTTTGAAAAAGTGTTCAGCCAAAAAACGTCGGCAATGGTGCCTGTAAATAACTGTATACCGCTAATCAAGGAACAGATTATTGCTCTGCGGCCAAAAAATATTTTGTATGAAATAGCGGATTATTTCTTGGGGGGTAATGTCTGTAAGTCGTTCCGACAAATACATTACATTACCTTTAGCCGTCAATTTAATTTTCATTAAGTCACTTTTCGTCCTAACTACGGGCCTTTTCGAAATTTAAAAACTCATAAAGTACAACGCCTGTCATGAACCCATATTGAGTTAAGTGGCAAGAAACGAAATTTCATTCCAGATAATTTAACAAGTGATTTATGTAGGAAAGCATTAAATCAAGAACATTGAGCGGGAAGTTGCGGGAAACAGAGTTATTTGGAAAATATAAAAATCGGTTTTTATGTTATTGTTGACCTCAGCGGCGCCTTAGATCAACTTTACTGTTCAAATTTTTCTCTCCGGTGACGTTAATCAAAATCTCTCCTCTATCAGCAATAAAATCGAAGTTTAGATCTCCAAGAGTTCATATTGTTTTTCGAACATTGTTTAAGCCAAAAACGAATTTTTGGTAAAAACTTTAAATTCTCATAATATTTAATATTTTGGATAAAAAAAAGAAGAACGTCACCACATGATAAATGGCTGTTTTTATTCGGAAGATATGTGGTTGTTATTTGCGAATTTTTCGAAAAATATGCCTCGATCTTCCGCTAAGGTAATTTATTTCAAAATCAGATCAAATGCTTAAACGATTTTGTGACAAAAGTCCGCATAATAAAGAAATTTCAATATTCTATTCACAAAAAACAGACACCGTCGATACATTTTATATGTAAAATCTGCAATTTATCATAGCCATAAAAGATAAAGCAGACGCGACGATAACAAACGTTGAAGATTTCGTTCGACGAAATAAACAACCTTATGCCAAGAAACCGTTAAAGGAATAACAATATCTCCCGCAACTCCTAGACGTTAACATCAACTTTAAAATGTTATACAATTTTTTATTGTCTACGTTTGAATTTGAAACATTGTCACGAATTGTTTTTTCCTCTTATGATTTTCGAATAACCGAAGCATAATTATTGCCGCAAAATTAACTAAATGCTGCCAGTCAAAATTAGAATTCAAACACTCGAAATATGTCATTACAATGTAACACTTTCTTTTCATTTTGTTTTTACAATTATTTAATTACTTATCTGATTACACGAAACATATCCGAATGGTATGCAAATTCAATTTTTATTCGATTTTAATAATAATAATTTATTTTATTTTACGTATGTGGGATAAGTTTGTTTTTCGAGCATGCGGTTACAGTTTTATAACAGAAGAGAATGGGTTTCATGGGGAGTTATATTTAACCATTATAATAAAGACACATTGACCGTTTTATTTGCTTCTAACGTCTAATACAAAATTAAAAATGAAATATTCGTTTATTGATAATAATAATGGTTAGCACGAGGTCATAAAATTCAATTGATAGTATGAATTGGTGTAATACAATGGTTTAATTGAGATTTAAATCGAAATGATATGTTGGTTAAATTTTGTATTTTTTTAATTGTTCTTTATATGTTTGCATATGGTAACAAAGACAATTATTGAACAATATTTATTTTCAGGTCTCATATGTTACAAAAAGAAAAAAATCTAAATTATTTGATTTAGACTGTCGACTGCAAAAAATTGAAATATTTGAATTAACGTTCAAGATAATGTGGTCCTTTCACAAACATTTAATTCAGAAATTCAATAAAGCATTGTATACCACGCATACCACGGTAGCAGGGTAAACTACGATATCATATTATTGCGTGAGGTCAAGATTTTTAATATATAAATTAAAAAAACATATGCTACGCGGACCCGTACGAAAATAGATCCAACTCTAATATCATCATCATCATCATCAAACTTTATAGACCGTTTATAACTTTCGGTGTGGGGTCTTTAAGTTGCGACCCGGTGGTTATCGACCACCCTCCTCCATACCCTCCTATCCTCTGCCAAGGAGACGGTTTGTTCGCACAGTGAAAACCCCCTAACTTCTAAATCGGATTTGAGTCTATGAATCTTCTCCTTGGCTTACCCCTGGGACGTAAACCCGTGACCTGTGTATTCTATATCTAATATTCAGAGAAAATTTGGGAATCTCTGAAAACAAATCGGAACGAGCAAAAATATTTTGAAAGAAACGTCGTTTCGCTTTATTTCCGAATTCGTACATTATTTACAAGAAGTTATAAAAATTTCTTCTTCACACAGCAGCATTCCCTTTTTGAATCGCCATGCTTATTCGTTGCTTCATGAATGTTTTCCATCTTGTTTCTCCAGTTTTCAAAGCTAATTTATTACCTACGCATTGAAAAATTTTATAGGTTCTGTACACCAGTGACCTACCGTTTTCATTTTTTTAAACACTCACGGAAATGTGAAAACCGACACATTTTTGTGTTTTGTGGTTTACTGACTTTATTGATTTCTCCATATAAAAATACATGCAAAAATTCACCAACTCAAGTAAAACACAAAAGCAAAAATGTGTCGGTTTGTACTTTTCCGTGAGTGTACTCGGATTCCTTTCTTATTGCTCTTTCATCCGCCACTTTTCCTTCTGCTTTTGCACTATGTTACAGATTGCCAGGGTCATATGTATCTGTGCATGTTGCGTCCCTCTGTACCATGGGATCAAGCTCCGTCCACTGTTTTACCTTCTTCTTTAAATAGTCCGGAGTAAAATTTTACTTTAGGGGGTTGGTGGCGGAAGGGGTGGGTGGAAGTGTGGGTGTTAGGGGTCAAACCCTTCAACAATAATATGTTGTTAAAAGGTGGCACTCACATCAGGTTTAGTAGTGGGAGTGGTTTGAAGTTATGAATTAGTGGTATTTGTGTATGACAAAAAATGCATTATTGGGGGGTTGAAGAGCATAAATACATTCCTGCAATTAGATTTTAGCGCTTTAACTGTGGAAATGTTAAGTAACCATGGAATTCGAAATTAAATTTTAGCGCTGTGATTGCGAAGTTATGATGGAAACTTTTAATTAGACATTGGATTTTAGCGCTCTAATTATGCAAATATGAAGTATGAATAAAATAAAACAATTTCGAATTTGAGCGCTGCTATTTTGTAAGCATCCGCTAAGTATGAACTTACCCAGTATACGACACGAGGAGGCTGCTTACTTGTATCCCATTGGCCCTGAAAAGGGCCGTTTACCATACAGAGCGGGGACCCCACGGTTCGTCGCTCCCGAAGTATTTATTGACTCCAAACCCCCTCAGTATGGCTTCAATGATCCAATAAATGGTGCAGAAAGACCAAGTCGCACATACTCCTTCGATACCACGCTCAAAAAAGTTACCTATCTTGATGGACGTATTAAAACATAGTAATAGCCATTCTGAGGGGGTTAGGAGTCAATAAATACTTCGGGGGCGACGAAACGAGGGGTCCCCGCTCGTTATGGTGAATGGCCCTTTTCAGGGCAGATGCTTACAAAATTAAAGCGCTCAAACTCGAAATTATTTCATTCATACTTCATATTTGCATAACTAGAGCGTTGAAATCCAATGTCTAATTACAAGTTTCCATCATAACTTCGCAATCACAGCGCTAAAATTTAATTTCGAACTCCATTGTTACTTAACATTTCCACAGTTAAAGCGCTAAAATCCACTTTTAACCAATTGCAGGGATGTATTTGATGTACATACATGTGCTCTTCAACCCACTAATAATGCATTTTTTGTCATGTACTAATACCACTAATTCATAACTTCAAACAGCTCCCACTACTAAATCTGATGTGAGCGCCACCTATTAACAACATATTATTGTTGGGAAGGTTGACCCCTAACAACAACACTCCCCCCCCTTCCGCCACCAAAAGTAAAACTTTGCCCTTCCTGCGCTTTTCTTACATGTCGTCTTGTCGTCCCTTTCTGGCTAACGCGATGCCCCAAACGCATGATGTCGATACCTAAGCGTGGTCTCACCATTACTTGGAATATCTTATTTTCGATAAGAGTGCCGACTCTTCTTTCTTGTCGTCACATTTCCTTTTTAAAAAGGGTATTTGTTGTGATATCAGTAGTTTTGGAATAAAAGAGGAAAAAAATTTCCTGCGAAAAAAATTTTCGACGAAATAAAATTTCCGGCGAATTAATTTCCTGCAAAAAAAA
>CM055403.1:68603699-68623239 GCA_029228625.1 Pseudolycoriella hygida
TTTTCGCCGAAAATTTTTTCGTGCAAAATTTTTTTTCGGCGAAAATTTTTTCTCTAAAACTTGTTTCCTCTTTTCTTCCAAAACTACTGATATCACAACAAAAACCCTTTTTAAAAGGGAAACGTGGCGCATGTCCTTGTCCCTTCTTCCAAAACAACTTTCACTTTTGATTAAAAATATGCGTCACAAATGCCGGACCCTTCCAACGTAATAATTTTTCTGGGGTTTCAGATTTCGCACGCCAAAAATTTGGCTACCCGTACTCCACATAACACGCAAAACTTCGCGTCAAATCTGAAAGAACAGAAAAACTATAACATTGGGGGGTCCGGCATTTGTGACGCATTGTTTTGATCAAAAGTGACAATATTTCAAAAGAAATTTTTGCGTTCCGAAGCTGCAAGCGTCACCCAAAGTGATATGAGTTGTTTTGGAAGTAGGGACGAGGACTTGCGTCACGTTTCCCTTTTAAAAAGGGTTTTTGTTGTGATTTCTATGACTTCTCCAACTTCTCTCTTTTCGTATGTAATTTCAAACGGCGAAATGAGAGAAGTCGGAGAACTATAGGAATAGAGAACACGGTGATATTACAAATAGTGGGTCATTCTTATTATGCATAGCTGAAATGTGCAGCGAATTCCGGCGTACTCTACTTTACTTTGCTGAAAGTCGTGCGTCAAAGTATCAAAAGTTTTGGACCTTTTCGGCGTCTATCTACTTGTTGAGCATGTAGGCCAACGCAAAGAGAGCAGTGTACCACTACCTTCCCTGAACACATATTGTCTCGCACTTAAAAAACCACAAGAATAAAGAAAACTAAAAAATCTTAAAATATTATTTGCAGCTGGCAAAATGGAGATTCAGCGATAATTAAACGCTTTTTTGTAGACCCTAACGATCTTTAGGTCGTTGGGGTATAACCCATGAAATAGGGAAAAATTAAACCAATCGCGTAAGTAAACGGATATCGAGGAGGGGCTAGGGACTAGAAGATTAGGTGAAGCTAGGAACAAACTTAAATCTCGATAGTTGATGCTGAGAAAACTAAAAAAAAACTAAATCCGAATCAAATTAGGTGATTACAACTTTGTTAGTTCATTAACAAGAACCATATTACCAAACACACTGCTGTTTCAGAGGAAAGACCTTATTAACTTGACACATTTTGAAATATTGTTAAAATTTGGTATTTACGAATGCGACTTTAATTTGGTAAATAATTTGAATGTGCGTTTAGAAATAAGAAACAGTTACTAATTGCGACACAACAAAAATCAATTGTGCCGCACAAGGTTAATAGTAAAATGTATGATATGCTTCACTAAAACAATTTTCAGGTATGGCACATGATACACTTACTCGTATCAAAGCTTATACACCCAGATTGCTTTACGTCTGACTGTCTCAGTGTATACAGTAACATTCTAAATTTCAAATGGCTTCAAGTGAAACATTGTCTTAAATTATTTTTCAGATTGAGAAAAAAAAATGTTAAAATTCCTAATAAATTAAACAATCAGCACATATCGTCACATTTATATGAGTCAAAGTCTTTTGCATTTAAAGAGAAATACACTGTGCAATGACTCGAGTAATATTTTTCATAACCACTGCCCAAAAGAATACTCAAAAAGATAAATTCCCTGGAGACAATCGTGATTCATTCAAGGTTCAGTTTAGTTCAGCCATAAATGCATGCTCTATATGTCAGATGTTGTGTACTTTATTGGATCGCAGATTGGACAGAGCGTAAAACAACATTCCGTTATGATACGCAATTAAAGCATGCAAGAGTAAATAATTCAGTAAAATAAAGTTGATGTAAAGTTAATTGTCCATGAAAGTTTGGGGTCGAATTTGATTTTGATGTCAAACATTAATAATGGTTAGAATGAGAGTTCAAGTACTGGTGATGCAATTTGAACTACCAGATACTGATCAGAAGGCTTTATTATATTACAGAGCATTGCAAAAAGTCCTCGTATAACGTTGAATATAAAAGTACATTTTCTCTCAAACGAAACTCCAATTATTTATTGTCGTCGAATTTTTGCCGCAAATATCTTACCATGTAATGTAAAATAGTTATTGGCATTTTGGTATTTAGGGACCAAGAAATACGTCGAAAATCGAGAATATTCATCCCTAACTCAAATTGTAGCTTGTAAATATTTCAATTATGTTCAGAATTCAGAAATAGATCCAGAAAAAAAGGTTTGATATGATGATGCTCCTGACGTTTTGATGAAAAGACACCGGGGAATTTTTTTTGCTTTGGAGAAAGGGACTCATTTACGCTTCGAAACAAATCAAACTTAGTTAAATTCAAATCCTTCCACTCAACGACACTTTCATTTTTTTTTTCACTCGTGAGGCTAGTTTTTTTTTAATTCTCGATTTCTTCAGGTCTCACCCATTGAAATTTTTTTTTTAATGTTTGAAGAACTTGGGAAATTTTTTTTTTAACTTTTAGAAAATAACCTTTCCAACGACACCCCAATCAAACAATTTCGTGATAAATTGAATTTACGGCACCCATTTGAGTGGAGGCATTTCACACCGCTGGCGCTGTAAATGTGAAAAATATCCCGCTTAGTGTAAATTTTTCTAACGTAAATGATTTGATT
The DNA here is from genome assembly GCA_029228625.1 of Pseudolycoriella hygida. Lineage (NCBI taxonomy): Eukaryota > Metazoa > Arthropoda > Insecta > Diptera > Sciaridae > Pseudolycoriella > Pseudolycoriella hygida. Next base: position 68,606,327 of record CM055403.1, read on the forward strand.
CTAACTAAAGCTCAATAAAACCAGATGTTTCCCGGACTAAAGTCAGAAGTAGATTTATTTTTACTGTCTAGCCCATGCAAAAGTTGATCATTAGATGTCAAAGTGCTCCATTTGGCACATTTTTCGTAAATTTTTATGTAAAATTCAGCTTTCGCATTGGCAGGCAATAAAACATTGTACGTTGGACCCTGTTACATAATTCATTACTTCGGACACAATTTTGAGAGCTCGTAAACTCACTCGATTATTTTGAGCAACTAGCTTTGGAAACTGTTATTTTGACTCGTTTAATTACATACCTCGCCTTCGGCTATGCTCTCTACAATCCTCCAAACAACAGTTTCCAAAGTTTATAGCTCAAAATACACTCGTGAGTTTAATTCTTATCAAAAAATTGTGTCATCATGTAATGAACTACTTTCGCAGTGACCAATGTAGTGCACAGACTTCCTTTATATATGGGCCATTCCACGAAAACTCCGTTCCCACGCTCGAAATGCTCAGTTGTTACGAAAAAATATTCATAGAAAATGGTGCATCAGACGTATTGATCCCTTAACTAGAGATTAGTAACTTTTCTATTGCTTTCATTTTGTAACTGCTGAGAATTTCAAGCGTGGGAACGAAGCGGACCGTGGAATACATACAAATTTTAGCAGAGAAAAGAAAATTTGACTTGGTACCATACAATTGAAGTCTCTGTCTAATTTCGTGAAAATTGATATGCCGCAGCATGTCCACACGATATCAATTTTAAAGCTATTTACACAAACTTCAAAACTAAAATCCATTTATGGGTAAGTTTGTGGACAACTGGTATATGCAACTCGGGTGTCGTTGCGAAGCTGCGATTGTGTAGCTTACCAAAGATAAATAAAACGAATAAGCCGCAAAGACGATATAGTACATTACATTACAAGGAGCTAAAACGGCGCATTTTAACCCAGGTGGTGACATGTTAGAGGAGTCCGACGACTTTTTCACCGCCGTGGTCGAATTCAGCGACGTTTTAGCAAAAAATCGAACAAACAATGAAAATTATTCTGTGAACTTGACACAATGGCCACAACGATGTTTGTAGCTGTGGAAAAATGTTCTCGTATCATACAAATTCTCTTTTCCATTTTCGCATCGAACTGGTTTGTTAATGTTACCTTTCATCATAAGAGGCTGTGCACTGTGCACAAATGACGTCCGGTGTTTACGGGGAGACAAACGGGCGTCTGAATTGAAAGGAGGAATGTTTAATATTCGATTTACTCCTTCATTTGCTGGCTGTTCGAAGTGAAAATGAAAAGAGAATTTGTATGATAAGAGAACATTTGTCGTGCAAATTCACAAAATAATTTTTTTTGTATGTTCGAGTTTTTGTTATGTGCATGAGCAATAGGACGTACTTCTGCTTCGGCTGATACTCAAATGTTGCAAGTTTGAAGTGATGCGGATGCTCATAGTGATATGTAGGGTGCTGCTTGAAATGTATGTGCATTTTTAGGGTTGAAATTGTAATTACAAATCAATTACAATCACCTTTTGCTTTGTCAATTCGTAAAATTGGCTTCCACAGTGATGCAAAAAAGTTGCACAATCTTATGATTCCCCTACTGTATAAATCTATGACATTTTGTACTTTGCTTCTTAAGGCAAAGTTGATGAGAATTGCATATTAGAGAAAATAGTTTCAGGATTTCTTGAAGAAACTGCGTTGGATCTCTTTTTGATATGGTGCAGGTGATAGCATCAAAATCAATGGTCTCAGACGGACTTCGGTAGTTTCTTATAGTTCTTATAGTTATAAAAGAACATGAAATATTTATTGGATTGTTTGCTCATTTCGCTTCGTTCGAATCTATCCTGTTTGGTACATCTATTCTGTTTGCCACATCTATTCTGATACGTAAGGGTCTTTGGTTATGTTTTCCATTAATTTCGATAAAATCATGTAAAAACTAGCTAAAGCTTCGAAAAAAAAAATCGCGAAAAATTCAAGAAAATCACGAAAATTTCACGAGAATTTTCTAAGAGAGACGCAAAGAACAGTTATGATTGCGGCCATTATAAATACTTTCAAAAATATAATTTTTCTCAGGGAATATGAGAATGTGTCTGTCATATTTAGTGCAATCATAAATTATGTTAGGTGGAATTATAACTTCATGCAATCTTTACCATTTACTTTTGTAGGTTTTTTGAAGGTAATAAAATCCCATTGTTGGAACAATGGATGTCTCGGAAGTATCCGGATATTCTATAAACTTATAAAAATAAATGGAAGTAGTTGTAAATTATATTGGGTGAAATTATAATTTATGATCACCGTTAACATAATCATATATAATCATGTTAGTGGTGAATAGTGTTTCCTGCCAATACAAATTTCACTCTTATATTCCCTACCATTGTAAAATTTTGCATTATAACCCAGTTTAATTTTACTCTGTATAACCACTGTGAATATAATAATGAAGTTATATTTATTCACTGCAATTATAACATACTGCGATAACTCACTGTGATCATAATGGTATGATATGAATAGAAAAACCCTTTTATATCATTCAGGCATATAATTAGCCATTTATATACCTGAAAGTAAGGGTATAGTGACCATATCATAGTCGAGTTTCATACAAACTGGGAGGTATATAATAGGCATATTATGGTCGACTTGACTATAATTTTCATTATGATCCGACTATAATTTTCGATTCGACTACAATTTTCATTATAGTCCGACTATAATATCATGACGTCAAATCTCAAAGGAAATAAAAAAAAAAAGCTACGAGTCAAATGGCGAATTATATGCCCAAATGATGTAAACTATCGTGTTAACCAAGGGATAAATAGCTTCATTCTAGTCTCGGTATGTGAACATTCACTTCACCTCGACTATAATCGCGCTATTATGTCCCTTGGTTAATAATATACTATCACAACAAAAACCTCATTAAAGGTAGAGTGTGACGCAGTCCGTGAGTCTGCTTCCAAAATTAATGATATCGCTTGAGGTGACGCTATCGCTAATAATACGCAGAAGTTTGTTTGAATAGAACCTTGTGTTCAAAGTTTTAATTTCCTGAAAAATTACAGCGTTTTTTTAAAACAAAATTACGTTGTGTTCAAAAAATTGCGTCACAAATGCCGGACCCACCAGCGGAATAATTTTCCAACACTCAGTTTTTACACGTAAAAATTTAAATTTACCTTAAACAATCTACGCAATAAGAAACAAAAGTCAAATTTTTGCAGCGCAAAAACTGAAAATACAGAAAAATTATTTCGTCGTTGAATCCATTAACACATTTTAACACAACGTAATATTGTTTTAAAAAAAAACGCTGTAATTTTTCAGGAAATTAAAACTTTGAACACAAGGTTCTATTCAAACAAACTTCTGCGTATTATCAGCGACAGTGTCACCTCAAGCGATATTATTAATTTTGGAAGCAGACTCACGGACTGCGTCACACTCTACCTTTTAAGAGGGTTTTGTTGTGATATCAGTCGTTTTGAAAGTTTTCAGTTGTTGAAAAAATTTCTATTTTTTGAAAAAAATTTTCTCCGAAAAAAAATTTTCTCAGAAAAAAAGATTTTCTCAGAAAAAAAAATTCTCCAAAAAAGTTTTTCTCCGAAAAAAATTGTTCTTCAAAAAAAATTTTCTCCAGAAGAATTTTTCCTTCAAGAAAATTTTTCAAAAAATTTTCTCCAACACCTTTGGCTACCAACGGAACACTTCGTATCACCTTCGGCTACCTTCGGAATACTTTGTGTCACCTTCGCCTGCCTTCGGAACACTTCATGTCACCATCGGTTACCTTAAGAACACTTCGTGTCACATTTGGTTACCTTGGGAACACTTCGTGTCACCTTCGGCTGCCTTCGGAATACTTCGTGTCACCTTCGGCTACCTTCGGAATACTTTGTGTCACCTTCGCCTGCCTTCGGAACACTTCGTGTCACCTTCGGCTACATTCGGAACACTTCGTGTCACCTTCGGACACTTCGTGTCACCAATTCTTCTCAGTGGTTCACATAACTTTCCTGAAGAAACCAACTGTCTAGGTATTCTTATTCAGAATTTAGCAAAAATTCCAAGATGGTGTCACTTTGACAGTTGGCAGCCATTTTCATAAAATGCTTAAAAAATTTCTCCTGACCAAACCCTATAACTTTCTAGAAGAAACCATCTCTCTAAGTAGTGTCATTCCGGAGCTAAAATTCGAAAACTGAAAAAGCATAAACGAAAATCCAAGATGGCGCCGCTATGACTGCTGGCAGCCGTTTTCTTAAGATCCCAAAAAAAGCTCCTGATCAAACTCTATAACTTTACCGAAGAAAAAACCAACTCTCTAGCTATTGTCACTCCGGAGCTAGAATTCGAAAACTCCGAGCATTACCTAAAAAACCCTCAAAATTGACCACTTTTCCACATGCCACGGCTTTTCCAGTATTTTCCCGGAAAAGCGACATATGAAATTTTTCATTTGGGGCCTAGACTGACGTTCCCTGAAAATTTCAGGAAGATCGGCTGTCTAGTTCTCGAGATCGAAAATTATTGATAGCTAGAACATAGATAGAACATAAATAGAAACCGACAGATCAGAAAAAAGTTTTCATAACGATGAGAATAACCAGCGAACCTGATATGAAAACCATCACTTCGAATGTATTCAATGTTTGAAATAACACCTTAAACGTTTGTACAACTGAATTCGGCTAGATGGCACATACGTCCACGAGTCAGGTGTACCAACGTGGCAAGTTCGAATCAACCTTTCTCGCATTTTTTGTTCACTGCGTTCATTTCGTGAAAATAAAAGTCTAAGGAAAAATCGGTGTTTTCTTTATTTTAAAAGTTCCAAAATAAACTCTACATTATTATAGAATAATTTCAAGTTTATCATTTTATTATAAGCTGTGATTGTTGCAACAAGAGTTCAATTCCACAAGAAACAAAACTAGTACAACAGAGTGCAATAAAAGTTCAAACAAAGTTTTCCAAAACAACGCAAATATTTCTCTGTTTTCAGCATTCGATTAATCGGTTCGGTCGCGAGATAATCCGTCTTTCGATTTATTATTTTACTTAAGACTAAAAGTTTTCCTGTCAAAACATGAAGATTTACACGTCAAATGTTTTATGAAGTTCAATAATTTAACATTTTCCTGTGATCGAAATCCCGCTATACGTTTCTCAAAGAATTGAATTTTGCGTCAAATCGTACGTTCATGACCGTAGGATTATTATTTGGAATTCATCGTGGAATATTCAATATTTGGAACATACGGCGCTGAATAGACAAAAATAATAATGCAGAACTGTAGTCGGCCTTCCTTCAACGAATACTCCCATAGTGAATTAAGACCACCGCGAGGAGGAAATGTACCCCGTCATAATGGTAAGTACACATTTTATGTTTACTACGTGTTGTGTAAAGAAACAATGTGGAGATCGATGCGTTACTTTAACTTTTTTTGGCTGCCGTTTTGATATGGTATGGTGTTCCGCTGGCAGCACCATACGCAACAGAAGGCAGTGGTTTTAATTTTTTTCTTCGTTGATTTGTTTTCTAACCTCAATCATTTGACCTCATTTTACATTTATGAAAAATTGTTTTCAAATTTAAATTTCGATTCCATTGTTTATGCCTATACCTTTCTATGCGCGTAAACCTAACGAATGAATTGGATTGTAGCCATTGCATTTGGTGGCATTCTCAAAAAAAAATTGATCGAAATTTCATCACAATAAATATTCTGTATACGTGGTGGAAATGGTTGGTTATGTTGTTTATCAGACTGATTCGTCTCATGCTTTTGCGTTGTTTAAATAATGCAAGTTCACCTGTTTCTGTTTGATGTCTAGCGGCTTATTTTGTCAAGTGTTTTCACTTGCGTTCGTCATTTTTGATGTTGTATCGAAGAATCGTTGTTTCCACGCACAACATTTTCATTTATTTCCTTATATTATTTGTCAGATTATTGAACTGTTGCCTATACGTGGTTCAAAAATTTCTTATTTCTGTTAATTTCTGTGTGTTCAATAGAATGGTTGTCAAGTCCTATTTTATGAAACTAAACCCTAAATTATTATTAAAACATTTTGCTGACATTATTTGTCGAATTGTCTAACCGTAAAGTCCATGTGAAATAGGAGCACACCGAAATCTCCAATACCAGCATCCATTTCCCTTCATTCAACATGCCAAGGATTTGTACATAATTAAAATTTAAGCTTTTCTTTTGTCTCGAACAGTAGTATGGAGACGGAATTTACTTGAGTTTCTTAGCCAGTGAGGGATCAGTTAAATTTTATCTATCTCAACGATAGAGATGAGCGGGTCGACCATTTTTCGAAACCCGACCCGATAAAATTTTTCGAAACCCGAAACCCGAACTGTTTCCAAACCCGACCCAGACCGAACCCGACACGATACAATTTTTGGAAACCCGAACTGTTTCCAAACCCGGCCCGGCCCGGACCGAACCCGACCCGATTAAAATTTTCGAAACCCGAAACCCGAACTGCTTCAAAACCCGAACCGGACTGAACCAGACGCTCAAGTTTTTCGAAACTCACAACCCAAATTACTTCGAAACAAAAATTATTTCAAGGCCCGACGTCTGCATTCTTCACGGACCTTAGACCAAAACAAAATTCGCGTAATGTAAGATGATAAAATTTAGACGAGTTTTGTAAAATATGAAAAGTCAATAAAGGATCGGGACCCAAATAAAATGATACATCAACCCGACCCGGACCGTACCCGACCCGATAAAATTTTTCGAAACCCGAAACCCGAACTGTTTTCAAACCCGGCCCGGACCGAACCCGATTAAAATTTTCGAAACCCGAAACCCATGAACCCGAAAAAAACAATTCGGGTTCGGGTTCGGGTCGGGTTTTTCGAAGTTTCGGGCAACCCGCTCATCTCTACTCAACGAGGAGGCTGTACCTGCTGTACACACTGAAAGTTTGATTCGGTAAATTTTCAGAAATGATACTGTATTTTCCTCTGTTTTGCTGTCATTTAATATAACGTAAATATAATAACGTACTGACTCTCAATCGACAATTTTCTTAGTATATCGGTATACGTTGCATGGCATAGTCGTGGAAGAGTTATGACAACGACGACAAATTGAATTTTGAACTGATAATTCGCAAAAAAAATACTTAAATAAAATGACACTGTCTTTGAATCAACAACCATACAGTGCAGCCACAGTTGGAGACTTTAGCAAAGGTATTTATTTATAAATTAAATAAAAAAACTGTACATTTGACGATCTGGGTTAGTGACTGTAAATTCTTTGCTTTTCATTTCCTACGCTGTATATTTTTATTGAACATATTGTCGTCCGCTACTATTCGAAAGTATACCACAGTTTACGGCTTCTGTGATTCACCTTATGAATGAAGAGAAATGCATCTTGAAATTGAAATAATTCTTTATAGTTTTCCTACGAACATTTTTATGCTGTGGGTTTCGTTGACGTTTATAGTCAACAGACGTTTCAATCTCGTTTGTCATAATAAATTTTGTTCAGTTGAATATTACTTAGAGATGCTAGAGATTGTGAAAAGAAATTCTGAACTTGCTGAACTAGCTGTATTTTTGAGCAGAGGTCGTTGCTCCAATGAATATGCTGCGAGATGTTGAAGTCTGCATTTTCAAACAGTCGTACCGGTCGTAACGTCCTTGAACAAATTTCGGGATTTTTCGTAATATTCTGCATAATTCCAGCGACCCTTTCCTCTGTTTTAAAACTCACCCTTCCTCTAGTTTCTTAGAGTTGCCCGCTTCCCTTAGGGATACTAAATGCGAAAAGAGAATTTGGCGTTAGGAGCACTATCAATAAATAATTTACCCCAATACTATCGTTTCCTCCATACTCCCCTTTCCCCCTACTCCTATATCTATATCCAATAAACCAAAGAGCTCTAAGTCAAAAAACCCCCGGACGAAATAACCCCCCAGGGGTTATTTTGTCCGGTTTCAAGAAGTAATGAAATGTTAAAAAAGTATCCGGACAAATTTCGCACAAAGCATGGTTTGCATATGTTGCCCCCTAAACCCCCGCGCCTGCGGCGAGCTACAATACGCCCTGCAGTCGGCCTTACAACCATGGGGCTCTGCCTCAAACCCCGCTAGGGGCTCCGTCCCTTAGACCCCGCAAGGGGGGCTATACCCCCTTGACATCGCTTTTTTATTTTCCCATAAAGTTCATGCCTGCGACGTGGCGCCTTGCTTGTTGTAATCCGGATTTTTGGTCATCTGGATATTTGGTCATGAGGATTATTGGTCATCCGGATTTTTGGTCGTCTGGATTTTTGGTCATCCGGATTTTTGGTTGTCCGGATTTTTCTGTCAGAATGTTTGGTGTCCGGATTAATGGCGTACACCATAATTTCGAGGGGGTTGTAATTTCGATCGGACTCTCTCCAAATGCTAGGTCTTTTGTCCGGGGGTTATTTTGTCCAGTTTTTTTTGTCCAGAAGTTTTTTTGTCCGGATGCCAAACCCAACAACTTTCACTTTCAGTACAAAAATCCAATATAAGTTACACTGCATCTCGAGTAGCGGCCCAGCGCTGTCATATTCCGGATAATGTGACTTGTGAGTATAAAAGGGTAAGCCATGAAGTGACCATGTCACCTTCAGGGTTCACACGCGCAAGCTCTCTGGGAGTGATCACAGGATCCAGCTCGAATGTTGCAAGGTCAACGTTCTCCACTATAAGAATTTCAAAGTTCCATAGAAATTACCCAAGGTAATGTCAAAGGCCCTACCACAGTACGTCTGGGGTCATTGATTTTGATGACCGAAGTGCGCTGTAAAACAAAACCTGAAACTATTTTCTCAATTTTTCATCAAGTTTGGATTTAGAAGCAAATTTCTAGCTGCCATCCCACACAATTCTAGAAGTTGCTTTTTCCCAGGAATTGGTAATTTTTTCCATTTGATTCTCTACAACTTTGCCTTAGGAAGCAACTTTCTAACTGTCATGGTCTTAGAGATATGAGTCATTACTCCCAATTCTAGATGTGACTGAATCCCGGGATTAGGTTATTTTTCCCTAAAACACTGTAACACGTTTTCCCTAAAATGTTATTCTCTACAACTTTGCCTTTCACAGTAAATTTTCATATTGCATAGTTGAGCAAATATAGACGAAAAACCGTGTGCTTTCGTATACGACCAAGAAACTGAATTTCGTTCATTCCATTGGTCCCAGTACCCAGACCACTGACCCGATTTCCCCAGTTTTCTGAGATATTTGCAAAAACGTTTCACCGACGATCGAAAATCCATATTCGACCTCCACTTCTTCGACCATATCTTCGGAACTACTTGACCGATTTTGCTCATCTTCGAACTTGAATCATGGGAAGCATGTACCTTGCAGGGACAAAATATTTGGGATGAGCGGTCGAGCCGTTTGGAAAAAAAAGTGGAGACGGACGGACGGACATTTTTTTATTGCTAATTCGACTTCACCAGACGATAATAAATGTATCTCCCCACTCCCCATCTCGATCTACCCCATGTCAGATTACTCAATTTAACGACTATCAAAGATAGTATTTACGTTAAACTTTTGCCTCCAGCGTTCTAACCACACTTCCTGTGTAATAAAGTACACAAACTTGTACACAAAAGGTGGTGTATAAGTCAGTAGAAACGATACACAAACTTGCATTAAAGATCAATCTGCGTAGCAGAAATAATTCCAGATGCAAAATAACCAAACGAATTCATAATTCTTGTACTTCAAAGCGTTCAAAACACTACATCACCTAGTCGTTCGTTGCGATGTATAGGTGGTATAAGAAAGTGCGCTGTTCATAGAAGTCATCATTCTGTGACCGAGTGTGCTTATATACACATGGTCTAGTAGGCAAGGTGTACTGATGAGTCGCAAACGACGAAATCAACACTTTAGTTTGTTAAATATTATGAAGAAGTTTTGTTTGTCATAAAGGAATTATGAAGGGTACTGTAATGTTGATACAAGGGTGGAATTTAAACCAAAGTAAGTACCGCAGTTGTTGAAGACAATTTTCTTCAAGTGCAATAGTACTAAAAAACCTTTCGATCTTCTGTGTATAAAGTTTATTTTTCGTCACGTTGCTTCACTTGATGGGCGTTTTACTTGCTGCAATTGCCCAAACGTTTTCAGATGAGGCGAATAAAACTATCTATTTTTTAAATTGCACTAATTTTATCTTTACTACCGACCACGGTTTCGGTTGTCATACAACCATCTTCGGGGAATCTTATTCGACTAAATTCTAAAACATATTTCAAAATACAATCCTGAAGCTAAAACATACATACATACACATTCTTGACAGCATATCAGTCATCAGATATAATTACGGTTATCTCAACATACATTCAAATGAAACATTTTAATCCTTCAACTTTTCTTTTACTTTGACTGTGATTAGTCAAAAAATTCTTCACCCCCACTGGTGTCGGGTGTGTCATTCAGTTCAATTATATTATCGTCATATTTTCTTTCTGTCGTAAAAATGTAGAGTAGTGGGGATGTTATATTTCCTAAGCCTTCGTTCAGCAGGTTTTCGTGTTTATGTCGGTGTATGTGTATGGCTTCATAGTACTTGATCTTCCAGCTCTAGGTAATGGGTTGAATAAGCTTCAGTTCACGTATGTTCACTTCTTGGTTCGTCATAAAGAGCCTACTGCTGTCCTATTTTTCAATTGCATCCATAATCGAAATAAGTATTTGGTGATGTCTGGTATATAAACTGCATGTACACACTGCACTATCTATGTGTAATGTATATTATTGCTAGAACCAAACCCGAAAAATCGACCAAACCCGAGCGTATTAGTGTCCTTGGCATAATTTTCAGTGGACTGACGTCAAAAGAAGAACTTAAACGAGTTTTGATAAGAAAAATTGAGTGAGCGACACTCAATTTTTCCGTTGAAACTCATTGTATTTGCTTGCTGCTTTTCCCAAAAAATGTTTTAACCTATGAAGATGAAGGCAGAGCACTTTTTGTAAATTGTTATCTCAGCGGAATGTCAGAAAAAACGCAATCAGGGAAAACCCCATCTGGAAAGTATTTGGCAATCTTTCGAAACTTTGGACTTTCGTCATAGCTCACAAAATGTCAATTCCATTCACAAAGAAATTGCAAACTCGGTGTTGTTTATGATTCACTAATGTACTTTGTCACAACTTCTTCGAAAACTTACTGTTTCTTATAAAGAGCTCCCACATTTAACAAAACATAAACTTTTCCAGCTGGCCATCATAAATTATCCGTGGACGCTCCTGAATTTGTTCCACAAACAAAAATTTCCCCAATCGATGTGAATGTTGGGTCTCATCAACAACAACATTCACAATATCAAAACTACCATCAATTACCGCATCAAGCACATCATAATCCACATTCAATGAACCATAACAATCAGATGAATCAAAATCATACGAACCAGAAACGAAATCGATTCTCCGCTCAAGATCGTTTGGGTGGATCTGCTTCACACCAGCATCATCACCACCAACAACAGCAGCATCATCAGCAGCATTATGTGGGTAGTAGCAGTAACTACCACCAGCAGCAGCAGCAGCAGCAACATCACCAAAATAATGTCGATGTTAACTATCCCAATCCGGTAAACCGTACATTGACATTCGTTCCATTGAATGATTTTTTTAACGATTTTCATAAAATAGACTGTAGGAGAGTCTCACGTTCTCGGCTTCTTATGTGAAGTGATAAAAAAGCTGAACGCTGATCCGGGATCATTTGAGTCATACCAAAAGGAACTGAATTCACTGTACCTCGAATTCGCACACAGTGAATTTGTTATGAGCAATTCCATCGAAATTATATTTGACCAGGTACGACAACCGACATGTTATTGTAGAAACGATGTGTTTGTAACGTTAATTTTTATTCAAAAAAACAACAGTCCATCAATGAACAGAATTTTAGATACATGGGTGCTAGAATTTGTCGTTTGCTTGATGCACTTGATGCGTCACCCGATAGTGTGTTCAGGCACTTACTTCGCCTGAAGATGAACTACAATCAAGAGGAAAACTTGACATTCATCACCAACGATGCACATAAAGTTCGTGGCACCACATTATTTTTAGCTGAGTTATACATTCAATTGCAGAACGTAAGTTTGGTGTTCAATATCAATCGCTGAATCATTATTGAGTGAAATAAATGCATTAACAGGACGGAGTTAGAATTGGTGATGTGGCTAAAAGCATTTACAAGGCAATTAATTTACTTCTGCAGAAAACCACCCCAGAGAACATTAAATGCGTTTGTCAAACAATGAAGGTAAGAGATGCAAACAATGTACAATTGTACATTCCTAACTTCGATAAGAGGAGAGTAAAATCGATATTTTTAGTAATTCTCAAATGATTGAAAAGTTCCTCTCGAATGATAATCCAAAAGACTAATTTCATTTCGAAGATGAACGAGTCACTTAAGTGTTTTTTTTTTCAAAAATGCACATGACCTGCGCGACAGTGGCTGTAGCCGACTTACCGGCCACGGGATAGGTTTGCCTTTTATTGTTGGACCATTTGTGAGTAGCGACACAATGGTTTCGTGCAATTGGATTGATGCAGTTCCAACCCAAATGTTAAGATCCTAAATGCGAATGTCCTCACCGAGGGCCAAATCGGTACCGCGGGGTTGGGAAGCGAGCCCTCAACTGGCAGGCTTCGTTGCAACTTTAGTTGAGGTGCCTAGTTTTGCTGAAACGCTGGGCTGTGTGATGTAGGGAATTCTGAAAACCGGATTCATGATTTGACACATGATAGTGTCGGCCAAGCCAGTCGGCGCCCCGATTTCTCGTTCATGGTGACCGTGCGGTTAAAGGTACTCAAGTTAAGGGGCCCGTCATCAATTTCGTAATTCAAAAATTGAAAGTTTTTTATCCCCCTCTCCTCCAATGTAGACCCAATTTTGTTAGAGCTGTCACGCTTGCCTCATACTTCCCCCCCTCCCCTCTTGAGTTACTTAATTTGTAAATGACCCATAACATGCACCTGCATCTCATACCGCAAGCCCCCTTTCTACCTTAAGAGTACGTTGCAAAAACGAAGTGGCTATTCGCACGCACATGCGAATAGTAATTTAACTATCCCCACAAGGGATCCCAGCTGTCGCGCCCGAATGTTGTCCCTTTGTCGATCTTGATGACGAGGGCGACCACATGAGTTCTTCCTCAGCCATGCGCCGGGTTGGAATGCTCTCGTACCAACTCCACAGCACACACGCGCAACAAAATGCATTCACGAGCATAACATCGCAATATAGGCAAATATGCGACCTACTATTCATTGTAAATAATAGTCAGCATTCGTTGCTTTTCATATCGGGGCAATTCCACGGACCATTTCGTTCCTACGCATGAAATTCTCAGTAGTTACAAAATGATAGTCATAGAAAAATAACTAACCTCTAGTTGAAGGATCAATCCTTCTAGTGCATCATTTTCTATGAATATCTTTACGTAACTACTGAGCATTTCGAGCGTAGGAACGGAGTTTTCGTGGAATGGCCCATCGACAAAAATTTGTCATGTCATCTCAATTCCCGGTCAGCATCGCGGGGACGGGTGTCGGGATACGACAAAATTACTATTTCGACGCCCGTGTGAATAGTGTTTAATAGACTATTCGCACGCGCATGCCGTTAACATCTACCTTGCAAAAATGTAAACTGTCAAATTTGCGATGTTTTCAGGAACATAATCCTTCGTAAATAAGATATTTTGCAGAATTATAGCGTAAGGTGATGACTCTTACACGAATAATAGATGAATCAGAATTCAAAAACTTTTAGTATGAAGATTGAAAGTTGCCCTGAAAAATCATCGCATTCCAAGTTCGTTTGCGATGTTATTTCAAAGCAAATTTTTACCTTAATACGTATAAAAAAAACATCGCAAATTTGACAGATAAAATTTTTGCGACGTGCTTTTAACCTTTTCAATAGGTGGCGTTATTTCAGAAGATCTGTGGCTCCTATCGTCACTTAATTTAAAATCCCAAGTGCGAGATTTAGGATTAAAGGACTTCCCACCACCGCTTCTTTGTGAAATACTAATCTATGGCCTTGTCTAGCCTTCTTAAGACTCCTTAAATTGTGGAGAGATTTGAAGAGAAGAAACATTTGTCCCAGAACTCATGATAAAGTATGTCGTAAGCCCTAAAGTCCGATAGCGAAGTTTGAATGAATTTATAAATTTTTATCCAACCGTTTTTTGGAAACGGAAAAAGCTCCAACGAAAAGTAAAATGTCCTCTACTGATTGGCATTTTGATGTGAAACATATGAGCGGTTTGAATTATATTCGAAAATAGGAAGGACTTGGGTCACGACCTTTGAACTACCATTAAAATCATGATGCGAAACCAGCACAATTTTGAAAGCTACACTTACGGATATATATTTTTGCATCAAATAGAATTTTGTACTTCTGCGCAGGATTTTGCAGTGTTAAAAAACTGCGCAGAAGTACAAAATTCTATTTGATGCAAAAATATATTTCCGTAAGTGTATAATTAAGAATTGTGGAAGTTGTGGACGGAAGAAAGGTATTGACAAACACTTGCTATTGCAGTACATATTGCAACAGATGTCAGTGAATAAAACTAGAACAAAATCCACTCGATGGTGTCGGCTCCTCCTCGCAAATGGAGCATTTTCCTCAATGCGAACACATTATATTATCGACACGAAGTCAAGTTGAAATCCAGGGTTAATATTCATTTTTATACATTAACTGAAAAACCATGTAAATATATTCTTGTAAACTTCCGTTGAAAACAACAAAACATTTGTCGTATTATGGTCATGTGCCAAAATCAATTTCGTTAAAACATCGGTCCATACAAACACGAGTTGCGAGCGAAGAATTCATGATGTGGAATTCTACACTAAATTTTACGGAATTATAATTATTTTCGTCAGAAATTAACAAATATTATTTCTTGCAGCTTTGTGGTTACGAGCTTGAAATTGATTTTCCTACAGAAGCCGATGATGTTCTCAGTATACTTAAACAAGTGAAAGATATCGACGTTTCAACTGAAAGATTATTGAGGTCAGTGTTGGAATTGAGTCAAAATCGCTGGGGTCGAAATGAACCAGGTATTCGACAGTCAATTTATTGGTAGAATTATTGAGGAATAAGTTTATTGTTCTAACAGTCCTGTCCACGCCGATAATTGAACATAACATGCTACAGAATTACAGTAATGAACCAGTGTTTTATGGACCCGATGGAGAAATAATAACTGAAGAAGAGAGCAAATTCCTATCCGATATTCCAGCCTATCCGAATTTCGATTATTGTGAAGAGTAAGTAGAAAGAGATTTTTAAACTACTAGAACTACTACAATTAAACGGAAGAAATGTTTTTTCTGTGACAAATATCTAAGAGACCGTTACGACAATCTGTAATAGGACAGACGGCCGAGCCGGGTCGAAAAGTATTATGCCTAGAGTTCTCTTTTTTTTTGCTTTTTATTTCTCAGAAAGGAACAAGGAATCGTGTCAACCACCACATTTGGAAATCTAGAAACCTTTACACTTCGCTTCCCAAATTGATTCTTATTTGTAACAAGTCATTATCAATGAAATTAGAAGAAGCAGCACCACCACTAAGGGGCACGGACACGGACTATTTTTGAGAAAAAATTTTTCCAAAATTTTTTCAATTTTCTTAAGACAACGTTGCAAAAGTGCAGGCGCGCCGACTTCCACCGTTAGCCGGGGCAGATGCCCCCGACGAAAAAATCCGTGAGGGGCGGTGCCCCCTACGAGAATTATGCAAAATATTCAAATTCTCCTGAAATCACGGGATTATAACATTGGAAACTTTCGCCTGCGGCGGATTCCACTTAAAGTCAATCCTGGTTGCCCCTAACGAGATTTTTGCTTTCGATTTGTTTGCCCCCCACGAGTCAAGTGAAAGTCGGCGCCCCTGCAAAAGTGTGAACTGTCAAATTTGCGATGTTTTTTGATAGCTCATGCACTGTGATGGGACGACTCTTATGCGAATAATATTCAAAAAAATTGAGTATGAAGATGGAAAGCTGGCCTTGTAAAATTCAAGTTTGTGCTCAGCACACGGTCAGAAGGGTATGAACGTTGAATCATTTATAGCTGAAATAGCGCTTGGAGCTCCCTTTTTTCACCCTAATGTTCATATGAAGTCAAATTTTTTATATGGATAGATAAAATATAACGTAGGAGTCAGAGCCTATTATTTGGGAATTTTGTTATCCTTTTTTGGGAAATTTTGGGAAATTTCGATTTCAATCCCTCACAACGCTCATAACCGGTTGAAAACAATGCCATTGTGTTACATTATCCGATACGAGAAACATTTGTTCTACCCCTTTCTTGTTGAGCGCCAGGAGGGCCTTTACGAGGGTAGCCCTAGTGCATATCTCAGCCATCACACTTCGCAGAAAATAATTAGTGCCAAGATGAAGCTATTGGAGCCTAATAAAGATTGAAATTTAAAAATAAAAATTTTGCTGAGCAGACAATCCAAAATTTCGAATTTTCAACTTGTCTGGAAAGAGATGCCCTTCATCATAAAGCTTGCGATCACAACAAAAACCTTTTTAAAGGTAGAGTGTGACGCAGTCCGTAAGTCCGCTTCCAAAATTAATGATATCGCTTGAGGTGACGCTATCGCAGATAATACGCAGAAGTTCGTTTGAGTGGGACCTTGCGTCAAAAGTTTTGATTTCCTGAAAAAATTAGAGCGCTTTCTTTGAAACAAAATTACGTTTTGTTAAAAAAAATTGCGTCACAAATGCCGGACCCAACGACGAAATAATTTTTCTGTACTTTCAGTTTTTGCGCTGCAAAAATTT
>CM055403.1:68623739-68638818 GCA_029228625.1 Pseudolycoriella hygida
GGTCCTGTATATAAACTTCTGCGTATTATCAGCGATAGCGTCACCTCAAGCGATATCATTAATTTTGGAAGCGGACTTTCGGACTGCGTCACACTTTACCTTTTAAGAGGTTTTTGTTGTGATTAAATATTTAATTGCAAATTTTCAAGCCGTTACTTATGTTTCATCCGTTACCTTGTCCACAGCCCCGAAACGGTGTATTTGAAATTCTTCCAGAATATGCTGCATCGTTTGGACACCTCCACATTGACAGAGGGGCGAATCGATTCCATCTGTGCATCAAGTAGGCACAGCAGCCCTGACCGGTGCGAAATCTGTTCAATCGCAGCCAAGTGCGTCGTTGTAGGTTCATTCCGTTTACTTCAGTCCACCAATGCTTTGTTGTGTTGTTCCACCATTTTTTCCACCGCGTTTTTCTATCGTCCATATTGTTGCTTTCTCTGAAGAACTCCCAAAACGGCGAACGTGACGTTAGCCTTGCTGTCGCTGGTGCCAACATTATATCTCTGTGCAGCGTTAGGAACGTGTTCCATTCCAATTTTTCGGCATTCTCTTAAAGCCGAGTCTTCTCGCAGAATGTGTGAATGGGCCCTTACGATTCTGGCAGTTTCCCATGAGAAACGACAACATTTAGTCGTAGTTAACGAAACAAATTTGTAATTGTCAGAAGTAAACCAATTGCTAGTTGTGCTAACAGAAGATTTGATTCTATTTGCAGTAGTAATGATCCCGATGAACTCGCTGAGCCAGAGCCGGAAATGGATCTAGAAATTCAAATGGCATTTAAGGATTTCGTGAAAAGTCAAAATCAAAAATGATAACTTTGCTGTGGTAATGCCAATGTTCCACCAAGCCAGAGGCAAAGCAATCCACAGATAAGACTTAAAAAGCCACAACACATAACATAGTACACACGATGAAAGAAAAAAAAATATTTAAGGAAATAGTTAATAAAACAAAAAAGAAGATCCTTTAAAAAACAAAAACAAAATACTTAATAAAAAGTGCGATGCTCTTTCCTTAGCTTACAGAAACAAACAATAAACTCAGCACAATAAACGTATTGAAAGGAATTGTTGACATTACAATTCTTTTCGTTGAATTTCGAATCATTTTAAAGTTCAGAATTTTGTTTTCTGCTTGACTGTTTCATTTTCAATTTAATTATTTATACATCAAGTGAGAGCAGCATTTTTACATGTACCCTTCTGTTGCCAATCAAGATTTGTTGTATTTTCTTTCTTCTTTAAAATTATACAAAAAAAGAAAAATAAATAAAAATTAGAATCAAAAATACAGCTTTGTGTTTTAAATGCCTTTCAGATGCTAGTCATTTGTTCATCAATCATTTGTTCGTCTTTACTGTGACGTCGTTAATAACGACGTTGGTTGAGTGGTTCGAGTTGCGTGATATCTTCTTACCTAGATAATTTAATGCATAGCGAGCGGTACTGTTCTTTTACACTGATAGCTCAGCGCCAACGTGTACATAAAATACATGCCCCGAAATTGCACGAAACAATGTAAGTGTAATCGCTGTGTAAGGAATGAAACGCTCTTAAGCGAATCAAATCGCAGAAACATAAAGGCGAAAAAAAGACGGCTGCACTAGGCATCTCTTTTTCATACGCGTATTTCTGCGAATCGCAAAGTTATAATTACCGATAAGGCACTAAACAAAAAAACATGGCGGCTTTGTTGTTGTTAAAGTGAACGTGTGGAACATTTGTGAAATTGTTTGTGTTCAACATCGGTTGCATTATGCAATGTTATGCGGCTCGGATACCACAAACGTTCCCACCTGTGTTATAATCGATTTACATAGCCAAATCAGCGAGGGGTTGTCCACTGCTCAAAAAATTTGTATCAAAAATGCCAATTCCCTAAAAAAATTCCACAAAAATTCCAAAAATTCCATCGAAGTTTCAAAAATGCCATAGCAATTCCAAAAACTCCACAAAATTTCCGAAATTCAGAGGTTCCGAAAATTCCAAAAATTCAAGAAGTTCCAAAAATTCCATCGAAATTCCAAAAATTTCATGGAAATTCCGGAGTTCAGAAATTCCGGAAATTCCAAAAATTCCATCGAAATTGCAAAATTTCCACTAAAATTCCAATAATTCCAGAAATTCCATTTTAATTCCAAAAATTCCATCAGCCTTTACCAAAAAAATGAAGTGGATAGCCCCTCGCAAATCAGCTACTGGCTCATTCTATTTCTATTTTGAAAATTATGTAAATGTTATATAGAAACTCCGCGTGGATATTTCGTGCCATTGCTCTTGATTTCGCCAAAACTGGACAAGTGGCAGAGAAAGTGTTCGGCTGTTTCGATCTCTCCGCATTTAGTACAATGAGAATTGTCCACCAGATTCCAGACGTGAACAGATGTTTGTTCGGTTACTGAACCTCTTAATATTTGTCCTGGATTGAGAGACAGGAAGTATTTCGTAGGGTTCTCGTTTGTCGACAGGCAGTTTTTGACTTGTCGAGCCGAGCTCAACAGTCGCCAGTAATTCGCAAGCACTTCGCTCTTCCACTTATCAATGATGGTCTGCAAGGTTGAGAGTGACACCAGTGGTAAAACCAGGCTCTGGACCACAGAACAGCGTTGCAGATGCTCTCTTGGCCAATAAGTCGGCTTTTCGGCAGCGAGATTTGCTGTTTAGTAGCGCTTGACTAAAGTTTGTCATGAGAGTGGAGCATGAGGGATGAGGTGAAGACGCAGCTTCTAAGAATTTTCAAGACTGATTGGCTAGTCTACATCCTTTTCTAGCTCGTGACAGCAACTATCTACATTCAAGCAAACGCTGATAAAACAGTGTTGATCATTTTCCACCTGAACAACTTATCCGTCTAGTATTAACCTATGGATGCGAATCTTGGGCGATGAAAAAAAGTGATGAACAGTTGCTCCTAACGTTCGAGCGCAAGGTACTCCGCACCATATTTGGAGCGATGCGCGAGGTGGCGATGGCGATATAACTTTGAATTGGAACGTAATTTTTACGATGATTTAAGTGATTTTTCACTGCCGCCAGCAGTGGTGAAAGTCCAAAGGCTGAGGTGGGCGGGGCATTTAGCACGCATGGATAAAAACAGGACCCCCTCAAAATTATTCCGTAACGATCCAGAAGGGCGAAGAGGAGTTGGTCGTCCAAAACTTCGATGGATTGATGCCGTCGAACAAGATCTTCGCACTCTCGGAATAAGAAACTTGCAATACGCGGCGCACGACAGGCAGCGTTGGATCGGAATTCTTTGGCAGGCCAAGGGCCACAAGTGGCTGTAGCGCCGAAAAAGTAAAGTAAAAGTAAGAGACAAAGCACTTTCGTTCTCCAGGTGACATGGAAAGTCAACATTGTTTAAAAGCTGACCGGTACTATGTTACCGTGCAAAACAAAGAGTCATCGAAAATCTGTGAGCGGAAGTAAGCGGGTACGATTTACCTCGACGCATATGGCTTCATATCAACCGATCAGCAATTGTCAAGGATGTTGCGCTTTCCTTCTTAATAGATGGAACGTCCAGACGATGAAACACTTGATGGAGAAGAGCGCCATACATCGATTTCAAGGACTCATCGAAGAAATAAACAGTGAAACAACGGAAGCGATGGCTTGGTGGTGACAAATTGAAAGTGGAGATATAAACTCGACCTCAAATCGACATCGATAATGGCCAATTTCATCGGTTACTTTCATTTCATTCACTCTTAGTGCACTATCCATAATAAATTGAGATAGAACACAGCGTTTAACACCTCATCCGAACCCTGCGTTACCCTTACGAATTTGCTTGACTTACCATTGTTTTATGCAAAATGGTATATTTTTCATATTGAGTGAATAAAACCACATTTGGTGCACACTTAAATTCCATAGCGTTTACATAATTTACAAAGTAGAAATACCGATCGAATGGTTCCAAAACATACCGTTCGTCATATTACAGCACATCTGGCTAATTCCAACGGTACCGTCACTTGGGTAAAGAATTTCATCTCTTTCACTCTTTCAATGTGATTTATATTGACATGAGACAAAACACATTCCTTTTCCAGGTCAGGTCATCCGTGCAAATCGCAAAAAGCGATAAAGGAGAGAAAAATTTTGTATGGATTTTTTCATACGAAGTCTTTTCTCTCTTTCATCTCAAGGTTTTTATGATTTGCACGGCGGAGGTGACGTGGTAGCGACAATGTATGGTTTAACGATGGAATTAGCCATTTACTTTGTACACTTTAATAAATTGGTCGAGTTACCACTATTTTCAATGCAAACTGGTAACTTTTGCATACAGGGAGAGAATCATAAGTTTGTGCACTAGACCTGTCCAAAAATGTATGGGAAAATTAAATTGTCGAAAAGTTGTAGGCTTAGCCCGGAAAACGGTGCCAAATGTTCCCCTGAGAAAAAGTTTCTATGGGGCCGATGCTCAAAAAAGCGATTTAGGGAGCGCTCAAATCGAAAAACTGAAAAAAATCGTCGAAAATGGAGTAAATTTCAGATTTGTCCACTTTAGACAAATGTAATGTACCAGATCGATCTTGAAAGCGTGGTTTCCTAGAAAGAATGGCCTGTTGACATTTTAGGCTTCCGTCTGATGTCTGGAGGTCGAAAAACTTCAAAATTGGCGGAACAGACGTTAAAAAACTCGAACTCTAACAGTCGTCAAAAATTCCATTCCTCGCCAAATACATCATATAGGTTGTCGTTCGGAAGCTTATGCACGTGGCTTTCCGATAAAAATCGTTTAACGAAGTTCTGGATAACCGTGCGAAGGTTAGAGTTCAAAAACCGCCAAAATGGCCAAAAAGTTGCACAAATTAGCACACTGAAATCACTGCCAAAAATCCGATTCTCCACCAAAATTCTCATGTGGGGTGTCGTTAGACAGGTAATTGACATGGCTTACCAGTTAAACAATCTGAGATCCGATCTGACTGATTTTGTGGCAGTTGGTGGTTGAAAAAACACCAAAATGGCCAAAAAAGCCTGTTTTGCGAGTTCGCGACCTTTCGAACACTTTCGAAAAATTCCAAAAAAATATTTTTCTAGGTTTCATAAATATAAGAAATTTTTCAGAAGGGAAAACCTGACGAAATCGAAAATATTTTTGGAAAAAACAGCCTAAACAAAATTGCACCGCCCTAGACACCGCCTTTGCACCTAGAGACACCATTTTGGGATATTTTGTAGTCCTACCCTAGGCCTACATTTCCCTTATATAAACAATGAGATACCTATGCAGAAATTTTCCAACGAGCTCCAACACTGCCGGCCACCACATTGGCCTTTGAGTGAGACTCCACAGCTGCTGGGAGCCCAGACGACCCTTTAGACATGTTCACCGTCTGTTCTGGACTTTTTTGATCTAAAATACTCAAAATTGCCTTAACATTCGCTTTCAAGATAGATCTGGAACATTTAATTTGTCTAAAGTGGACAAATCTGAAATTTACTCCATTTTCGTCGATTTTTTTCAATTTTTCAATTTGAGCACCCCCTAAATCGCTTTTTTGAGCATCGGTCCCATAGAAAATTTTTCTCAGTTGAACATTTGGCACCCTTAAGCCTTCAACTTTTCGACAACTTAGGATTTTGGACAGGTCTATTGTGCACCTCTCTTATTTCTCTTTTCACGTATTCGCTTGTTTTTGTGCATGTAAAACTCGATATTCTGGTGGAACAAGTTAAAACGATACGTTGCACAATGTTATGATTCTCCTCCTGTAGTCAGTGAACGAAAATTCATTTGGTTTCTGTTTTCTACCTTAGTTTACATTGCTACGATTTCATTTTATCATTAAAATCTTTTGAAGAAAACACGTCATTTAAGAGGATAGACCAATAAGCACAGAGCATCTAAATCACTTTCACCGTACATCAATCACACGAAACAAGAAGGGGTAGTCGGTACGTCTTTTACAGATGTTTGTACATAGTGTTGAATAGCAGCCTCCAAATCTTATGAATGTGTCGATCTTTCAGATAATGGAAGGGGACATACACATAAGAAAAACGTTAAACTAATGAACAAAAACAAAAACATTTCAGTAGTTTGTCCAACATCAACAGTGGCAGTTGACTAAATGGTATGCCATTCAACAATGTGGCATTATCCACTTCTCTTGTTTGTTTTCGCCAGTAAGAAATCAAGTTCGTTTGGTTACAACATTTATTGCATTATATAATATCGTGCTGGTGTTCATAACCGGACTATGTGATGATCGATAGTTTAATTTAATAACTTTATGTCATCAGTTATTGAAGCTGTCTTTTCGTCTGAAATAAGCACTCAGAAGTTTGAATGTCCCACTGCAAATGGATCATTTCCGCATCCCATTCAATGTGATAAATATTACGACTGCAAAGAAGGCGTCGTTGAAGAAGTCTTGTGTTCAGATGGACTAGTTTTCAACAAGGACCTTGCGAGAGCAGGAAAATGTGATCAAATATTCAATGTGGATTGCGGTGTTCGCACAAAGTTACGTGAGTTTCCATCAATATAACACTGGGCGATACAGATATGAATTTTATTTTAGAAATACCTAGTCCTACAAGTGAGTACTGCCCTAGAAGAAATGGTGTCTTTCCCCATCCTGACGAAACTATTTGTGATATATTTTTCATCTGCGACGATGGCGAACATAGCGAAACAAAATGCGCAAATGGTTTGCATTTCCAAGCGTCTACCGGTCAATGCACTTGGCCGAATGTAGCCAATCGAACCAATTGTGAAGATCAAAAGCGAAAGCTTGTGGATGGTTTTGTGTGCCCTGGTGGACCGAATAAAGATGCATCGGGGCAAGTTATTGTTAATCCTCACTACCCACATCCAACTGATTGCGAATATTTCTACGTATGTGTCAATGACGTCGAACCAAGAAAATTGCGATGCGATGATATGCAAGTATTTAACGAGGAAAGACGGACTTGTGATGATCCCGCTAACGTTCCTGGATGTGAGGACTGGTTCAGCAGTGACTCTCGAAAATAGATTACCGAATCAGATTTTTGTCCTTGGAAATATATAAGTTTTTTGTTTGCATCATCACGATTTTTTTCTTTCAATAACACCCACAACATTTCCGCATTAGAGCAGATCTTTATTTTCAATATAAATGCCAATATTTAGATTTTAGATTAACTTGATGTTGTCGAGCCCTTCCCCGCCAGCTTATCCGCTTTCTCGTTTCCATCCTGGCCAGAGTGACCGGGAACCCAGACCAGCGTGACCTGATTTCTCAGTCCCATCCGGTTCAGGGTTTCCTTCAGATCTTTCACTAGCTTGGATGTCACGACAGGCGACATGAGCGCTTTAATCATCGCCTCACTGTCAGAACAGACTCTAATGCTTTCCCCACCTGCCTCCTGCTCTCCCATCAGTGCCGCAAAAATTTCAGCCTTAAAGAAGTCGGCGAACTCACCTAGGTGATGTTATCTTTTCGCCGACAATTCCGTAGAGAATACTGAAGTTTTAGAGCCGTCAGTATAGCTCACAATTCGTTCCTCTGATAGGCGGCTTGGCCAACCTTCCAGCCATTCAGACCTGCTCGGTAGGACAGCCTCGAAACGCCTAACGAAGTCTGTCTCAGGTTTCATTTGGTCCTCAGGCATCGCAAAGACCTCGTTAATGATAGCCTTCATGATTTTCCCATGGCCCGAAATGAAATTTGGAGTCCAGAGATCTTTCTGAGACAGCTTTCACCTTCAATGCCACATGGACCGGTGGCAGGTTAATGAACGTCTCCATAGCCGCCGTAGCTGTCGATTTCATAGCTCCGGTAACACAAATGCATACCAGCATTTGAATCTCGTTCATCTCTTTCCTCGCACTCCTAATGTCGAGCCTCGGCCGTCATACAACACAGCCGTGACTCATCATAGGTCTGATGACTGATCCACAGTGTAGTCTTGGATGGTAGGCCCCTGTATATGTCCTTGACGTGCTCGATCCAGTTCAACTTGCGATCAAGAATTACTCCCAGATATTTCACCGACACTCCGTACCTGTTCATGACCCGACGTTCTCTTACTAAAGAGCACTATGTCAGTCTTGTCCGGGTTTACTCTAAGGCCGTTGTCTCTACACCATTGCTCTACTATCCTCAGCGAGTACCTCATTCTATCACCCGGTGTGCTCTCAAACTTACCACTACTGATCAGAATTGCCAGACCGTCCGAGTACCCTTGAGCGAAAATTACTTCGTCGCTTTAGCCTTCTTTTTTTTTTTTTTTTTTTTTTTTTTCTCAAGGGAGGAAACCTTCAAAAGGCACCTGGTCCTCCTGAACCCAGGTAGTGTTGGATTTTTACCAACTAAAACCTCCTTCCTTGATCGCCACGCTCTCGTCTCCCCGGAACCGCCTCACAGCATTACTTCGGGGAGGGGCTGTGCTTTCGCACCTACTTTCTCAGATCAACTGCCAGTCTTCGTTGATCGTCTCTCCATGCACGTTGTAGCTTCACCATTATCTTCGCAATTGCGTTGTCCGCTACTTTCCACACTTCTTCGTCGCGACACATTTCCGATATTATGTTGTCGGCGTTTACGTCTGGCCTGCTCGCGGCTATCAGCTCACATCGTTCCTGTTCAAAACGGGGACAGACAAACACAACGTGCTCTGCGGTTTCTTTCTCTTCAACGCATGTCACGCAGAAAGGTGATTCCGCGTGTCCAAACCTATGCAGGTACTTCCTGTAGCACCCATGACCCGACAGGAACTGCGTCAGGTGGAAGCTAACCTCTCCGTGTTCCCTATTTACCCATGTGGTTACGTCCGGGATAAGCCTAAGAGTCCACCTTCCATTTTCCGCGGAGTCCCACTCTCGCTGCCATTGACTCAGTGATTCGACTCTTACTTGTGCCCTCACTGTTTTGGTGTTTTGGCCCCCCCTTTCCTTCAGTCTGTGGCATTCACTGTCTTCCATCAGCATTATGCATATAGGCATCGTTCCTGCTATCACACATACCGCTTCCGAGGAAATCGTTCTGTATGCGCTTGCTACCCTTATGCTTGACAACCTCTGGGTTTTTATCAACCTCCTACGGTTCCTCTTTGTGTCTAACGCCCTTATCCACGCTGGTGCCCCGTAGCGCAGTATCGAGAGGGTAACACTTGCTAGGAGCCTCCTTTTACTGCTGCGCGGTCCAAACCCATTCGGCATTATCATGGCCAGTGCTGCATTGGCTTTCATTGCCTTTTCGCACGTATAATCTACGTGGGCATTAAAGTTTCCACGATCGTCTAACATGACTCCAAGGTGTTTTAGCTGGCGAGTGGATGTGATCTCGTTCCCCTCGATGGTCATTACAATCCGCTCAGTTTTCCGACAATTGCTCACGAGCATGATCTCGGTTTTCTGATGGGCCAGCTTCAGTTTAGCCATTGTCATCCAACTTTCTACAGTTTCCAACGCCTCTTTCGTGACGACTTCCACCTCCAACTTTGACGTTCCGATAACTATGAAAATTAGGTCGTCGGCAAAAGCACTCGTCGTAACCCATCTTGGCAGCTGCAGCCGCAGCGCTGCGTCGTACATCGTATTCCACAGCGTTGGTCCTAATATGGATCCTTGTGGAACACCAGCTGTGATGTCTACCATCTTTTTCCCTTCCCTGGTATCGTACATTAGCACCCGCCGTTCGAAATAGCTTTTCATTACCCTGCAGAGGAAATCGGGGACTCTCATAGCATGCATTGCCTTAGCTATCTCCGTCCAGCTTGCGTTATTAAAGGCATTTTCAACGTCTATCTTCGTTATAACGCAGAAGCGGTTCCCTGTTCCTTTTTTTCTTTCGCGCCTTGTCGGCAATCTCCATAACTCTTTCTATTGCTTCGATCGTCGATCTTCCTTTTCGAAATCCGAATTGGTCGTCTGACAGTCCGTGCTCACCCTCTGTGTTTTTGTGTAATCCGTTCCGGATCATGGCCTCCAGCAGTTTTCCCATACCATCCAGCAAACATATAGGTCTATATGATGGTTCACCTTGTGGTTTCCTTGGTTTTGGTAGTAGGACCAGTTTCTGTTTCTTCCATATATCAGGAAAATTTCCGTCGTCGAGGCACTTCTGCAATGTCAATCTGAGCATGTCCGGCTTTATGCATGCCGCCGTCTTCAAAACTACATTGGGGATCCCATCTGGTCCTGGCGCCTTGTTATTTTTCAGCTTTTTGACAGCCGTCTGAATCTCTTCTATAGTGATCACCCGGTCCTGTCTGTCTTCAATTTCATCGTCGTAAGGAGTTTGCGGCCATGCGACCTGTTCATGTTGCGGGAATAGCCCTCTCACTATGGCTCCTAGCTTCTCAGGACAACTTTCTTTCGGCACTGATGAACCTCTAATTTTTGTCATCGCTATCCTGTACACGTTTCCCCATGGATTTGCGTCAGCTTCCTGGCACAGCTTCTTAAAGCAGTTTCTCTTGCTAGCTCGGATTACCCGCTTTAATGTTAGTTTTGCCGTACGATGTTCGTCTCGCCTCGCGGCTCTGGCACTCTCACTTTTGGCCCGCTGCATCCTCCTTCTTGTCCTGAAGCAGTCTGCGCGCAAGAGCCTAATTTCGTCGTTCCACCAAAATGCCGATTTTCGTTTATTCTTCGGTTCTATCCTTCTTGGCATCGCTACGTCGCATGCATGCACCAATACTTTCGTCAATTCTTCTGCCGATTTCTCAACGCCTTCGTCTTCTGATTGGAGGTATTCCTTGAAAGCTTCTTGATCGAAATTTCTCGTCTTCCATCTCCGCTCTCTTACTTGATTCATCTGCCTTGCCGCCACCGTACTCTTTTTCAAAGTGTACCTCAATGCCTGGTGGTCGCTGTATGTGTAGCTTTCATCCACTCGCCAATTCAGACTTGGTACTAGTGTTGGACTACAGAATGTCACGTCAATAATCGACTCTCGTCCATTCTTGCGGAAAGTAGTTGTGTTTCCCACGTTTACCAGAACCACATTCAGTCTAGCTAGCGCTTCTTGTAGAATGAAGCCTCTTTCGTTTGTAAATCTACTGCCCCACTCAACTGCCCATGAGTTAAAGTCGCCTCCAATGTTGACTGGGCTTAATCCCGTTAGCTCTCCTGTGAGTAAGTCTAACATTCGTTCAAACTGTTCAATCGTCCATCTTGGTGGTGCATAACAGCTGACAATATACACTCCGTCAATTTTCGCAATCACGAATCCTTCGTGGGTGCCTGATACAACTTCTTGTATGGGATACTTTCCCGTCGTCAATATTGCGGCCATCCCGGCTCTGTCAACAGCCCAGTTACCGTTGTTTTTATTAATTCGGTACGGTTCTGCAATAATTGCTACGTCACATTTTTGCTCCGCTGTGGCTTGCCAAAGAAGTTGTTGTGCCATGTCACAATGATTAAGGTTTATTTGGATCACTTCCATTCTTGTCCCGTCTTTGATTTAAGCGCCTGTTTATAGACTGGGCATCTCGCTCCACCCGTCACGTGGTCATTTTCTGACGTGCACAGCAGGCATTTTGGTGGTTTCGTGCAATCTCTTGCTAGGTGGTTTTCTTCCCCACATCTCCTGCACAACTTGGATCTATCTTCGTTCTTGCAGTTCCTTGCTTGGTGTCCAAAGTCCATGCACTTAAAACACCTTTCCAACTGCTGGGCTTCCCTCAACGCTTTAGCCTTCTGAGAGCATCCTCTAGATACTAGTGATGCACTTTGTTATCATCCATGAAACATCCAAGTGCAATTTCCTCCACTTCAAAAGATATCTCTACCTTAGCCACCAGACTGTGCAGAGAGGAATCAGTAGATTTATCCTACCTCCGTCACTCAGGGGAGTGCAAGGGAACGAAAAAGCTAGCTGGTCAGTTGGCCAGAGAGGGAAGCAGTTCCACATTCATTGGGCCAAAACCTGCTGTCAGCAGACATGCGGGCTTAATTAAGTCTTTAGTGAAGGCGAAAATGAATTGGTGCCACCAGGATAGATGGTTAACGCTCCCAACCTGTAGGCAATCTAAAGAATTTTTGATCGGATGTAATGCCGAAAACACAAAATTTCTGTTGAGCCTCAACCGACATGCAGTGGCTGATGTAATGATGGAAATGGATTTCGGAGCTGATAAATTGAGAACCACTTGGTTTGGTTAACAAAAGTAAAGTAACATTTATTCATTATAATTCAGTTAAAGAAAATCGTTACACGATGTACAAAGACTTGCCTGATGCAACGTTAACAAAGTTAGTTCAATTTCTCTTACAACACTCCAACTAAATTGAAATAATCTGAAAGAAGAAAAGGTAAATTCAAAATATTAAACCCATACCTTCTGATCAAAATAAATGCTTCATGAAATTCAAAGGTTTGGTCAGAACATCTGCCACCATTTCGTCGGTTGCAATGTGCACCAAAGTGATTCGCCCAGATTCGATATGTTCTCGCAGATAATGATGTCTCACATCAATATGTTTCGTTCATGCACTATATCCGGGAGTTTTAGCCAAATCCAATGCACTAATGTTATCACAAAAAATTTTCAATGGTAAAAATTCACCACCAAAATTGAATTGATCTTCAAATTGATTGAGCCAAGCTGATTCTTGTACGGTTGACGACAAAGCCATATACTCGGCCTCTGTTGTTGATAAAGCGATGGTCGGTTGTCTTCGACTGCACCAAGAAATTGCACCACCTTGACTCGTAAATACGTAGCCGCTGCATGAACGACGATCGTCAATGTTCGAAGCCCAGTCAGCGTCACAGAATGCCGAAACGATGCTTGGTGATTTTATTGAATATTGCAACTTTGCGTTTATCGTTGCTTTTAGGTACCGCAGAACTCGTTTTGCTGCAATCCAGTGCGCCTTACCAGGATTGTTGTTGTATATGCTAAGCGTATTTACGGCGAACGAAATATCTGGTCGTGTGCCTTGAGAAATATAAAGCAAGCCTCCCACCAATTCGCGATATGGCATCGTTGACATTTCTTCTCGTTCGGATAACGATTGTGGTGACATACTTTTGCTGAGCTTTTGATTTAAATCCATTGGAGTTGTGACAGGTTTGCAGTCGACCATATTGAACTTGACCAGAAGATCAGCGATATGACGTTTTTGATCGACAAAAATTAATCCATTTTCGCGATCACGGTTTATTCTCAATGTCGAGGTTGTATTTTACAGAAATCGCCAACAGCATTCGGATTGATGTGTACCGAACCACCGGTGAAAACGTTTCACCATAATCGATCCCTTGTTGTTGCGTAAAGCCTTTCGCCACCAAACGAGCTTTGTATCGTACTATTTTGCCATCTGAATCTCGTTTTGTTTTGAAAACCCACTTGCAATGGATAGGTTTTCGATTCGGAGGTAATTCTGTAAGTTGCCATGTATGATTCTCTTGCAATGATTTGAACTCTTCGGTCATGGCAGCCTTCCACACTTTAGAATTTATGTTGCTCAGAGCTTCTTCCACTGTTGACGGATCGTCCGAAACAAAGCCATTCACGCAATATGTCACGAAATCCGGAAACATTCTAGGCTTCGGTACTCTTTCACTACGCCTGAAATTTGGCAATGAAATCGTTTCAGTCGTCGGTACTAAGTTTTGGCCAAAAACATTCGGTAAAATGTCGTTAATTTCGTTCGGTGCGTCGTTGCTTTGAAGTGGAAATTGGTCGGTGATTAATTCGTTCGTCTCTCCAACTTGAATCGGATTTTGTTTATCGGAATCCAATTCACTTTCGAAATACGGGAAAACGTCTCCAACTGACTCATGCAGTTCTTCGGTGGTAGGAACGTTGCGAACGAATTCGTTTTCGATGAAAAACACATCGCGACTAATCGTGAGTCGCTTCGTAACTGGATGTCTCAAACGGTATCCTTTTGTGTTCTCACAGTAGCCAACGAAAATCATTTCAGTTGATTTCGAATCAAATTTTCGTCGAAACTTTTTCGGAATGTGCATCATAGCTTTGCACCCGAAAATTCTCAGATGACTCAAATTTGGCTTTTCACCTGACCACATTTCTTCTGGGGTCCTTCCATGACCTCTTGTTGGCGAACGATTAATCAAGTAAACGACGGTTGCGACAGCTTCAGCCCAAAAAATTTTCGATAAACCAGCAGCAATCAATGCACTTCTCGCTCGTTCGACTATCGTGCGATTCATCCGTTCAGCTAACCCATTTTGCTCGGGCGTGTACGGAGCTGAAGTCTGATGGATGATGCCACATTTTTGCAAATATTTTTCAATATCTGAGCTAATAAATTCGCCACCGTTGTCCGTTCTCAATATTTTGATCACTTTGTTCATCTGCTTCTCGTACATAACTTTGAAAGTTTCGAAAATTTCCTGAAATTTCCTTTTGAGAAAAAAGACAAAAACTTTCCTCGAAAAATCATCAATCAGGGTCAAAAAATATTTAGCTGCATTAAACGACTGTACTTCCATGGGACCACACAAATCGGAATGAATTAAATGCAAAACTGATTTCGCACGTGACCCCTCTTTCGGGAATGGTAAACGGGATTGCTTGCCTTTGATACATGGAACACAAACGTTATTGTTGTTAGGATCGGTGAACGAAATTCCAGTGGCTAAATTATTCTTGAGCTTCAAAAGATCTGATTTATTCAGATGTGCCATTCGTTGATGCCAAATATCACTCGTCGCTGTGCCATTTTTCGATACAAAGCAATGTTTTTCACTTAAGTTCGATGTGTGAAGCTTGAACATGTTATTGATGTGTTCACCGGTAGCAATAACAGTTGAATTTTCGTCCAATACTTTGCAGCCAGAGTTATTAAAAATGACGGTGTAACCATCATCATCATCATCATCATCACACTTTATAGACCGTATGTACCTTTCGGTGTGAGGTCTTTACTACTGATCATGGACCACCCTTCTCCATACCCCCCTATCCTGTGCCAAGGAGATGGTTTGTTTGCCTAGAGAAAGTCCCCTAACTTCTAAATCGGATTTAATTGAGTCTATAAACCTTCTCCTTGGCCTACCCCTGGGACGCACACCCGGGACTTGAGCACCCAATATCCTCTTTGGTAGCCTGCTATTACCCATCCTCTGAACGTGCCCGTACCACCG
>CM055403.1:68663003-68692304 GCA_029228625.1 Pseudolycoriella hygida
CTCCTTGCAAGTGTTACCCTATCGATATTGCGCTACGGGGCACCAGCGTGGATACAGGCGGTAGATACGAAGAGGAATCGGAGAAGGCTTAATAGAGCCCAGAGGCTGGCAAACATAAGAGTAGCAAGCGCATATCGAACAATATCCGTAGAAGCGGTATGTGTTATAGCCGGGACAATGCCCATATGCATAACGCTGACAGAAGACAGCGAATGTCATAGAAAGAAGAGAATGGAGGGTCAAACTACCAAAACAGTTAGGACGAAATTAAGAGCCGAATCACTGAGACAGTGGCAGCAAGAGTGGGACTCCTCGGACAAGGGAAGGTGAACCCATAGACTCATACCAAAAATAACGACATGGGTACAGAGAAAACATGGAGAGGTTAATTTCCACCTGACACAGTTTCTGTCTGGTCACGGATACTTCAGGAAGTACCTGCACAGGTTTGGATTCACGGAGTCACCTTTCTGCATGACATGCGATAGGCAGGAAGAGACTGCGGAGCACGTGTTATTCGTCTGCCCCCGCTTCGAACAAGAACGAGGAGAGCTGTTGACTGTGAGTAGGCCAGATGTAAGTGCCGAAAACATAATATCGGAGATGTGCCGCGATGAGGAGGTGTGGATAGTGGCGGATACTGTAGTTGCGAAAATAATGACGAAGCTGCAAATTGCATGGAGAGACGATCAAAGAAGACTGGCAGTTGATCTAAGAGAGTAGGTGCGAAAGCACAGCTCCTCCCCGAAGTAATGCTGTGAGGCGGTTCCGGGGAGAAGAGAGCACGAAGACTAAGGAAGGAGGTTTTAGTTGGTAGGTCATTAAAGTTAATGGAATCCAACACTACCTTGGTTCAGAAAGACCGGGTGTCTATGAAGATTTCCTCACCCTTATAAAAAAAAAAGATACATAGAGACATAGATAGATCGTTGACACACCACACAGGAATAAAATTGTTATTACTTGCAAAGCAGAGTTGACCATTTTTCCATAGGAATTGGTCATATATCATATATATCAGATATCTCAGCCAATTTTCAACCGATTTTGATGAGTGAGGGCTTGTTTGAAAGCTGCTGCTTTTTTTAAAATAATTTGGAGGGGGAGGGGGCGAGGGGAAAAAACTTCTTGTCCCAAAGGTTTTTGTATGGAGTTTTTTGGGTTTGTGGACGTTTTTTTGGTGGTGTGGGGACTGCGTCACGCCCTCCGCTACCGCTGCGGGCATGATAGACATTTTACGA
This sequence comes from Pseudolycoriella hygida, assembly GCA_029228625.1. Lineage (NCBI taxonomy): Eukaryota > Metazoa > Arthropoda > Insecta > Diptera > Sciaridae > Pseudolycoriella > Pseudolycoriella hygida. Next base: position 68,664,245 of record CM055403.1, read on the forward strand.
ACTTTTTAGATAAGATAAAATTTGCAAACCTTATCATGCCAGCAACGGTAGCGGACAGCGTGACGCAGTAGCCACACCCCAAAAACGAAGTCCACAAACTCAAAAAACGCCACACAAAAACCTTTGGGACAAGGATATATACGCGAACTTTGGAGTTTTTCCCCCTGCCCCCCTCCCCCTCCAAATTTTTTTTATTAACATTATTATGTCGCAACAGCTTTCCAACGAGTCCAGACTCATCAAATTCGGTTGGAAATTGGCTGATATATCGAGGTTTGAAAATGACTTTATTCTATGGATCTTCGATTTTTCTATTGTTCTCATTAAACTGTTTTTCTGTTCTGCCTATCTATCTATCTTCAAAATGAAATGGTGGAAAAACTGAACAACATGCTACTAGGAGTGAAACTGGTTAAGAGCTCATCGCTCCAACTGCTTGGGGCTCCAGTCTTGCTGCCGATTATACCAGAGTCTTTGGCAGCCGGCCTAAATATGGTGAAAAATCTGTGTAAACGCTTAACTTCTCTTGATGTTCACCCCGCTTTACGACTACTTCGGCAGTCACTTCCAGCGCCAAGATTTCAACATTTACTTCGATCATGTCCCACATTCACCTATGCGAACCAGCTCATCGAAATAGATGAATTTTACCGCTGCACACTAGAGGCTGTCACCAACAACGAGTTGACCGACAAAGCCTGGACTCAAGCAACACCTTGTAATTTTGCGGTCTTGGCATTAGGAACTTGGTTGACCTTTCCCACCCGGCATACTTCTCATCGGATTACCAGTCGCAAACTCTATCCAATCAAATTCTGACCAAGTTCAATCAAAATGTTTTAAACGAAAGTTTCATCGCGGAATACACCGTAGACCTGAATCCGACAACCGATGAGCATGAAATATTTCAACATCATTGGGATTACCTACGATCTCATAAAATTCACGACGAGATATTGTCCTCCAGCGGTCCCACAGATTGGGCACGGCTACTTGCATCATCTACCAAATCATCCTCAAAGTGGTTGCAAGCGGTCCCCTCCCATCACTTAGGTCTGCTCATGGACAACGACACGGCCAGAGTTGCGGTTGCCTTGAGACTCGGCACCAATGAAAATGGTCCATCCTGACGGACATCACCCCCTATCGTGCAACACTACAAAGGGGAAATACTCCAGACACTCGGAAATTAACAAAGTCGGCGTTCAGCTCCGCTGAGTTTCCCAACAAGCTTGAATCACCTAGACTATCGGGTCGTGATGACAAACGTCCTGATGGCTTAACCAGCTATCCATGGAGTCACGGCAAATCTCTGATTTGGAATGTAACCGTGGTGAACACTGTAGCCTCGACATATTTAAACGTGACCTCGTCGAATAGTGTAGCTGCGGCGGACCTGGCTGAACGATTTCAGCATAACATTGACATAGACTTGAAAACTCAATATCTATTTACACCGATGGCTTTCAAAACCCTTGGTGCCATTGGTCCCGAAACCGGACTATTCCTTAAGAAGTTAGGAAAACTGATGGGTGAACCCCGATCGCTTGACTTTTTAATGCAACGAATTTCTATTGTCATTCAGCGTGGGAATGCTGTAAGTGTTCATGATAGCTTCTGTGATATTGTTTATAATGATTGTATATAAATGTTCTATCTATCAATCTACCTATCTATTACTGATTTTCGATCTTGAGAGCTAGACAGCTGATCTCTCTGAAATTTTCACTGAACGTCAGTCAGAGTTTGGCCAGGAGACTTTTTTAACGTTTAAAGAAAATGGCTGCCAGCTGTCAAAGTAACGCCATCTTGGATTTTTCGCTATATTCTGAATTAGAATACCTAGTCATTGGGTATCTTCGGCAAAGTTATATGTGTTCCGAAGGTAGCCGAAGGTGACACGAAGTGTTTCAAAGGTCGTCTAAGGGGACAACTCAGTGGTGAATAGGCGATTGATAGAAATGCTGACGGGGCTCAATTTGTTAGGATACTATCTCAATAAGACGGGACTTAATGATGATCCGAACTGTAGAAAGTGCGGCAACGTACCTGAAACATCAAAGCATTTCCTATGTAAGGATCGGAGTGGATCGACCCACACCTCACCCACAATTTTAGCGGGTCGACCCACACCTGACCCACAGTTGCAGAAGCCACAGAAATCGTTTTTTTGCGTGTTCTAAAACTGTGGGTCGACCGCTAAAATTGTGGGTCCCGTGTGGGTCGACCCACTCCGATTCTTATTCCTATGCCATTGCCCGGCTTTAGCAAGCCTAAGGACGAAGCATTTGGAAGACATTTATCTCACCAAAGAAGTATTGGCAATTATCACAGACAGCGGCTGCCTGGACGCACCAATGACGCACAGCAGCGTCAGTGATAAATGGGTGTAAAACTTTTAAAAACATGACCTCATCACATCACCATTTCATTATTACTCAACATTCATCGCAATAACACCATAGGCCAATCATGGAAGACGGAGTACAATGGGCCCAACAGGGATGGTCTGCGTACTTTATTTTGTATTATAGTTTTTAAGGAATTGTATTTCAATACAGAAATGGTTTTGTTCTCTATGGAGTTTTGGCACATCAAATCGACTACATGTCATAATCGAGCCACAGGCGTTGTTTTGAGAAAGAGTGTTCACACGTTTTCGTAATTCCATTCATTTCCGTGCTCTTCAAAAAGTATCTTTAGGTTGTTGCTAGGTACGTAAGAGGGCTGAGTACCGCCTAAATTATTTTAAGTCACTGCTGAACTCAATAAATAATAAATCTTGCTCAGTGCTCGTGCTCACTCAAGTCCATTGAATTTCCGGGATTTTCGGCCAAAACTTTTGTGAAGCCAAGAGTCATTTTTTGGAACATAAAGTTCAAGTTTCTGTGCCTCGCACGATTCTAATCATGAAATTCTTCAGATTTGTGGGTGTAATTGGAGCGGTACGTGACAAACCAATACAAAAAGAATTAAAATTGAAGTTAACATTTTCAAATTCAATTCGATTTCATTGAATAAATTCTTACAACGTTGTAGAAACACAATCGAAAAAACAAAATCGAGGAAACAAAATAAAGAAAACAAAAAACAAAAGTAAATTCAAATTTCAAAAATATACATCCTACATCATGGTGCACTTGGACTCGTTGTTTGAGCTTTCAATGCGAACACGTTTAGCTGGCGAATGTTCCATGTTCAAGCGTCGTTCTTCCACTCTCAAAAGCTTATCGTAGGCTGAGAGTTCCAAATCCAATGAAACCTTGGTGTCCATTAAATCTTTATATTTGTCCAAAAGCTGAGACATTTCTTCGCGAACAAGGATTATTTCTTCGTTTATTTCGGCGGTACGATCCTTTGCTTTACCCAGGAGAGACTCAAGGTCACGGATGTGCGCACCTAAAAATGCATTGGCTTTTTGCAATTCGACTATTCTGGCATCACCCCAAACGACACCAGAGCAACTAAAAGACACATAATCCAATGCAGTTTTCATACCTTTGGCGTTACACTCCAATTGGTATTTTTCAAGTAACAACTCAATTTCGATTCGGTTGGAGAGGATTTGGTCAATAGATTCCTTACGGACTTCTTGCAGGGACTGTCGAAAGTCGGATTTGTATTGTTCATTAAGATGGCAACTTCGTTCGCCACATTTCATTTGGAAACGAGCTTTCGTTTCGTTCAATAGTTGTGCGTGTAATTTATCCTTTAAATCGCAATCCTTACGTAGACATCGCAGTTCGCCCTCCAAACCGACACGACTTAAAGCGGTCTCTGTCAAAAGCTTTTTGGAATTTTCCAATTTCTCGCAAAGTTCCTTTACCTCAAGCACCGAATTTTCCCAGTCGTTGCGAGACTTGTCAAGTTCAGCAACAATTTCGTTGTAGCTATTTTGGATTTCTTTGTACTTTGATTCGTACAAGGAAGCTGCGTCTTCAGAAATTCGAGCGACGTCACACATCTTCTCATACTTTTCTTTGAGCTCAACGTTCATTTCCAACAAACGAGTTGATTTCAATTGCAATTTTGTCTTTTCCAGAGCTTCTTGGTTGAGTAATTTACGAGTGTTGGACAGCTCAAGCTCGTACGTGCGCTTCAGGCCGTCAGTTTGGTGCTCCAATTTTTCATCGGAGGTTTGCATCACAACTTTCAACTGAGTATTTTCACGCTCCAACTTTCTCATACGATCGATGTAACCAGCCAGACGGTCGTTGAGACTTTGAAGTTCATTTTTTTCCAGAAGACGATTCTGACGAATTCCGTTGAATGCACTGGATGGTCTGTTCGTGCTGTCAATTTCATGAGGTCGCTGGGTTCCTTCCACATCGACTAACGGAGTGCTTGACAAAATTGGTTGGAAGCTTCCATCAACCATTCGAGGACTTTTATCAACAGACTTTTTTTCGGCGTTCATTTTTCACACTAAAACGAACTTACGTAACATTTTCGCCTCAATTTGACTAATAGGAACTTACGGTAATGGTTTCAATAAAGAACAACGAACAATTCACAGGATTAAAACCGAGATTTAAATTCAGTTAGTCACGTTTATCACACAAAACAATGTGTTCCTATCGGTGAAGACTACTCGATTTATTCAACAATTTTTGTTAACGAAAAAGAGAAATGATATCAAAGATGGCGCTGCTTTATTTGATGAACCCCATGAACCATTGATGAACAATCTATGCATGGCCAGAGAAATGAACTAGGTACGTCTCGGCCAAATTTGTAAGAATGTAATATTAGGAACTGTGTCATTTCCAAAGGACTTTCTTAATTACGAATAAATATGCTGAACATGTAAGGCTTTACATTATAGAAAATCATCCACTTTTGCCAAATAAACCAATGGCCTAAATCCATCCCTCTGACTCCCTTTTCGCCTCGCAATGTTTAGAGCGTCAATCCAAGGGACTTGCTTGTTATTTTCAATCCAATATCTGTTTTTACAGAAATTAAAACCGACCTCTTTTTTGTGAATCATATGGGCGCGCGGAAGCCATGCGCCCGTGACGCAAGTCCACATGCGTACAAAAAATTAAGAATTTTTTTTCGTAGACGGTGGAACTATGCACTACGTTTTGACGTATTTCCCCCTGAGACCTAGTTTTTCGGATTCTACGTAAAATTTTGATTGAAATCGACATTTTATTCATTAAAATCGGTCCTGTGGATCCGAAGATATGACCTTTAGAAAATCGTCATTTTCCATACAAAATGTGGGCGACATGAATTGACGCCCAGAGAATTAACGTCAGAGCAGAATTTTAAGGAATTAACGCCCGGGGAATTATCGCCCGGGAATTATCGCCTGGACAAATGTGACAGTAATTTAAAGCGGGTAAATTCGTACAAGGAAAATACACAATTTGTATAAGGAGAATGTCATTCCGGTGTTAATTCCTCGCCGGGCGTTAATTCTCCGGGCTTTAATTCCCGTCACCAAAATGTGCTATTTCATAGAAGTCAAAGTTAATGGGAACATCCTACGTTAGTTAGTGGGTGGGTTAGTTAGTTCCAGAACCATTTGTATGAAAACCGACTTTTTTGGTTCGGGCTGAAAACAGCTCGATAACTTTTTTTGAAATTTTGCAGGGACCTTCGGTTGGGCCATATGAAATTTTTAAAAAGGGGGACACCGGCCTCGTTTGGGCGCCAGGGCTCTTAGAAGGCGTCATATAAAAGAATGTTCTGTATGTGTGTGTGAGTGTGTTCAAAGAATGAGTCAAATATGAGCAAAATTTTTTGACTGGAGATAGATTTTTGGTGTCAAAGGAAAAGTTGTTGGGTTGGGTGTGTATGTGTAGTGTGTCAGGGTGACCAACAAAATTGCTTGGTGGGAAAATTAATTTTAATTAATTTCGTTTTTTCCGCTTGGCCGCTTTTTTTCCTCAAATTTTTTTTTCGCCGGAAATTTTTTTTTCGCTAGAATTTTTTCCCCGGAATTTTTTTTCACCGAATTTTTTTTTTCGTCGGAAATTTTTTTCGTTTAAATTTTTTTTCGCCGAAATTTTTTTTCGCTGGAATTTTTTCGACGGAAATTTTTTTTCGCTTGAAATTTTTTTTCGCCGAAAATTTCTTTCACCGGAAATTTTTTTTTCGCCGAAAATTTTTTTGCCGAAAATTTATTTGAAACGCAAAGAGAAAGAAAAGAAATGCGTCAGAAATGCCGGACCCACCGACGTAATAATTTTTCCACGCTTTTAGCTTTCATACGCAAAAATTTGATTTTCTGTACAAAACTACGCCATACATACCATATAGTCAAATTTTTGCGCTGTGAAAGCTGAAAGAACAGAAAAATTTTAACATTGGGGGTCCTGCATTTGTGACGCATGTTTTAATCAAAAATGAAAACATTCCAAAAAATTGTTTGCGTTTCAAAGCTTTAAGCGTCGCGTTCCCCCAATTGATATCAGTTGTTTTGGAAGAAGGGAAGAGGACTTGCGTCACATTTCCTTTTTGAATTGATTGATTGATTGATTGATATATAATTTTATTGTCTACTATTTTCTAGCTGACATGGAAAAAGAGTAGCTATGACTGCTGCCATAGCTCTCGTTAAAAAACCATGAAATCGTTATAATATTTGATTAACATTAATAACTTTAACATAGAGAAAGGATCAAAAACAAATATTACAAAAAACAGAATCAAAATCAAGTGAAATAATTAACGAGTATATAAATGAAATGAATTCAGGTCAAAATATTTAAAAAATAAATAAATAAAAATGGTTGAAAGAACATCGTCAAAATATTTTAAAGATAAATAAATAAAAATTGTTGGAAGAACATCGTCAAAAGTTGAATATAAAATTTGCCAAATCAGCATAGTCAAAAATATAAAATATAGATTGCTAAAATAGCTCGTCAAAAATGCTCCATCGCGTCTAAGAAGATGCCAAACATCCAAGTCAGAGAACATCATGTCAACTGCATTAAAAAAAACGTTACCTTTTTAGGAGCTTCAAAAATTTAAGAATAATCAATCACCGGATGAGTGCTTTCGTTTTTATGACGCAGTAGTGAAAAGAAAGCACTAAATAAACACATTATCCAACCATGCCAAATTTATCAAAGACCGAGTCATGGAGCTTATGGACCTCATTTCTGAACTCGCGATACGGAAGAGTTGGATCTACGTGGTTTGCAGCAAGGTTGAATAGCCGGCATGCGAAGTTGAAAGGCGAGAATTGTGAGTACTGATTAACGGAACCCGTGATTCTAATTAATGAGGATTTTCGCAAAACTCGCGAGCCATCATCCAACTTAATCTTGTCGCGAATGAAACGAGAGTTCACTCTTCCAGTCAAAACATCGTGGATGAAGAAAACTGCTGCATTGGTTCTACGTCTCAGCAAAGATTTCAGATTGAGTTCATCACACCTATCAATGTAAGGGCGAAGACGGTAGCTATCATCGTCTTCACTGACAAATCGATCGCGATTAGCGTACAACACGAACTGTCTTTGAATACTTTCTAACGACTGGATGTGAACTGCTTGATGAGGTGCCCAAATCGTACTGGCAAATTCCAGATGAGAGCGAACTATGGCGGAGTAAAGCATAGTGGCTGTGTCAACATTAAAACGTCCATAACATTGACGCTTAACAAATGAAAGCATAGACTTAGCTTTATTTATCGACAGTTCCCAGTGTTCATTAAAGGAATAACTATTGTCATACGTAACACCAATGTCCTTCACATTATGAACACGTTTGATCGTCTTGCCGTTCATGTGGTACTCCGCTAATATAGGCGAGCGCTTTCGAGATAGGGTGATTATTTTACATTTGTCAGTATTTAGCTCAAAGTCATTATCAGAGCACCATTTAATAAAATTGTTTATTGAATCTTGCATGTAATGTGTGTCTTCGATTGTGGTGATGCTGTTATGAACGATTTTCTTATCATCAGCCAGGTTGATCTTTCTTGTTGGACCAGAAGGGCAATCAGAGTCGTCGAAGAACACCAGAAACATCAATGGACCTAATATCGATCCTTGACCGATTCCAGATAGAACATCTATCAAATCTGATTTGGTGGAGTTTATCTTAACCCTTTGCTTCCTTCCTTTGAAAAACGAACGGAACCATAACACGACTGAGTTGCAGATTCGGTACTTGTCGGAAGATAGCTTAATCGTCAGTTTAGGAGATCGTATAACGTCGAAGGCTTTATGAATATCGGCGAGAAATAAGTCAGTTTGCTCGTTGTTGTCAAATGATTCATGTACCATGATCGATAATTCCATCAAATTGGATTCAACTCTTCTGCCAGGAAAGAAGCCGTGTTGGGATAATGATGACTGTGGAAAGATGTTGTACTTCAATTGGTCAAAAATTATCATTTCGAACACCTTCGCAAAGTTTGGAGAAATACAAACACCCCTGTAATTGGTGATATCCGTCTTCTTGCCAGATTTGAAGACTGGAGTCACGTGACCTGTTTTCCAGAGGGTGGGATAATGGCATTCTAACAGAGATCTCGAGTAGATCGTTGAAAGTGGCACTGATAATGCTTCGGCGCATTCACGGAGAAATAGCGGTGCCATTTTATCTGGACTAATCCCTTTGCTTAAGTCCATACTCATCAGAGTTTTCGTCACGATATCCTTTGTTATCACAATGTTAGAGAAACCAGCGTCATTCCGTGAGTTAATAAAAGAAAGCAACTTTGCATCATCATCAGCGTCATTAGGGTGTTTTTTATAAACAGAAGAAAAATATCTGGCGAACAAGTTAGCTTTCTCAGCGTCGTTCGTTGCATTTTCATTGCCATAAGACATCTTTCCCGGAAGGCTACTTCTCTTATATTTTGAGTTAATGTAATTCCAGAACTTTCTCGGTTGTTTATGATAGTTAGATGCCAGATTACGAACGAAGGTGTTGTAAAGTTCGTCACGGTATTTTTCAAAATCCTCCTTAGCGGCTATAAACGAAGACATATCTTTGTTCATTGGGTTTTTAGCGGATTTATTGAGGAATCTATTATATTCTCGATTTCTTCTATTCTTAAGATTAGTTAATTTACCATCAAACCACGGGGGATGATTCGTCGTGCGGAGTGAAGCTTTGGGAATGAAATTATCAAAAATTTCATGGCATATGTCATATAGAGCTTTGAGCATGTCATCTACATTTTTTCCATCGAATAGAATATCGAAATCAATCTTAGCAAGCTCGTCACGGATTAAGCTGTATGGCGCCTTCTTGAAGCAGTAAATTTGTTTGAAGGAAGTCGGTGTTGAGTATACAGCTGGTTCGCATTCAATCAAGCAATGCGTTTGGACGTGGGACTTGTCCTGAGATGAGTTTGGGATCAGTGGCAGATCAGCTTGATTGACAACAAATAATTCTGGCATATTAGTATATACGAGGTCTAGAACATTTTGTGAAGAGTTTTGTAAGTCAGACATTTGGAAAAGGCCACAACCCAAGAGCGATGATGTCATATTTCTTGCAATATTCGCCTTTATCGATTCGGAATCACCAATCAATGGCAGATAGTCGAACCCCTCTTCATTGGATAACCATTTGACTGAAGACAAGTTGAAGTCGCCAATAGCGAGGAAAATATCTCCATGGGTTATCATCGAGTGTGCAGCTGTAATTGCTTTCAGATGTGATGAATATACCTCCTCGTTGGATCCAAACTGTATGTATAACCCGTACACATACATCTTGGAACATTTGAGATGAACTTTTACGCAAATGGCTTCAAGCCGCTCAAGTTCAGGAATATCAACAACTTCACTGTCGTATCTTGAGTCGATTGCAATTAAAACACCTCCAGCTTTGTTTGCATCTATATCTGTGTCTTCTCGGTCTTTGCGATATACGATGAAACGTGAGTCGAAGAATTCGGCACTAAATTTTTTCTTATCAAGCCATGTCTCCGAAAGGACTATCAAATCGTAGTCACAAGTGGTCGATGAAAGTAAAATATCATCTTTTTTGCCAACCATTCCCCTAACGTTGTTGTAATAGAGTGATATATAAGAGTTTTGTGGAGAAGGAGTTAAATCAACTGAATTAGAAATAGGCTCAGTTACGTCATTTTGTTGGCTAAAAAAGGTGTCGATGAAGTAATCGTTGAATTCTTTACTATCCATGGTTTAATCTTGACATTACTTGGCCAGAAGTCAGATCGCGATATAATATCCGAAATAACGTCGTCAGTCTCAATTTTAAAGTTGACATGTCTCAAGGTAGAGATGTCTTGATCTCGTTTAGTTAATCGACGTACTTTTATGTGTTTCCTGTTAATTGGGGTATTGGCAGCTATGTAATCAATTATGCTAACAGATGTAACATTGACATCAAAAGGTGAGATATGGAATGCTTTATCGACTTTAGGAGGCTGGATAATTTTTCCGAGAAGATGCAAACTGTTTTTGGAGCCCTTATTGACAGTTGCAACTTCTGCATTGGATGGTGAGTCTGTAGTTGTAGTTGTAAGCAATGTTGATAGTGGTAGTGAGGGCGGTGGCGGGGCAATATACTCATATCTGATGCTTCAGAAGAATGATGGGTAGGTGATGCCTCAATTTCGGTCAATAAGGATATATTTGATGAGTTTTGGTTCAGGATCGGTGGTTCTTCGAGCAATTTTTGAAATTTCATACTAAAACCTGAGAGAGCATTATTTAAATTACGTACACCTTCGCATATAGAATCCAGTTTATCATCATGATTAATCGCATCTACTAAAGGTGACGTTTTTGAAAAGTTCTGGCGACTAGGTGAAATATTGACGTTTTCGTTCGCTAAAATCATTTCAAGCATATTAGCGTTATTTTTCAGCAACGATGTTATGGAGTCGAAGGAGGACCATGTATTAGTCTCGAAAGAATGAAGCACTGAGAAGAGATCATCGGCCGGTACATGCGTTTTTGGCTTCGGTGATGAGATAGACCAATCTAAAGGGTTATTATAATGTGAAGGTCCATTGCCTGCACTTCTAAAAGAGTGTTTCATCACAATTTCTTCTATTTGATTGTATGTTAGTAAGGAATTGTTGAGACGTTGAAATTTAGCGTCAATGAGTGAATCGATCTTATTAATAATATCAGTATCAGCGTGCAGGGAACAATGCTCTTCTAAATTAATGTCTCGAGCGCCACTAGCAGATTCAATTTGGTTCAGTTTATCAATTATAATGTTCAGCATATCGATGTTTTCTGGTTGTTTGTTGTTGATAAGTTCAAATATTTCCTTCAATTGATCTAATACTTGAGCTTGACTTGAGCAATTCTTAATATTGTCTTGACAGCTTTTACAAATGAACTGAACTGGCGATTCAGAGGTAAAAAAAGATTTCTGATTTACCTTGTTAATTGAGGCGTTGAAGCAATGCAAGTAAAATAATTTTGAGCATCCAAAACACATAACTTGCCCTTTGTCGAGTGATTTTGATGAACATGTCCGCTTACATATATGAGAATCCATTGGTGGCGGCGTTGTATGAACCAAATCGAAATGAACGTTTATTAAGCAATTCAAACAATAGCGCCGAAAAATCAGGAAAGAATAAAGTTCTGACAGCCCTACCGTCAAACAATCGGTTGAATCGGCAAATGATAAAGTAGATTTTAAGATTGTCAATACGGTTGTTGTCACAAACTGAGCTACCACGGAAAATCAGCAATTTAAAATGCAATTTTCCAATAAATAACGAAGTTATTTTGCTGCACTTGATAGGATCCACGAAGCATGGAAGGCAATCCAGTAAACGATCCCAATTTCAGCGATGGACACGTGCCGGAACTCAATATTTTTAAGGTGAAAGTTACACGATACTTTGTTTACTTTGTTTACTTTTAAATGTCAGAATCAGACTTTAAAAAGGGTTTATGCTGTGGTATTTATGTTTACAGAAATTAAGTCCATTCGCCCTTTGAAAATGACAAGGAGTGCCGCTACAAAATCCGGAGGCACAAAATCCAGAGGCGTTAAAATCCGGAGGCGTCAAAATCCGGTGGCGTCAAAATCCAGAAGAAAATGAAAAATCAGAATAAAATCTGGACAAAATCAGGACGAAATATGTATTGTAATTTGCAGCAGCTACAGTCTATTTATACAAATTGTGTTATGAATATGTATTGCTGCGCCGCAGGTCGTGAATAAAATTTAAAAAAAAGCGGGGTCGAGGGGTGGCAGCTACCGCATAGGGGGTCAAGGGGAAATATCCCCCTTGCGGGGTCTAAGGGGCAGAGCCCCTAGCGGGGTTCGGGTCAAAGCCCAATGCATACATGGCCACCTGCAAGGCGTAACCAAGCCCGCCGCAGGCGCGGGAGCAGAGCCCCCCAAATATTAAATATAGATAAGACCGTCGCGTCGCCAATGAATTACAATCATTCATTCGCTGTGAAATATTTTAAGTTAAATGTTAAATTTGTAAAAAATTCCAAATACAGTATTGTATACTTAGTATTAATAAAAATCGGGAGGCTACAAAATCCAGACGCAACAACATCATCAGGATTTTGACGCCTCCTGATTATGTAGCCTCCGGATTTTGACGCCCCCGGATTTTGTAGCCTCGGGATTTTTTGTCCGGATTTTGACATCTCTGGATTTTGTGCCTCCGGATTTTGTAGGGGAGCCATGACAAGGTGTACGGAATGGGAGAGAATGGAACGTTTGCATTTTCGCAAATAATTTGTAAAAGATGTAAAACATTCTTCTGAGCAAAAAATTGTCCTACGGTATGCCTCGAAAATGCATCGATTTTTTTATAAGCTTTCCCAAACGTCAAGTTGTGCAGTCGCCTACATTTTGTAAATTGGCCGACCGAATATTTCTGACTTTTGAGTTGTCCGATATATTTTTTTGATTGCAATTGTCTAGGGATTTAACATTTCTAGCCAAAAACTATTTCAAACATAAGTAAATTCATTGTGACTACAAATAAACGGCGTTCTGCAGTAACTGAGTGTTTTCATTGTGGTAACAATAGAATGAGAAAGATGGTGCAGAACATCGTTCAAATGGCCTCAGCCAAATTTTTGGCGGCTTTCAAGTGCTAGTCGTACTTTGTAAACAAAATAATTTTTATGCAAATTTCTGTGCATTTTACAGGCATACTGTAGAACAATTTTTTGTTTAGAATAATGTTTTGCGTCAAAGTTGTCAAAATGCAAACGTTCCATTGCATGCGAATTCTCTCAAGAGTTGTACCACACGGTTACCAACTTAACATTTCTCTGTGCGCGGCACTGGCGGCACTTTAGAGCATTTAGACCCGTATGAGGGAAAAAAATCCATAGGTTCACTGCAGATTTTGTAATATTGTATTGATGAGCAACCCCAGAGTAAGGAGGATATGCCAAATGTAAAATTATTTCAAATATTCAAAAACAAATCTGCAATAAAAACATTTTTTTAACATACTTCCATTGTTGAAAATATTCCCCTCGTCTACAACATTGCGAAAAACATTTTGGGACTTCGACCGACCATTACGTTCATTAAGAACAGTTTCCCGTCTATTTTCTCAATAAAACAGCGAAAAAAATTTCATCATTAAAGCAAGTTTCATGAAAAACTACCAACAACTATCGTGTACACAGTCCCCACAGCTCCCTACTGCCCTAACCATTCAACCGATTTTCTTTCATTTAAAATCTGTAAGAGTTTTGTTTATCATTAAAGTCTCCAATGTTGTGCAACAAAATGAATTATATTCAACCCAAAGTTCTCTCATTATGCTCGACTGTCGACTCAGATGTTATTTCACAAACAAGATTTTACGTTTTTCCCTTTTGTTTACGAGATATTTTCTATTCGTCTGAAACAACTAGCGATCTAACGTATCAAAACGAATGGTACACGGAGACACGTGAATTAGTCACAAGCGTTATTATTAAATACTTATTAGTGTTTTGCTAATTTTCATTCCTTTCTAAATTTAAATAGTGTGAATAAAACGTATTCTATTAACTCGAATGAAAAAATGTCCTTTTCATACTCTCAGCAATTCAACACTAAATGGTGAGTAATTTTGTCCGTAAATATATTTATATGACTTGTTCATGAAACATAAGCACATACTAACACCCGTACGTCGATTTACTAACTACATGTTAAGACCCGTACGTATGTTTACTACATTTACCACGACATGTGAAACCAGTCCAGAAAGTTTTCTTTTAATTATTTTTTGGCACCCGGTGCGAATACTCATACATATATCACTATTGGTATCTGGTGCGAATATACAAAGTATATATATATACAATAGAAAGTTGTGGGGGTTGAAGGCACCCCAAAAAATTAGCTTTTGATGTGTTGCAGACGAGCTTGGGGAGGTATTTTACACTAAATTATTTAAAAAAAACTTTTGTCACGTGTAGCATTTTTGTCAAAAACTGTATCTTCTTCCAAAACTACTTATATCAGAACAGGATACCATTTAAAAATCAATCATGACGCAATGCATCTTTCTTCTTCCAAAACAACTGATACCAAATAGGACGACGCTTAAAGGTTCGATACGTCAAAGGAATAAGAAATTTTGTATTTGTGGAAGAATTTTCAATTTCTGCAACAATAGTATACTAGGTCCCACCTTTTGGGTGGGTCAGATCCCTTGACTGATTATTTACCATTATGTTAAAATAAAAAAAAGGTTCACGTCAGATTCGAACCAAAACTCAACACAATTACTGCTATTCTTTGAACTTTTTTCTATTCAAATATATTCAAAAGCATTTATAACTTTCATCAATCTACAATTTTAAACGAAAGAATACAAAAGACTTCTAATGAAAACGATGAAAGTTATAAATGCACGACTGTATTGATAAGATAAATCTTATGCGTCTTCCGAGAAAATTGGTTCTCACTCGAAAATATGTTTTATGAAAATTTTTGTTTCGTAAGGAGTAAGTTTGGGAAAGTTACAGAATCAATTAGTAAAAATATTTTTTGTTACGAAACGCTTGAAAACTTTAGCAAGACCTCCCCAATTCATGAATAATTGTGCAAAAGTTGTGACTGTCAAGCCAAAGATCGTGAAAATCGTTTCAGTTTCAAATTTTTATCGTCAGTCCTTCGAAAATATGTTTTACTAACTCGTTCCTTTTCGTTACCAAAAAAGTTGTTGCTGTTGGGTTAACAAATATGTGGACAATAGTGATGTTTGTGCTAGAGCGCGAAGCCTACGTTCGTATAAGTTTTGTAATTTGTTCTTCTTGGTCCTACACAAATCCCGTCCGCTTTTTCTTCGATTTTTCAACCCACCTGCCTCTAGTTTCACCTTGCTCCGTTTTCTGAAGAACTACCCCCGCCCCTGGAATATGTAACGTCCTGCTTCAAAAAAAAATCGTTAGGGCCAGTACTTTGCACTAGACTACATTACAATACACAACGTACGTACAGCTAAACTTTACACTCGTAAAAGTTTTATATTTCAGCGATTAAATTCTATCCAACAAGACATAATTTAAGTCGAGGGTTTAGGGACCCTCACTTGACTCAGCCCGCAAACTCATACTCGTGAAAATATGTCAATTCTGCATCCCTAGATTCTTCTATCAAATATTATATATAGCTCGTGCGATTACGGTCCTCGCTTCGCTCGGCACAGTAAAGAATTCTAATTTATCGTGATAATTTAAGTTACTCGGCACTCGCAAAAGTTCATCAATTCATCATCCCTAAATTCTATTCGCAAACAATTAATTTAGCTCGTATGATTACGGCCCTCGCTTCACTTGGCCCGCAAAATTCGCACTCGTTTTCAACATTTTTAACTTAGCAATTAAATTATGTTTGTGAACAAATTATTTGAATTAAGCGTTTACGACTCTCGCTTACCTGCGCACGCAAATCTCCCTCTCGCAAAAGTTTGTCAATTCAGAACCTAAATTATATTCGCAAACATTTAATTTAACTCGTGTTATAGTCAACTATCATTGGGATAGCTAAGTATCATGGTGATAATCCACAATAATGATGATAGTCAACTATAATGGTGATAGTCAGCTATTAGTTAATTTTACTCCGCCGTTTTAGTGGACACCCACGATAGTTCAACTATCGACACGATAGTTCAACTATCGCCACGATAGTTCAACTATCGCCACGATAGTTCAACTATCGCCACGATAGTTCAACCATTGCCATAATAGCCACAGTAACATTGCGATAGTTAAAGGTCGCCTGCCCACAATGCTTAAGAAGACGTCAAACACTGAACAACCAGCCAAAAATCAAATTATTTTATTCTGGTCGCCTGCCCACAATGCTTAAGAAGACGTCAAACACTGAGCAACCAGCCTAAAATCAAATTATTTTATTCTATTACTTTTCTATTGTACAATTACATCGTTCTACTACTTTTCAACTACTCCATCCCAAATTAGAGTATCCAGATCCTTGGTGCCACATAGCCCATCTTCGAACTTAGCCTCAGGAATTTGATTCTGCGTCGATTAAAACAATAATTTGTAAAATCGTTTAAGAATCGCTCAAGTTATCGTGCGCACAACGAAAAATGGTAACAGACATTTAGCGTTTTTTATAACATTTGATTCATTACACATAGTGGTGTGGTAGCAGACACTTTTCGGTATTTTGTAGTGTAAGACCCTTAACTTTCCGTCAAGGGAATAATCTATCTGTTGTTTCTAACATGAAACTCTCAAGATGGTAGTTAGTCAACTATCAAGTTGAAAGTTGGTCAACTATCAACTTGATACTTGGTGAACTGTCAAGTTGATAATTAGTCAACTATCAAGTCGATAGTTGGTCAACTATCAAGTTGGTAGTTGGTCAACTATCAATTTGATAGTTGATCGACTATCAAGTTGGTAGTCAGCCAACTATCAAGTTAATAGTTAATCAACTATCAAGTTGATAGTTGAACAACTACCGCTACATTGATATCTAGCAATCACCATGATGATTTTCTTCACCATCCATCTTGAAATACTTACAAGGGCCTACAGCATCTACAACTCATATACATTAACGCATACTAACTAACAAAACAAAAAATCATCAAAGAAACCGATTTCGATTCATTGAATTATGACCAGTGGAAAATCCTGTTTTTTTGGGATAGCTTCCAGATCCTTAGTCCCACATAGTCCATCTTCGAACTTAGCCTCGGTACTTTAATTCTTCATCGATTAAAAAAAGTTTTTCAAAATCGGACGAGAATTACTCAAGTTATCCGTAGCACAACGAAAATGGTAACAGACATTAAACGTTTTTCATAACATTTTTCATCAATCGTGGTAACAGACATTTTACGGTATTTTTTGGCATAAGACCCTGACTTTCAGTCAAGGGAATTATAACACAAGGACTATAATCAGGCGATTATAGTCGAGTTTTAGTAAATTATCCGAGGGTTGTAGTGCAAGGTCTATTCACGCACCTAAATAAAGTTAGAGACCGAGGGCACTTCGTCCCAAGGTCACTTCACGTATCGAGACGATGATCAAGCGACTTAGTACTTGTGTTATACGGTAGTTTAATGCTAGTGCCTATAATGGCAATTATGCACGAAACTGTGGATTTAACAACGCAGAAATGCTTGACGATTTACCAACCGATTAAACTGCCATACATTACCAAAGAAAATAGGAAAAAAGTGTTGGCCTTGCATCTCTATCCTTGCATTTCAACATTACAATATCCACAACCAGTTTTTATACGAAACGCAACGCAACTGCAAGAATTATAGCTGTATATATGAAATACCGTCAAACTTCATGCAATTTCGATCCCAATCACTCAAAACGAACTTTAACTAACGTTTTTCGAGAATTTTATGTCACTGGACGTACAGTCAGCAATGATTTATTTTCATTACGAAAATCAGCGACAAAATTTATTTAACTCGAATTTATTTTATTCAAATGTAATAAAGCTAGTTATAGTCGAGTCTACCATAATAACGCTATTATGGTACTGTGTCGATGTATAGAACTAGAATATAATCGGTATATTACAGTCCTATTTACAGTGGTTTTGAGTGCTATAATTGGCATATTATAGGCACTAATGCAATAAATACACATTTTTTGCAAATCTGGTCCAAATGTGACAAGATTAAAGAACTTTTTATTTTGGCAGGATTTTAAATTTCTGCTACAATAACACTTTCTTTTGCAAATCTGGTCCAAATTTTGACCTCTAGTTTGTAAAGCGCCAATTTGTTAGGTTTAGTGGCCACCTAGTTTTTCGTAAAAGGACAAACTTTCTATGCTTGTTAGATCCTTGTCACCTAGTCTTAGGGATTGATTTGCTTGCAGTACGCAAAAAATCTCTTTTATATATATTGTTCCGCGCTAACTCCTATGGGATTTTTTTGCCTCGTACGGGTCTATAGGCTCTAAAGCGCCGCGCACAGAGAAATGTTAAGTTAGTGACCGTGTGGCGAGATAGATGTTGGAAAATTTGGCACAACTCTTGACAGAGTTCGTATGCAATTCTCTCCCATTCCGAACACAGTTTTTGACATTACATTCCTACTATCTCTTTTTTCAAAGAAACAATTTTCACGTCGTGAGATCAGTTGATTTAGTAAGACGACTAATTTCTAGTGCGTTTAGTCCATTCCGTAAAAGGAACAACTTCCATTCTTGTCGATAAAATTTTGCGCTCAATTTATTTAATAAAAGCATCCGTTGCAAATAGTAAAATATATGCCTAGACTGCTGGCACCAGGTGCGAATAGTCACTTCGATAAAATAAAGGAAAATTTCCCCGAAATTCATTAAAAACAAAGTTTTTGACAGAATTGTGAAAAAAAAAATTAATTTTAATATTTAACATATGCGGTAAAAAATAGTTTCCTTCTAGCACCTACCTTATCCTGAACCTTCACTTAATGTCGATAATAACTTCCCGTCTGATTTCGCTCTAATTTTATGGCATCATCTCCCTTTGAACATGCTCCTAAAAAAGATTTTCTTTTCGGATCTACAATAGTAACTTAATTAAGACTACCATTGTATACACAATTAAGGTTACACACCTTCTGTATGCGATTAAATAAAGGATTATTATTATTATTTATTCGAATAATAGTGTTGATAAACGGACATAGTATTCTTATCTTCAAACCATGTAAACCTAAACTCATAGACCCACCTTGTACGCGTCTAAAGACCGTTTTCGTCAACCAAACGGAATCACATTATCTAAAATTAATATACAACTGTACCTACAAGACAACTCATCGCATAATCATATACAATCCATAGAAACACTGATCACCATCACTAATTTCTGCTTGGAATTATATAATTTCGTTTTTTTCTCTTTTTCCTGTTGCAAGAACAGAAAAAAGAAAACAATTTTTTTTCGAAGTCTCTTTGGCTACAATCCGTTTCAGTCAATTTAGTATCAACCAATACGTCGCGCCAGACGCAGATGAGAAAATTCAGCGATTGTTTATTTATATGGAATAATATTTTGTGTATTTTCATGTGACGAAGTCAGTTTGATTTGATGAAGTTGTGAATGGATATAAAAAAAATCTTCATAATTGTGTGAAAATGTGAATAAATCGTTGACAGTAGTTGTTGTTTTTCTCACTGTGTCAATAAACTAACGATGGAAAAATTAATCAGAATCTGTGTGTGCAGTTGGAAAATGTGAAAGAAAATAAATTTGTTTGTTGTGCATTTCTCATATACTTCTGCAAAGGTTAATTTGAAAAATTTACGTTGATTCATTTCGTAAAACAAAGTGATTTGCTGCACTTCGAAGAAACAAGAAAAAATTATACTTTCATCAGAACTTCAGAAAGAATGAGAATGAAATGAAAATAAATTTAATTATTTTTTTTAATCGGAACACTGCGAACAAAACGATTTATCGAGATACTACGAATATTTTCTGAGCCGTTACCGACCTTTTGATAACCATATGTTCGAAACAAGTGTAATTATGCGTTTCTATTTCCTTGATTCGAACTCATGGCTTTCATTTTTTTTGTTTATTGGCATATTTAGCAAGTAAAGTCGCACGTGTGTTTAAAGATAATATAAAAAAAAACCGAGATCTGAATATTTTAATGAGAATTCAATTGTAAATTTAGATGTGAACACTACTTTTGTGTGAAGATGATTGACTTCTTATTCCGACAGTTGTTCTAGGAATAAATTGACCAAAAAGATATATTTTCGGAAATTACGTTTTGAAAATGTTTAATTTTCTCAAAGCAAATTAATTTCGTAAACTCTTGAAATAGACTCTATAACATCAAGTGCCCCTTAGACCTTTTCTTATTCAAATATTGACGGAAAAGCCAGAAGAAAAATGGGCCAAAAAGGCAGTTCAGGTTATTTTTTGTATTCAATCCGGTTGTGTAATCGATACAGAACGTCTTACTGAGTCGAAAACAGCCCGCGGAAGGGCATCAATTTAAATTTTGTAGGCATTTATGTTCCGCATACAAAATGGTCTTCTAAAAAATTTTAATTATTTTTCTTGAGAAAATGTTCATATTCTTCATACTTTTTCACACCTTCGCTCGCTGTTTCGTTCTCAGCATCTATTATATACTCAACCGGACTGAAGACTTTGGCCACGAATAGGACTGGTGCACGAGAAGAACTTGTATTTTCCTTATACAAATTGTCAGGGAAAGGACCTTGGTCACGAATCATTCAAATTATTTACAAATTGAAATTGATGCCGTTCCGCGGGCTGTTTTCGACTCAGTATGTATCAGTAAGATGTTCTGCATCGATTACACACTCAACCGGACTGATTTGAAAAATAAACTTTTCTGCATTTTTGCCGAAGAATATTTGATTTGTTGAAGCACCCACCGCCCGCCTTCTACCACCGAAATACCGCCGGCTCCAGTAACACAAGCGGTCGGTCAATTAGGATTACTTAGGGGCCATTCAGAAAGAACGACGCTGAAAAAAATCATTTTTCTCCCCCATCGCACTCATATTTTCATACATTATGATGTATGGCAGCACGCTTTTTCGAACTCCTCCTCTAGTAGAGTACGTACTCTGTAATGACCCCCACATTCTGTGATACTCGGAGAGATCTTCCTGTCTTACTGTACATCGTTAAATGAGCAGTTTTCCGCTGATGCTGATACCCTACACTCAGATAGAAAGCTAGTTAGTTAGAGCGGGCGGAGTCTGTGACTCCACCACCAATCTAATGGGCCTGTTGTGCTCACCCTAGTTGGATTACTTAAATTCTATTGGTTAGGTTTAAGTAGTTTAGTATATAGTTAGGGGCCATTCATAAATGACGTCCGGTCGTTAGGGGGGGAGATGTATAGGAAAACCGGACGAATTCGGACGGTGGGGGGAGGGGAGGGGGTGGCTATGAGAAGCGTGACGTCCGGTTGAGAATTTGTGGTTTTTTTCAAATTTCTGTCAGGAATTTATAACTGGGATCATGCCCGAGGTTGTTTGTCGAGAGAGAAACGCAGACTTAGCCAAAAAATTTCCTGAAGTTTCTTTAGACAGTTTGTTAGAAGAAAAATGTACTAAAAAATGGCAAATGTATTCATTCTACAATAAAAATGTATTTTTTTGTGAACTCAAATTTTTAATTGCGGGGGGGGGGGGGTAATGACATCAGACGTCAGGGACGTCAGACGCACCAGGGGATAGAGGGGTCGGAAAATTGTCAAAATAACCGGACGTCATTTATGAATGGCCCCTTAGGCGGAATGCTCCAGACAGACTGGAAATCCGAATATAAATCAATCGATGGCGGCGGCTAACCGAAAAAAACTGAATGCAGGCGGCTGATAATTCGGCTAAACTGCATTGAAAAACTTGGCGGCGATTGCGATTAGCCGCCGACTAAAGTGTAATAGCCGCCAACTTCAGACGGCAAAATTATTAGGCGGCGGCTGACGGCGCAGCTAATTTTGTGTTTTTTGCTAATCCTCGGTGGCGGTGGTTGCACTTTTAGCTATCAGTCGCCGTTTTTTGGCGGCTCTCCGGTCTAGCTCCAGATAATACTGTGTGGGAGAATGTACGCTCCTAGGCATTTCGCCCTAGCTGTGATGTAAGCTGGGGACTTACATCAAAAATGTTTGACTGTTTCTATATCTCCGCAAAGAAAGCAGTCGGAGATAATTCATGATAATTTGACTGTCCAATCAAAAAAAAAAAAAACGCTGCTGCCACTAAAGCTGACCTGATGTAGTTAGATTTTCTTCAGAAGTGTTTCTTCGAATTTCCTAAATTTTACAACCTTTGTTACCCAGAATGATAGTACCCTAGGAAACCGCCTGAGAAGCTCACTGAAGATAGTGGAGAAGTGGTGCCAAGAGAAGGGCCTGAAGGTATACCGTCTACAGCCATTTTGTGGATTTATGAGACGGTCATCAAACCGATGTTGAGCCATGGATGTGTTGTGTGGTGGCCCAGGCTAGACATCGAGTGTGCGAAGAAAGAGTTGAATGAAATTCAGAGGCTTCTATGCATCTGCATTACAGGAGCCATGAAGACCACGACCACAGCGGCCATGGAAGCGCTTATTGTGTTACCCCCTATTGAGACGACCATAAAAACGAAGGCCTTTGCCGCGGCAGATAGGCTGACGCAAAGTGATCTCTGGATGAGGGGCTTCGACTCGGGCCACGGAAGAATCAGACAAATGGTAAACTGTCAGGTCTTCCGAATTCCCACAGATCGAATGGTACCTACAATCAGCTTCGAGAGGCAACACTAAACTGTCATACCGGACAGGACTTACTGGCTGGGAAACTGGCCGGTTGGCCTTCCCGATGGGGCACAGGGAGGCTTCACTGATGGATCGAAGACTGAGCAGGGAACGCGAGCCGGATTTTATACGCAAGACCCGAAGAACGGTTATAGCTTCCACAAGGGCGCTTATGGGGGCGCTTATGGGGGCGATTGAGTTGGTTCCGGAAGGAACAACGGCTAATAGGGGCCATTCATAAATTACGTAACGCTCTAGGGGGGGGGTGTTCGTGCCTAGCGTGACAGTTTGTGACAGGGTGGAGGGGGGGCACGACAGTAGCGTTTCGTAACATAACATATTTCTTACAAAGATGTGGTAAAAAATTTTTGTGAAGTCCGAACTTTGTCAGCATGGAGTAATGCCAATTCCCAACGCACTCTGTAGCACGGGCCTAGGATGTGACATAAGTCTAATAGACGACCAGAATTACTGAAGTTGCATTGCAAATGTATGCAAAACAAAATACCTAATGTCATGTTGGTTGTACTGGTTGTATTGGTTGTTCACCAAAGTCAAGTTTTGGTCCCCTATTTGACTTATGTCACATCTCATATCCTATGTCCGTTCTAGAAAGTGTGTTGCAATTTTAGAAGTAATAAAAAAATGTGAAAACAGTTGAGATGTTGTTCCGACACAATGCACCTTATTTAGAAAAATCTGGGGTCTCTGATACTTTTAGAAAATTATTCTGTTAATTGTGCGTGCATTAAACACAGCACGTTTCAGCAAACCAAATTTTGTAGATTGTTGTTCTGCTCTTAGAATCTGCTCAAAATATTTGGAACCACTATTTTCGACGTTTTTTTCTCATTGGTTGCGTTACGTAACAACCTGGTGGGAGCAGAGGTGTCGGTACCTTGCGCTACGCTTGCATTACAGGGGGGAGGGGGGTCTAAAAAATGCCAATTTTAGCGTTACGTAATTTATGAACGGCCCATAGAGCACTAATATGCTCGGACAGCGAGTCGGTGATCAAAGCACTCGTGTCACCTGTCACAACATCTAGATTGGTTGGTGAGCTAAAAGCGACACTAAATCGACTGGGAATGAGTAATCGGATCACAGTGGCTTGGGTCCCAGGGCACACCGGCAATGAGAGGACAGATTAACTGGCCAGACAAGGCTCAGCAAACGTTACCGTCGGCCCAGAGCCCTTCATCCCAATACCACAATCCCTGTATGTTAGAGAGATAAGGGACTGGGTACGAACGGAATCCGCGAACGTTGGAGCGCATATACGATGGAGGAGCACATACGAAGCTCTTCTTTCCGGTGCCTGACAAAAAGTAGGCCAAGGAGCTGGTTGGCATGGACCGTAATACCATAAGGAGGACAGTAGGAGCTATTACGAGGCACTGTGGCTTGAACAAGCACTTTACGAGGATGAAGTTCGGAAACGATCCAAATTGCAGTGACGGCTTACAGGAGGAAACGGGTGTACACCTAATCAGTGAATGTCCGAAGTACTATACTCTGAGAAGCAGAATACTGGGTGCTCGTTTGGTTTCACCTTCAGAGATCCAAAAACTAGGACGTCCTAACCTGATTAATCTAAATCTACTGAGATTGAGGAGGAGAGATTCACTGAAAGTAAAGATGTTAGATCTTCGGCCTCGCCCCTGATCTTTAACCCTTCTTTGACCCGAAGTATCAGTTCATAGTTCTTGTAGTGTATAATCTGGCATTGCATTCCATCTCACGAATCGAAACGAACAACAAAATTAAACAAATTTTTAGGAGAAGATAATTGCATCCAAAATTAAACTGATACAAAAAATAAAAGTATTATGTTTACAGTCGAGTAATAGCCTTTGATGATGTCAGCTTATCTGAAGAAACCGGTCGGCAATAATAAAAATATTGTATAGTGCAATTTAAAAAATTAGAGTTTTATTCTTTTTGAACAAAAGAAATGTCCAAAGTTAAAATCGTGCGGGAGTAAAACAGAAAATTTGTACATTTCGTATGAAATTCATTTTGGACGAGCTGTAAGACTACCTTTAACTTTGAATACGTGCGATACGTACGAACTCCCCTTGCAGTTTCCACTGCAGTAAAGTTACGATTAACCGAATTTTCATTTCATTATTTCTTTTACTTCTGATGAAAGTGAGAACCTTACTGTAACTTAACGAAACTATTTTAAAGAAAAAGTGACTAAAAGCTAGTGTAATCCAGTAGTTCCTTAAAAGTAACATCGCGCCTTATCAATTAAGAACAAAAGTTAAATTAATTTAAGAAACAAAATGTCTTCACCATCGATAAGTGGACCACCCCCACCTCGTAATCGTCAACTACCTGCCAAACCTCGAATAACAATAAACATACCGCAACAGCACGGATATGCAGCAAATTCACCGTATTTAAGTACAGCACCACACACAGCGCATAGCAATTCTACAGCAGCAACAGCTGGAGCACCACAATGGCCACTTTACGAAAATCCATTTACTGGTGCAAATATGTACAAACAATATAAAGGATTTTGTGATTTTACCATGGCATCAGCCAAGTCCGGGCTAGGATTCGGTGAAAAATTTGCCTTATACATATACGACAAATTCAGCACATGGTCAAAAAAGTGGTTCACTCATTTTTTCCTATTTCTCGTCATGTTCCTATACTGTCTCTGTGGGGCCTACGTATTTATGGCGGTCGAAGGTTTGTGCACACTACGGAGAGTTACATTAAGCGTTTTGTGTATTGCGTTTCCTTGTCAGCGGGAAATTCATTATTCACTTTATATTCTTTTTACATTGTCATTGAACCAGAGATTGAATTTATGTTCAAAGAAAAAAATCGATTTAACAAGAAAGCTAAAGTCGTCTTCACAGTACAGTTGAGATTATAAATTTTTTGGCACAACAATCGTTCTCAGACAGAGTCGATTTTGATAATTATTGTAAACGAAAAAGCGTGTGTCGTAGGTTTTAAACCACCACATTACTACAACACGCATTTGATTTCATTTCCTTCGGGTTAGTTACCTTCCAACTTATTTTTGGTTTTGGGAATACATATTCTGAGTGATTTACTTTACTTGAGAATACGAGAAATTTTATTTTAATTTTCGCAAGTACGTCACAGCTAATGGAAAATTATATACAGTTGAGACTGCAGTAGCAAAGCAGTTGTGACTAATTGATGAACAAAATTTTAATAAAATCTTAAAGATGCGTGCGAAATGCATCAAGTAATGGTTTTTGGCACAAAATGTGGGCTAAGTTTTTGAATCCTCATATTAAATGACGTTGACTCTCTTAGCCCCATTCACGTTAAACACATTTGTTTTGAATCTTCGGTACTCGGCCGAAAATATTTTTTTCTCTTTTATATCAGAGGTAAGCGACTCGAAGTACGACTTTTACCGAATTGGTTGTTTCTCGGGTTTCAAAAATTCAACTCTGATCTTCTCTGATAAATAACGCACGTCAAAACCTGTTTTTCTTTCCAATTTATATCGATTTTTCAAAATGATTACCTATCTCTGATACATAATCGATGCTCCTACCCCTATTCCATGGTGCAAATTCGTCTACTAGCGTCGTAATGTCGTATACTTCGTCGGGTTTAAAAATATTGTGCGAAAACACTGTTACGCCCATCTGTAAACGCATTAAAACGCTTGCATCTTCAAAAGCAGTGAACCTCAAGCGATCTTTGTGTAATATTGAAATCATTCGACGTGAATAAGGGTATCAAGTCTTCCAATTGCATTATCGAGTTTCTCTTATGTTTCTATGGTTAAATCAATGATGATAAAAATACGATCCAGTTTTGTTCGTAATGTTATGCTTGTCGACTCTTTGGCAGACATCGCAGACACAGACAATTTATTGACCTAGTTTCTCATAACTTTGAACATTTCTAAATCCTTTCTCACAGTACGCCGTCAATTTGTTTTCCAGCATGTTGCCCAGGTCAAGTTCAACTACCACTGAGCCAATTTTTTAAATTGAGTGTTTTAATGCTTTTTTATGCAACAAGAAGATTGTTGAGATGTTTATATTACCCGCAGTAAAGTTTGAGTACCAATGGCATACTTAAAGTATAAACTGGCAGTCTTTGATAAAGAATTAACGCAAATCGAAGCAAAAGTGATATGCGAAATGTTTAGTAGTGTTGGTAAATTACGTAAAATTTAGGTGGGTTACGTATTTTCCAACAAATCAGCGTGAATTGTGTGTGTTGGTGTGCGATGTGCATACTATACACAAATCGCATACAAAAACCTCTTAATAGGTGAAGAGTGACGCAGTCCGTAATTCCGATTCCAAAAATAACGCTTGAATTGTGAATATCGCTGATAATACGCAAAAGTTTGTTTGAATGGAATCTTGTGTTCAAAGTTTTAATTTTCCGAAAAAATTATAACGATTTTTTTAAAACAAAACTACGTTGTGTTAAAAAAATTGCGTAGATTGTTTAGTGTAAATTTAAATTTTTGCGTGAAAAAACTGAAAGTGTTGAAAAATTATTCCGCTGGTATCCCACCCGTATCTGTGACGCAATTTTTTTAACACAACGTAATTTTGTTTTAAAAAAAGCGCTGTAATTTAAAAAAAAAAATCTGAAAAAATTTTTTCTCCGAAAAAATTTTTCTCCAAAAAAGTTTTTCTCCAAAAAAAATTTTTTTTCTCCAAAAACAATTTTCTCCGAAAAAATTTTTCTTGCAAAAGTTCAAGTCAAGATGGCGGCAGGTATGGACGTGTTTGTTTTGCTCTGAGTAAGTTTCGTTTATTTTTTGCCCTCTTCGCGTTTTAAATCACAGTTTCTCGTAAATAAGTTAAGTTAAATTAGTGTGTGTTTTTGTAACTTTTTTAGATATCAATTAAAATCTGCATTTTCTTTTCAAGCAACGTAGTGCTCACATAACCTCAAAGTTACAGCGTTTTTCGGGTGTTTGTTTTGTTTTCTTCCTGCAAAACAATCGGCGTTTTGTGTTTGTGATTTTGGTATAGAATTTCAAGTAGGTGTTTGTCTACGGTTACGGTTAACTTCTTCGCTATTCATATAGCAATTCTTTTTTGGCAAAAATAAATGAGCTTGCGCTTAGCATCTCAGGCACGTGTGTGATGTCCCCATTGAGGCTTGAACTTCCAGTGCGGTTCGGCTTACCAGGCCGTCCCACTGTATTCATTATTGGTAAAAACGGTCATAGGCAGCCTCGGACGAGTGTTGGTCACGGGGTACGGCCAATGCGGGACTCGAACGGTACCCCATCGTTGGCGATCAGGCAATGTAAAAAGGTTGATGGTTTGTTTATTGGAAGTCTAAACGTTAATGGGGGTTTTAGGGGTCGCAAGGGTGAGTTGGTGGACTTGGCAATGGATTAT
>CM055403.1:68700166-68739919 GCA_029228625.1 Pseudolycoriella hygida
CACATACGAGACCTTCCAAAGACTGGGGAAGACACGTGAGGACAAAGATAAATTGAAAATAGAATGAAAAGGTTCCGACAATGTATGGCATCGGATTTTTCAGTACCCCTAAACATCTTTGACGGATACCCGGATGTTTTCCTCTTAGAATTGACGTACGACCAAAACTTGGACGGGTCAAATTCTTTTCTGTCTCTCTGAGACACAAATGGTAAATCGTTCGTTGCAGATTCTTAAACTCAGATCTTAGTGCACAATATTTAAGCATAGATACTGGACTATCATCTTTCTTGGACCTCGCATTACGCTTCTGATTTTTGAGACGTATCAAACGCCGAGAATACCAAGGTGAGTGGTTAGTCAATTTCTTTCTCTTAAGTGGAACAAAGTCAGTTTCTACAAGGTGACCTTTAAAACAAAGGAATTTTTTTTTTCTTTCTTTTTCTTTTTCGCTACAAACAAGATAAGTTTGATCAAAGTGCGATTTAGAATATTGTGAATAAACTATAACTATTCCTTTAATGAATTTCTATACTCAATCTTAGATCGTTGTCGAGTTGAGTTATAAATTGTTATTCCACATTTTTGGCAAGGTGACCTGAAACAATAAGTTGTGGAGCCTTTGTCTGAGAGTTATCAGCGTGGGATGGAGTGGTGTATGTGAACCCACCACTCTTAACTCTCATGTGCACTCTCTGAACACTTGTGTGAAAACCACAACTGACAATTAATTTTGATTAAAGCATGAATAATGAATACATCTTCCAACATTTGTCCTTCCTGTAAAATTATAATCAACAATAGATGCAAGCCGTTGAAGTGCAGCTCGTGTAAAAAACTGTTTCATCTACAGTGCGTAAACAAAGGTCTCAACAAGCTGAAAGCAAATGAGAATAAAGACCTATGGACTTGTTCCTTGTCGTGTAAACGTCACAGTATCAATAAAATTAAGACATCAAATTCACCACCAGTGTAAGTCCGGTTACGAATAACTCCACTGACTCGATATCATCAAAACTAGACGAAGTTATTGCAGCTCAAAAGCATATTGCAACAGAATTCGATAAATTTAATAATCGAATTACAAACATTGAAGACGAAAATCGTAATTCTTCTGTTGAACTAAACCAATTTCATTCGAAAGTAGATAGTGTTACATCTTCAATTAAAGACATACAGATTCATTTAAATATCATCAGCCAACAGCAACTAGATCGTTATGTAAACATCATTGGAGTCCCCCGCAGTTTAAACATCGACCCAGTGAATTTCGTCAAGGCAATTGGTCAGATTCTACTACGCCCAATCTCACTCAGTGACATAGCTAACATACATACAAATTCGCAACAACACGCAAGTAATACCACAACTATCTTAGTCGAATTTGCAAATTTTGCAATTAAGGAGCAATTACTATCTCGGAAAAAATCATTCGGAATACTAAAAGCCAATCAGTTATTACAAGATCTACCTTCAAGACAAAATTCGACGATTGAGCTCCTACATCATATGACGAAACTCAATCTTTTGCTCTATAAAACGGCAAATCAACATAAACACACGATTGGTTTTAAATATGTATGGTTCCAGAATAACACCGTTCTCATGAAGAAGAATACAAAACAACCGATCATCAAAATCCAATCATTCGCAGATTTGAACCGCTTGGGCATAATTTCATCCTAGTAACCAACCAAATTCAATAAAATAAAAGAAAAAAGAGAGAAAAAAAAAATTTTAAACATCATCATCAACGCATATCACCTGGAAACATAAACAATTCAAAAACTTACAAAGTACAAGTAAATTTTTAAGTTTCTTTTTCACTTTTTTTTTTATTTTATCGATTTAACTAGCTTTAGATTTCAGTTAGTTTAATAATTTTTTTAAACACATAATGTCGGTTTTCAATATTAATTACAGCAATAACGATGATGTTACAGTCCCAAAGAAATACACTTTTGTTATTCTTTACCTCAATATCAGAAGTGTCAGAAATAAAACTGAGAGATTGGAAGTTCTGCTGTCAAGGTTTCAGAGTGTTCCAAGTGTGGTTGTCCTTAGTGAGAGCTGGATTAGGGAAGGTGAGGAGGACTTCTACAATCTTGACGGTTTCGTTGCATATCATGGTGTGCGGAAGAATAAGGAAGGTGGTGGCTTGAGCATCTTCGTGAGCTCCGCCTATCATTCGACCCTAGTTTTAAGTGAAACTTTTTCGGTTTCGAGTGTCGTTGTTGTGTCCTTACTTTTGTTGAAACTCAATATCTGCGGTTATTATCGCCCACTTAACAGGAGCGACCCAAATGATTTTGTGCACTTTTCTTGTGCACTCGACAAGGTCTTGTCAACTGATGTCGAAACGGTTCTGCTGGGAGATACAAACGTAGATTTGCTGAGGCGCAGCTTAGATTCCACTAAATATGTGTCTGTCATTAATTCAAACGGTTTCACCATTTTGAACAAAATTGATCCAAGTTTTGCGACGAGAGTGACCAATGACACAAAGACGATTTTGGACCATGTGCTAACAAACAAGTGTGATGTTAATTACTATGTCAAAATTATGGAACCGCACATTAGTGTACATAAAGGCATTGTCTTGGGTCTTGAAATGCCCCTACCCAAGCTGAAGAAATTTCACTACAAGGACATAATCAATCATGCAGATCTTTCCAGTGACCTTAACTCTGTCGATTTTGCTTCCATCAACGACTTCTCAAGTCTCTCATCGGTGATTCAAACTATTACAACTAAACATAAGAAGACTGTCAAGGCTGCCAAGAGGAAAACTCTGGAGCCATATATTGATAATGAAATTTTAATGCTTCTCCGGCGACGTGACCGCCTATACCGTCTTGTCAAGAAAAACTCTGGTATGTTTCATCTTCGTTTAGCTCTGACTAATATTATGAAGTGCATTCACTAGAGTTAGAGAAGTTAGAGCCAAAAAGAAAGCGTTTTACGCAGCGCAATTCTGTGATAATTCTGATAATCCCAAAAAATTTTGGGAAATAATCAAAAGAGTTCTCACAAATAAGTCTCCGGATGTCGCGAAGTGCCCAGAAATCACAATTGACGGCAAAAAGATTCGAGGTCAACGGGAAGTGGCGGACGAATTTAATAAATACTATGTTAGGGTAGGTAATTCCGCTCGTACGCCACATGGCTGCAAAAACAAAATGACGCAGAGTTTCTTGCAAGGATTCGTATTTGAGGAAGTAAGTCCGGAAACGGTCTCCTGGTATATTAGCAGAATGCGGACGGGGGCAGCCGCAGGATGTGATGGCATTAGTGTAAAGTTTTTGAAGCGATACAGTCATCTGTTATCTGAATGCCTGTCTCGCCTTATTAATAATGCCATAAAAACGTCTCACTTCGATGACGTACTGAAATGTGCCAAAGTTGTGGTCCTACCGAAAGGCGGAGACCTATCAGATGTTGGGAACTATAGGCCTATATCACTGTTGCCTACTCTTTCCAAAGTCCTGGAGAAAGTCCTGTACGACCAGCTGTATGCGCGACTTGACACAGAAAACTTTTTTAAGTGTAAACAATTCGGTTCCCTAAGAAAATCTAACACTTTAGCCTGTTGCTTAGATTTGTGCACGGAAATTAGAAATGAAATTGACAAGAAGATGGTTGTAGCCTGCTTATTAGTTGATTTTAAAAAGGCTTTTGACACTGTCAATCACGCTATTTTGTTGCAGAAATTGCGTAGTGTAGGCCTTGTTGGATCGGCGTTTAATCTTGTAAAAAGCTATCTCACAAACAGGAAACAATTCGTTAGCATAAATGGAGTCAATAGCTCCACTCTCGGTGGCGTAGGTGGCGTTCCTCAAGGCTCAACACTGTCGTCCCTGATGTTTGTCATATTCATGCGGGACTTGTTTGACAGTGGTTTCGAGGGAAATGTTTGCCTTTTCGCAGATGATACTACGTTTCAGTACTCCGCTGGTTCAGTTGGAGAGTTACAGTGCTTAATGCAACATGACCTAGACACCTTGCTCAGGTGGTCGCTGAGTAATGATCTACTTGTAAACGAAGCAAAGACGAATTATATTGTCTTCAAGTGCGATCTGCCGGAGGAGTTCTTACTCTGTTATAATGGCACAGCTCTGGTAAGGAAAAGTGTTGTGAAATGTCTTGGACTGTTGATTAACGATGCTTTTTCGTGGGATGATCACATAAAAGGAATTATTAAGAAGATTTCACCAATGATTGGTGTTCTGAGGCGTCTAAGGTGGTTGCTACCAGTACCTGTGTTGCTCAATTTGTATTTTTCCTATGTGAATTCCCGCCTTAGTTATTTAAACCCCATATGGAACTGTGCTCCCCGCAACATGCTCAATGGCTTGCTATTATTACAAAAGAAGGCACTGCGAAATATTTATGGATTGAAATACAGGGAATCAGTAAAGCGATATTTCACTTCTTCTATTCTGCCAATCGAATATTTTAATTTATACCAAACAGCGACCTTGATTTTTTCTCTAAAAAACAACTTGATAAAACACGATATTTCCATGCAAACGAACTCAGAAGTACACAACCATCTTACGAGAAATAGAGGTCTTCTTCACCCTTCCTTCTCACGTTCTCAATTCGGACAACACGCGATCACGAATTGCGGCTTTCGTTTTTATAATAATCTCCCCAACGATCTGCATTTAGTTAATAATCTAGCTTTATTCAAAAAAAATTGAAAGAACACTTGTTGAAATGCTTTCAAGAAAAGCTAGATTATAATGCTTCTCTGTAACGTCATCGCTTTCCCTATTTACAGTAAAATCGAATCCGACACCATGTCGGTTCGCTTGTCTGTGCTTAGGTGCGGTAAACTGATTCATTGATTTATATTTTTGTTCGACAATTGTTACTTACAATTTTCTAGTTTTTGATTAATTTTTGATTAGTAGATTCGTTTTTGATTAATTTTGATTAATTTGTTTTTTCAAGAACTTGTACGATTTACATGGATAAGGTTTGATCTATGTACGCGACATGTACGGGCCTTGTGCCTATATTGTTTTAGTATATAATAAATAAAAAAATAAAAAAAAAAAAAGTCCCTAAAACCCGTTAACAACACATCGTAGAATTTGTCCACCTTATCGTTTACATCAGTGACATCAGAAAGAACGTTGAGCCAGTCAATAGATTGAAGATAGTTGTTTAGCTCGGCAAGATTAGCCTTGATAAAATTGAACTCTACAGAGTCGTGTGAAGCATTCTCTACCATATCATTGACAGTAATTGGAATTTTAATTTCAATCGGAATGATACGAGTCAATGTTACTAATAGGCTCAGCAGAACTTATTATTCATCACCAGCACTTAAGAACACTAAATCCAAAATTTTCCGGTTAGCATTACGAACATGATTTAGCTGACACAATCCGGATGATAACATCAAGTGAATCAAGTTAGATTTAACTCCCTCACCGAGACTGGTGGGGTATAAGATATTGACACCATAGTCTAGTTGTAAATCAGATAAATGTTCAGCATAAGGTTTACTTATCACACAAATGAGTGATAAAAAGTTACTTTTTATCACAAGTGATAAAAAGTTAAAACCAATTATAAAACGACCTCTCTAACGTCACCGAAACGATGCATGAAAAGGTTCACTTTTCACAACGGCGTTGCATAAAAGACTTTTTTGGCGATTTCTCGAAAACTGGCGTCAGATCTTCTTTAAATTTTGCAGGGATCTTTGAATGGCCATTCTACGCCATCTAAGATTTTAAAAAAATGGGGTCACCGGCCTCGTTTGGGCGCTAGGGCTCCTGGAAGCTCCCATACAAATCCCATATAAAATAATGTGTGTGGTGAGTGTCACGGTTGGGTAAGTGAGGTATTCAACTTCCATTAGAGTTTTTGATATTTTTCGGTTATTCTCGACATGAGACAGGTCGTCTAATGAAGCTTCCTAGGTGTAAGGGATTATTAAGGATTTTTGTGGATTTCTCTAGCACTTTTCAACTTCCACAAGGTTTTTTTGATATTTTTGGGGTTAATCGGGTTCAATTGCTTCCAAAATTACTGATATCATAACAAAAACCCTTTTAAAAGGGAAATGTGACGCAAGTCCTTGTCCCTTCTTCCAAAACAACTGATATCAATTTGGGTGACGCTTAACGCTTCGAAACGCAAAAAAACTTTCAAAATATTTTCACATTTGATTAAAAAAATGCGTCACAAATGCCGGACCCACCAGTGTTAAAGTTTCTCTGTTCTTTCAGCTTTCACACCGCAAAAATTTGGCTTGTACGTAGGAGTGTATGTAGTATTTTTGTACAGGAAGTCACATTTTTGCGTATAAAACTGAAAACAGAAAACTATAACACTGGTGGGTCCGGCATTTGTGACGCATTTTTTAATGAAATCTATAATATAAAATACAACATCACTGCACCTCACTACACTACATGTCACCACGCCTCACTATATCTCACTACACCTCACTACACCTTACTACATCTTAGTACATTTCACTACACTACACCTCAATACATCTTACTACACTACAGTACATCTTATTACACTACACTACTACTCACTACATCTTAGTACATCTCACTACACCTTAGTACATCTCATTTCACCTTACAACATCTCGGTACATTTCATTACACTACACCTAACTACATCTCACTACACTACACTGCATCTCACTACATTACACTACATCTCACTACACGTTACTACATCTCACTACACCTCAGTACATCTCACTACACCTCAGTACATCTCACTACACCTTACTGCACCTTACTACATCTCAGTACATTTCAGTACACTAAACCTTACTACATCTAACTACACTACACTACATCTCACTACACTGCACTGCACTACATCTCACTACACTACACTACATCTCACTACAATACGCTACGCCTCACTACACTACACTACATCTCAGTAAATTACACTACACCTTAGTACATCTCACTACATCTATAATATAAAACACAACATCACTGCACCTCACTACACTACATGTCACCACGCCTCACTACATCTCACTCCACCTTACTACATCTCAGTACATTTTACTACACTACACCTCACTACATGTTACTACACTACACCACATCTCATTACACTACACTACATCTCACTACACCTTGGTACATCTCACTACACTACACTACATCTCACTACACTGCACTACATCTCACTACACCTTAATGGGGAAGCTGCAAAGTGCATGGAGAGACGAGCAACGAAAACTGACAGTTGATCTGAGAGAATAGGTGCCAAAGCACAGCCCCTCCCCGAAGTAATGCTAAGAGGCGGTTCCGGAGAGACGAGAGCATGGAGATTAAGGAAGGAGGTTTTAGTTGGTAGGTCATCGAAAGATGGAATCCAACACTACCTGGGTTGTTAAAGGACCGGTGCCTATGAAGGTTTCTTCACCCTTACAAAAAAAATACACATCGGTACACTACACTTCTTTTCACTATGCTTCACTTAACAACACAACACACATGAAATAGCAAATTTTGTTATGGATCATCTCCATAAGATGGAGGGATAGAAATTTGTTCAGGAATCTCTTCGTAGAAGTTGAGTACTGGTCATTACTGAGGAATGTTGGCAAAAGATTTATCCTCCAGAATACGCCATCATCTTCCCAGTTCTAGAACTTTAAAGTTTTCAATACTTTTCATAACATTTTTGTGTTTTTAAACTCGAATATGAATATATGAATTTTTACTACCCATTCGAATTATGAATCCTATGCGTTTATCATGAAGTTTATAACCTTTTGATTAGAGTAGAGAAGTAAGGGGAGAGCATCGATCATGGTACTTTTAGATGACGAATTGCAAAAAAAATTTGTCAGTCCGTCCGTCCATAAACATTAAACGTACTCAAGAAAAAATTTGGATCCAAGGCCTCTACTTGGAGCCACAGGACGGTCCTGAGGTCGGCGCTGGGCCGATTTTTTGTATTTTGTAGAGAAAACTGAGTAGAATGGTTAATTAACGATAAAATAATGATGAGTGAATTGAGGTTTTTCAAAAACGGCTTCTATAACGAACTTTCTGTATAACGAACAATTGAATTCCTTCAGAGTTCGTTGCAGTAAAATTTTATTGAATTACATTACTATAATTCATAATTGAATACTATAACTCTTGAGTTGCTACACATCCCGGGCGAAGCCCGGTTAACCACGCTAGTGTGAAAATATTTTGAAAGTTCTTTTTGCGTTTCGTCGAAGCGTTAAGCGTCACCCAAATTGATATCAGTTGTTTTGGAAGAAGAGACAAGGTTTTGCGTCACATTTCCCTTTTAAAATGGTTTTTGTTGTGATATTCTTTCCATTTCCATTTCTTTCTATTTGACATGAAGTTCATGGTATTAATTACCTCGACTAA
This sequence comes from Pseudolycoriella hygida, assembly GCA_029228625.1. NCBI lineage: Eukaryota > Metazoa > Arthropoda > Insecta > Diptera > Sciaridae > Pseudolycoriella > Pseudolycoriella hygida. The sequence continues at coordinate 68,708,560 of CM055403.1, forward strand.
GAACCCGACCCTACCTATACTTTGCTTCTATTTGTTCATACTTCCTTCTATTTTCTTCTATTTCCACATAACTTTCGTAACTTAGGCATTTACCTATTACTTCGTCGTCTTTCCTTGCATTTCTCATATCTCATTCCAACTAAACATAACTTGGGCTTCTTTTACTTCCAAATTGTTCAAACGAAATGACATGCATCCAATCGTAGGATCTGGATTGTATAAAAGGCGAGTTGACATAGTCTGAGTATCATTCTATGGCCATCGTTGCTGACATACACATGGTCTTGAGACAAGGTGTACTGATGAGTCGTAAACGACGAAATCAGCACTTTTAGTTTTTCGATTTTTGTTTAACAATTGGAAGTAGGATGAAGAATTGTGAGTGGCTTTTAAATGTTGACTTCTATAAGAAAGCACTCTGCGCCACTGAGAAATGAAGAAAACGTGCGGCTTGGTCGAAATAATTGTTGACTTCAATTGGAGCGAGACGTTGTAGTGTTACTACCACCGTCGATTTCTTTATAAAGTTGTCCGGAGCAAAATGCAATTCCACAAACACATACGCTCTCTTTCGCTTCGTACAAAATTGAAATTGACGAGAGTTTTTGCGGAAAGTGTTTCATATTTTTGAGAATACAAACAACCGGCGTTTAAAATCAAACAACTGAAATTTGTCAAATGGCATAAAACAAATATATTTCACGAGCTTTGTATTGTTGACACATGAAACTTTTCTTTATTTTTTATCTTCACACTTCACCCGATCCGATATTATTTATATTGAATGACATTTTTCTTACAACCCACAAAAGCTTCGATAATTCTTATTTCATTTTACATATAAGCACCTTTTCCCCGAAAATCCCATACTTTGTATAAAGATAAAGCATCTTGAGTATGTTGAGCGTTATATCATAGGAATAGCAAACATTGTGGCGCGCATAGAAAACTTCAAAACAGAAATATATATCCACGACAGAGATTAATAACCGAAATTTTTCTGTACTAGAGATTTCTAGTAGTTAGGCACTAAAAACGAGATACAGATATACGTAATGTAAGATGAGGTTTTATATTTCATGATAAGAAGAATATTTCGATTGTGCTACATTTTATCTCTGTGTAGTTATTTTTCTATATTTTCTATATTTTTTTCCTTCTCTTTTCCTTTTTTTTCGTCTATAATATACCTTTAGATCAATAATAAAAGCTAGATAGCCAAGATTGTATAAGCGATGAGAGTAAGAGTATGCTTTTATTGTCTGCTTTGGTTGGTAATCGATAAAGACACCAGAATTCGGTTTTGTAATAAAACATTTCTCTTATAAAAATAACTGAAAGTAGAAAAGAGGCCGTTCACTAATCACGATAGAGAGGGAAGGAGGAAATTCGAAAAACCACAAGCTCGATTTACATGTGACGATGAAGCAAAAAACAAAACAAACCTCTATTAATCATGCCCGCAGCGGTAGCGAAGGGTGTGACGCAGTGCCCACCCCCTAAAAAAGAAGTCCACAAACTCAAAAAACGTCATACAAAAACCTTTGGGACAAGTTAACATATATACGCGAGAATGAGAATACTTAGAGAGTTTGTTTCTTCGAAACGATTATAGAGTTCGATCAGGAGAATTTTTTGGGATCTTAAGAAAATGTCTGCCAGCTGTCAAAGCGGCGCCATCTTGGATTTTGTGAATACCCAAAAATGTTATCTTCTGAATTAGAACACCTAGACAGTTGGTTTTTTCGGGAAAGTTATAAAGATTATCACAACAAAAACCTTTTTAAAGGTAGAGTGTGACGCAGTTCGTAAGTCCGCTTCCAAAATTAATGATATCGCTTGAGGTGACGCTATCACAGATAATACGCAGAATTTCGTTTGAATGGAACCTTGTGTCAAAAGTTTTAATTTTCTGAAAAACTTACAGCGCTTTGCTTAAAACAAAATTACGTTGTGTTAAAAAAAATTGCGTCACAAATGCCGGACCCACCAGCGGAATAATTTTTCAATACTTTCAGTTTTTACACGCAAAAATTTTCATTTACCTTAAACAATCTACGCAATAACAAACAAAAGTCAAATTTTTGCAGCGCAAAAACTGAAGGTACAGAAAAATTATTTCGTCGTTGGGTCCGGATTTTGTGACGCAATTTTTTTAACACAACGTAATTTTGTTTCTTTGAATTTTTTCAGGAAATCAAAACTTTGAACACAAGGTTCCATTCAAACGAACTTCTGCGTATTTTCTGCGATAGCGTCACCTCAAGCGATATCATTAATTTTGGAAGCGGACTTACGGACTGCGTCACACTCTACCTTTAAAAAGGTTTTTGTTGTTAAAAGTACACTACAGTAACTCGTTTATTGAAATACATTTTTAGACTTCACATTTAGTTCATCAACAAACGCATTTCGTTTCGTGTTAAGAAATTCTGTAACGATTAAGATATATGAAGCAATTCATGACCTGTCCCATAGCGCACAGTAACACTTTCGGTGTCTTTGGCGTTACTGTGTGAATCTACAGTAACAAAACTTCAAACCCAAATATCTCATGATCTATCAGACTTTTCTCAGGGCATGTTGGATTCTCCTGAATTCGCGTCGCCACATACGAACTTGCTCGTATGTGGCATTGGCCACGGTCGCCATACTATACTCGGCGCGCCTGTGCACGAGAGATCAATTTTGTGATACGAGCCGAGCTCACGAGTGTGTTTTTAAGCAATAAGCTTTGAAAAAACTGTTATTTTGACAAGTGTAGAGTTTGCATATCCGAGCCGAAAGCGAGGTATGCAACTACACGAGTTGATTTTATTGATGTTCTACCAATTACAGTAAATTTTGCAGTGAAATGATGTGAATTATTATTAACATAAGCAATAGTATCAAGTGTTTTAGAAAATAGTTGAAAATACGCCTCATAGATCGTGCTAGAACAAGTATGGCTGACACTTTCGATTCTGTGTTTTAAAATTGTTTTTCAAAAGTTTTAATGCATTTGCCTACGTTAAAATACATTCATTGCAAAGTGCGTAGTGGACAACAATAAAGCAACAAAATTTTGTTTCAACGTTGAAGATTTTCGAAACAATATTTCAGAAGAATCTTTTGATTTTTGTCGCCGCTAGTGAAGACACAAAATAAGTACGTATCCTCAATGAGATGTTCCTTTTTCGTGGAGGCCAAATGTACGTGTATCCAGAGGCGCCGAGTTTGACTTTCGAGTGGGGGGGCAAGGGGCAAACTACTTTTTGAGAATTCGATTAGGAAGTGATGTGTTTGTTCCTGTATTCTCAACATTGAGACTTGTAGCATTGTCCTGCGACCTATCTTTAGGCATTAATGACAGGAATAGGTATTAATATCTTTAATCGCGAGCGGAGCGAGCGAAAAATTTTGTTTTTTATAAACGAGTAGCTTACACGGAGCTTCCTCCTTGAATATTCAAAGTAATCTATGTGATTGATTCTTGTCGATAAAATAAGCGAATCTACAAATTGGTGAATTTCCTCTGTTGTTTCTTATGCTATTTCCTAGGCTCTGTGAAATCAACTTTGCTTTCCTGCTATATTGGCAAAAAGAATATTCAAATAGGTCAGCATACAAATTAGGAAGAGTAGTGTAATTCAATTTTATTATTAAAGTTATTAAATTTGTAGCGCCGCAGGCAAAAATTTTAAGAGTTGAAAACGTTTCTTAGTGTATTTTTTTGGTTAAAAAAAATTGTTAGCATAATAAAGATCATAATTTTTCCATTAGTATTTTTCAAACAAATTATACTAGAAAGTTATGAAACGACACTCTCTTTCAACTTAGAAAGTACTGAAATTAATTTCAATTTTTGTATTTGGTATTTTTGCGGCATCTAAAAAATTTGTTAACAAAATTTACTAAGAAATATTTATTAAACACACGACGGTGTCGCCGAAAGACTAAACGTCAATGTTATATGAACATTACGTTCACGTTCAGTTTTTCGGCAACACTGTCGTGTGGTCAACAAATATTTTTTAGCAAATTTTGCTAAAAACTTTTTTAGAAGCCACAAAAATACATAATAAGTAGGAAGTCAATGAGAGCGCTGGACTTACGTGCGAAAATTGAGTCAGAAAAATTAAAGAAGTCGTTTCTAACATGCCCATAATCATATCGGTGATTTGTATAAGTCTGATTGTTGTAATAAAAAACTGGACAAGACAGATTTTTGAGTAAGTTTTGAGTAAGGTCCAAGCGCATAAAACGTTCTTGCACTTCTTAGTAATGAAAATATTTTAACTAAGAGCCACGCAATTCAAGATATTCTAAATAATTGAGTTTATATTTCTTTAGTAAGAGGGTTGATTCTTCCCTTGGTTTTATAAGGGGGGGGAGGCGGCCGCTCCCATTGCCCCCACTAGTCGGCGCCACTGCATGTATCGCCAAATTTTCGGAGGTAATAGGCAGAAAAATTTTTTCCGATTTTCGTAAATATTTCTTTTGTTGGAAAGGTCTATTAATGCCCCACAATTTATGGAAGAACATTTTTCTATTATAAGTTAGTGGATTCGGCCAGGTCCCTAAAGTACATAAATCGGGTAAATCGTATCCGATTCTCAATATCTTTTTTTGCTGAAAGATAATTGAAAAAATGAAAATTGAATTTATTTAGAACTTTCAAATGCAAATTTTGTCCGTCCGTCCGCCTGTGGCCTCTCACCGCGATAGCTCGAGTAAAACTTGACCAATTTTCAAAATATTTTTTTCCTAAAAGGTAATCGAAAAATCATTTTTAGACCCGTACGAAGAACGTAGTGCTTCGAAAAGTGGCCTATTGCGTTAACCACGACGTTTGTTGACCCGGGAGAAGGGAGGGAGCACCGAGTATGGTCCTTAGATGACGAATCAACAATAAAAAACATATGAAGCGACCCGTATGTATCAGAATAGATGTGGCAAACAGAGTTGATGTTACGAAAAGACTGGAACGTATTTAAGTAAATATTGCGTTTGAATAGTTTGAAAGTTTGAATGACTCATAAAAATTACCCAAGGTAATGTTGAAAGCCCTCCCGAAGTACGTTTAAAATTTAATTCTCTACAACTTTGTCTTTGGAAGCAACTTTCTAACTATCATAGTTCTATACATATGAGTCATCATCCCTCTGAATTCTACATGTGGCTAAATCCCAGGATTGGGACATTTTTCGAGAAAAACTTGAAACACGTGTTCGCTAAAATTTAATTCTCTACGACTTTGTCTTCGGGAGTAAGTCTCTATGTTTCATAATCGTAATAAACCATAGGTTGATGAAAATCCATCTCGTATTGTATATGGCTGAGAAATAAAATTTTCTCTATTCCGTGGGTTGCAGTGCCCAAACCATTCAACCGATTTTCCATAAATATTTCTTCCCAGTTTTGTGACCTTTTCACGTTTTCACCGACCTTTTGGACACCCTTTCGACCATATCTCCAGAACTATTCGACCGATTTTGCTCATCTTCGAACTTGACCTCAGTTTTTCGACTATCTTTCAGGAAAAGAAAGTTTTTGAAAATCGGTCAAGTTATCGTGTTGACGGACAGACGGACGGACATTTTTTTTGCCGATTTGTCATCTGGAGGCAAAAAAAAAGTTTCCCCCTTACATCCGGGTTCGAAACCGCAATATAACAAACGTGCTGGTGGTGGTAAACGCATCAGACCTTCATACTTCGTACGGGTCTAAAAATGTCCGTCCGTCCATCCGTCAACACGATAACTCGAGTAAAACTCAACCGATTTTCAAAAACGTTTTTTTCCTGAAAGGTAATCGAAAAATGTTTTATGGGATTGAATCTAGGCACTGCCGGATTAAGGGCCGCCGAGCTAGGACCGTTTAAGTGGTTTTTAGTCTTTTGTACATAACTCAAGTAAATCTTTTCCGATATTCATAATTTTTTTTTTTTTGTTTGAAAGACCTGGGCATAGCCGACAATTTATGGAAGAAAATTTTTTGAACTTGAGTTCTTGGACTTAGCTAGGGCACTAAGAACGAGTCTCTGCTAGGGATCTATGTGTTTTTGTAACTCGAGTAAATCTTTTCCGATTTTCATAAATTTTAAGGGCCCAACGTGTTTTTTCTACATAAATCGGTTAAAACTTATCCCTGAAAGATAATCAGAAAATTGATTACGGGATTGAATTTGGGCAAAATGGGTTGAAAACTTTCGAAGTTATGGTCGAAAAAGTGTTCAAAAATGTTGTTTTTTTGAAGGTTGGTGGAACTTCTTTACTTATCGCTCTTTAAAATTTTCAACGAAAGATATGGACCTAAGAAAAGCACAAAAAATTAGTGAAAAGCGGCTGAGTGGTTCGGGTTGCAGGTGTCCTTAGTGTTAAGGCAATATTTAATGAGATACATTCGTGTCTTTTTTCAGCATTTATTTTGTTTGCCACTTCCATTCCCTTATTAATTCCAAGACTGAAGTAATAAGGAAAGTAGTAAGGAACAACTAATACATCATACCGATGGAAATAACATACTTATCAGTGAACAATAGATCTGTCCAAAATCCTAAGTTGTAGAAAGGTTGTAGGCTTAGCCAGGAAAACGGTGCCAAATGTTCCCCTGAGGAAAAATTTCTATGAGGCCGAGGTCCAAAAAGGCAATTTAGGGAGTGCTCAAATCGAAAAACTGAAAAAAATCGTCGAAAATTGAGTAAATTTCAGATTTGTCTACTTTAGACAAATTTAATGTTCCAGATCGATCTTGAAAGCGAATGTTAAGGTAAGTTTGGTTATTTTAGATCAAAACAGTCCTGAAAGCACGGTGAACATGTCTATGGGGTCGTCTGGGCTCCCAGCAGCTGTGGAATCTCACTCAAAGACCAAGGTGGTGTCCGGCATTGTCGAAGCCCGTTGGAAAATTTCTGAATAGCTATCTCATTACTTATATAAGGGAAATGTTGGCCTAGGGTAGGACTACAAAATATCCGAAACGGGTGGCTCTAGGTGTAGAGATGTAAAAAATTTTAATACTCAAGCAGCAGAGCGGTCCAAATTTGTACGGAAAATTCAAGTTGTCGAAACGTTTGAGGCCCGGTCGAAAAGCCATGCTATGTGGTGTCCCGAAAAAAGTTCTAAATGTCACATATGTGTCCGTTCCAATTAAATTATTATATTGGCGATAGTTATCGAAAATAAGCTTCAATGCTCATGTACGTGTGTGTAAAACAATAGCAGCTGCTTCCATTGTCATCGTTCTTCGTAGACATCAAGCTCCTATGATTTATTTGTTATCGTTCCATTCCGACCAAATATGAACAACATCTAATCGAGAAAATGAACGATTGTAGAGTGTGTGATGGCAGTTTTCATAATGAAAATCCAAATAAAATTATATGTGATGGAATTTGCCGCCAATCTTTTCACGCCGATTGTGTCAACTTTAGTAAAAATACGCTACTATGCTATAGAGAACTGCCGAATCTTCAATGGTTCTGTGATGCTTGCATATTTCAAATACGCTCGTTTAACGTTTCGTCTCCTCAATTGAACAAGAATAATTCTACCGTTGTCATCCCAACCTCATTGCCACCTCATGTTCGTCGTTCATTCATTGCTGCCCAACGTATTCGAAATCCGTTCCCGAATGTAAAACCAAAGAATAGCTCCGTATTTTTGGTTACCCGATCGCCTAACGTCGAATGTAATATTAGTAATGTCAATACGTCAAAGACCACATCATCTGGAATCACTCACCAAAATATTGCAGGTTAACATGCGTACCTGAGGATTCTCCCTACCGCACGACCCTCATGGGTGAGGAATTGAGGTACGCCCAATTAACGCGAGTCCCCGAAAGGACTCTTCCTATTACGGCAGGCCGGGCAACCTACGTTGACCTAGGTAAGGCCCGGAATACTATCATCTTCCTACTGAATTCTCGCCAACCTGGTTGCCCAGGAAGGACTAGGGGTTCAGTCATCCATTTCTAAGCGTAAGCTGCTTTGACCCAGCTCACTATGTCCCACAGCCCCCGCGTTGCAGCACCACAAGGCACCTCAACCAGACGCTGGAGCCGGATGCGGCCACCTCGTATGACACACTACACCCGGGGGCCCCCAGCCCCGCGGTACCGAATTTACCCTCGGTGGGGGCTTTCGCGGTAAGGCTCTTAACCAAACCACTTCGGTACCGCTGAACCGGCTCCGGAAACCATGGTGTCGCTACTCACCACTCACTCAATCTGATGTCGCTCAATCAACGCCGCAGCATCATTCCACAGATTTAAAAGAAGCACTAAATGAACCGTCCGTGATCAAAACCGCGCCGGCTAATTCTACTTCCTTTGTCGATGTTCTAAGCCCATCAATCGCTGAACCAGTGCCCGCTAAAATCAAAAACTCAACATTTCAACCGAAAGATGATTCGATCCAGTCACAAAATATTGTCTCGCCGTTGTTGTCCGAAAAACAGAAGGTCGCTTATGTGTCCAAATTTCATCCTTCTGTTACCGAAGATGAAGTTGTGAATTACTTAGTGCGGAAGAACGTAATAACGTCAGTTGAAGATGTAAGATGTAAGAAACTGGTCTCACCCCATGTTGATATCGACAACATCTGCTTTGTGTCGTTTAAAATTATTGTTAATGCTAAAGTATTTCACTCAATAGTCAATGAAAAATTGTGGTCTGAGGGCGTAACTGCTCGGGAATTTGTCAAACGCTGAAAAACGATTAATTTTGAAGTTTTTAAATTTTAGTTTCGTTTTTTCATTGAGTAACCTATCAGTGCCGTAATAATTGGAAACTTTGTATTGCAAATTTTAAGTCGTCATCTACTCAGCCAGTTTTTTTGGCGGTGAAATAAATAAATTAAATTGAAAAAATTGAAATTTATTGTGACATTTAGAACCACACATTTAGACACCAAATAGCATGGCTTTTCAACCGTTCCCTCAAACGTTTCGACAACTTGATTTTTCCATACAAATTTGGACCGCTCTACTGCTTGAGCATTAAAATTTTTAACATCTCTACACCTAGAGCCACCGCTTTCGGATATTTTGTAGTCCTACCCTAGGCCAACATTTCCCTTATATACGTAATGAGATAGCTATTCAGAAATTTTCCAACGGGCTCCGACATTGCCGGGCACCACCTTGTCCTTTGAGTGAGACTCCACAGCTGCTGGGAGCCCAGGCGACCCCATAGACATGTTCACCGTACTTTCAGGACTGTTTTGATCTAAAATAACCAAAATTGCCTTAACATTCGCTTTCAAGATATATCTGGAACACTAATATTGTCTAAAGTAATGCGCTATTGAAGAAATTAGAACGATATGGCATCAGAGGGATTGAGCTATCTCGGTTCTCCGATTATTTGAGCAACAGACACCAAATCACCATATTCGGTAAAAAAATCAAATCCATTAAGGAATGATCTTGGACTCCCGCAAGGGTCAGTACTCTCCGCTATATTATTTGCGTTGTTTATAAAACCATGAAAATGGGGTTTGGCGAGTGCAAAATTAACGTTTTTGCTGACGGCACGTCGATATAGTAGTTGGTAATAATATTGACGAACTTGTTAAAATAATGAACCGGAAATTAATTAATTTTAATGAGTGGCTAAATGTAAATCAACTCAAATTAAACGCAATAAAATCAAATTATATGGTACTATACTGGGACACAAAAACATAGAGCAAGTGAATTGATTATACATTGGAACCGCAATTATCGAACGCGTAAAAGTGATAAAGTACTTGGGTTGTGAAAGCACAAAAAACTCTTACAGAGGAGGTGTGACGCAAGTCTTTATGTCTGCTTACAAAAGCTGTGAAATCAGGAAAGTGTGACGCATTAAGTTTGAAATTGCGTCACAAACGAAATAAATTTTTTATGCTTTCAGTTTTCAGGCTGCAGAAATTTGACTTTTAATTCTTTCCGCGAAAATTGCACTGTGCAAAAATTTGTGTGAAAAATTTTTTTCGTCGTTGGGTCTGGCATTTGTGAAGCAATTTTTTAAAAACACAACGTAACTTTAATTTTTGTTGCGTATTCAAACTTAATGCGTCACCCTTTTCTAATTTCACAACTTTCGTAAGCAGACATAAAGACTTGCGTCACACCTCCTCTGTAAGAGTTTTTTGTGCAGATATCAGTACTTTTGTAAGTTAATTTCTATATTTAATAGAAAAAAAATTTGTTCGAAAGAATTTTGGTGAATAAATGTATCCCCCAAACTCTCGATTATGGAAGTGGCCATATACCATTATTGGGCCATATTTCTCCAAAACCCTGAAACACGTGTTCGCTTAAATTCAATTCTCTACAACTTCGCCGTTGAGATCAACTTTCTAACTCTCATAGTTATAGAGGTACGGGCTACATTTCATGAAACCTTATATGAAATTACAAAACGTTACAAAGTAAGAAAAATTGCCACAAAGATTTGGGTCCGTTTCCATACAAAGTAGCAATCTTGTTTAATTCATATCTCCGGATCTGCTCAACTGATTTTAATGAGTAAAACATAACCAAAGACCCGTACGTATCAGAATAGTTGTGACAAACAGAATAGATGTGGCAAAGTGACTCGAACGTACTTAAATATACAAATAAGCAAACAATCCAACATTTTCTGTTCTTTTGTAACTGTAAGAATTTCAAAGATCCATAGAAGAAACCCAAGGTAATGTCAAAGGCCCTACGGAAGTACGTCTCAAACCATTCAAATCTAGAAAAGCTTATATCCAAGGACTAAGTCGTTTTTCCCTAAAGCCCAGAAACACGTGTTATCTAAAATTTTATTGTCTACAACTTTGTCCTTGGAAGCAACTTTCTACCTCTCATAGTTCTGGACCATATCTCTCCAAAACCCTGAAACACGTGTTCGTTTAAATTTAATTTTCTACAACTTCGCCTTTAGAACTAACTTTCTAACTCTCACAATTTTGGAGATCCGGTTCATCTTGCCCAATTATGGAAGTTGCCATATACCAGGATTGGGCCATATTTCACCAAAGCCCTGAAACACGTGTTCGCTTAAATTTAATTTTCTACAACTTTGCCTTTGACAGTAAATCTCCATATTACATAGTTAAGGAAATATAGACGAAAAACTGTTTTCGTATATGGCCAAGATTTTCAATTTCGTCCATTCCATTTATCCCAGCGCCCAGACCCCTGTACCGATTCCTACAAAAAATTTTTCCCAGTTTTGTGACATCAAATGCTTTCATTTGACACCAAAATGAGGAATTTCCGTGCTATACTTGCTGAGATATTTGCAAAAAAGCTTCACCAACCCTCGGAAAACCATGTTTTTGGTCACTTCCTCGATCATATCTCCGAAACCACTTGGTCGATTTTGCTCATCTTCGAACTTGAATCATGGGAGGCATGTACCTTTTAGGGAAAAAAAGTTTAGGCTGATCGGTTGAGCCGTTTGGAAAAAAAGTGGTGACGGACAGACAGACAGACGGACAGACGGACATTTTTTTATTCGTCATCTCTAGACCCCCCTCCCACCTTGATCTACCCCATGTTACAATAAAATTGTTTGTAGTAAACGTATAGGACCTTTGTACTTCGTACGGGTCCAAAAAAGCATTTCGGCCTAAAATTTTGCATTTTTCCAGGGAGTACGTCGCACGGGGTAAGTCAGAAAGTTGCTGTATATATGCTCCTTAGTCTACGAAAAAATTTCTTGTGAATTTTTTGGCGTGTAAGACTTGCGTCACGGCCCCTTATTACCGTGGGCCATGGTAGACGAAAAACTTAATTTCAACGAAAATTGTGACCGCGTATGTAAAAAACTAGCTAAAAAGTTAACTTCTTTGGACGAATTGCAAATAAGTTGGATAAACCGACAAGACTTTATTGTTCTGCAATTTTATTTCTATCCAACAAGTCCCACATTGATCGATTGCAAAAATTGCAGAAAAAATCTATGCGAATGATTTTAAGGAAAAGGCGTAGAACGCGTATTAAAGACACGCTGGTGGATCTAACGTTTTTGACAGTACAACAACAAATTGTGAAAGACGTCTTAGTTTTTGTACATAAAGTACAAAAACAGCATCTTCCCGGGTACCTGTCCAATTGTTTCCAGTCAAGTGAAAGCTGTGCGTACATTCTGAGGAACAATGGTGACCTTCGTCTCCGATTGTAAACGAAAAGTTCCACCAAAAGGAGCATAATGTTTGATGGAGTTTAAATTAAAAGCAGTGACAATTTAAAAACCTTTAAAAATTACTGTGACGAATTTGTAAAAATGAAATATGTTTGATGTATATGAGGAGAATTCTCAAATGAGATTTTAAGTAGTTTTTGAAACTAATAAAAAAACCTAAACCTAAACCATAAGCCACTGAAGGTAGTACAAATTTGTAGTTGAGTTTTGACTTCTTCTTCGACCGTAGTATCTTCGAAAGTTTCTCATCTTTGAACTAAGCGCCACATTTTCGATTATCAGATTTTCAAAATCGGTCAAGATTTAAACGATCTATCGTATTGACAGACGTATAGCGATAAATACTTGATGTTTTCACCCTTCCTGTCCATCTATGCACCGTCACAATTAACTATGACGCCATAAAAAAGACGTGACAAAAATGACGTTACAAAAATGACGTTACAAATACAACGTCACATAAATGACATCACACATATGACGTCATAAAAATTACATCACACATATGACGTCACAAAAATCACGTCACAAAAATAACGTCAAAAATACGATGTCACAAATACAATCAAAAGTTATTACGTCAAAGATATTGTTTCATTTAATTCTTCAACAATACACTATACTACTTATCAATGGCTTATTTACTTATTTAGCGTACGGTTACATTTCAATAATTCTTGTATTCTTATATGAAATACATGTTAGGGGCCGTTCATAAATTACGTAACGCAAAAAATGACCCCTCGCCCCTGTCACGCTACTGTCACGCAAGCCTGTTACGGACAAGTTTTTTTTTTCAGATATTTCTTATTTAGAAGCCAAAACGTTAAATCCATCAACTTATCGGCAGTGTTAGATGTAGTGATAGTGTTGTTTTAGTGTTGTACCTTAACACAACAGAATGACAACACCAGGATCAAAATTTATCACCTATCACTTTGTAACGGAGTCATCGCTTTGCACAAATATTGCTGCACTCGGCTGTAAAGTTCAACTTCAACAAAGTCTGCCGATGTTACTTCGAATTTGTGAAAGACTCAACAGAACCCACAATAAGGTGCCAAACCATTTCGCTTAACTTGCAAATTATTTAACTTTTCCACGTCGCATTCTATTAACGATTCAACTTCTTACGCACTTCCACTTTCGATCCATAAGAGTATAGTTTGACTAATATTTCAAACATAAATGGTCGTGTCAGTGTGAAATATTTAAAAAGCAATTTCAAGTTAAAATCCGCCTCGTAATCCGCTCATGACTTTCTTCTTTTCGTTTAATGTTTGCGATGGTTTCGTTTTACGAGTCCAATTACAGTGAAGAATTAACCCACAAACCTTCGTGCCTATTATCTTCATGTTTAGAGCATTTAGTCGATAAATTAAAAAATTAATTTGATTAAAATAACATAAAGCTCAACAAGTAAATTAATTATTCGATAATGACGTCGTGTTAATATGTTCTCTATTTGCCTCTATGCCTCTAAAACCACATCGTTATGTGTAGATGTAGATATGGGCGCCGACCGGATAAAAATGTGCGAAACTTCAAACAGTTTCACATTCATTACGCGAGTAAATATTGTTTTCCGCCATTTACTTTCAACGTCTTGTTTTTGCCAAATTTTTTCTTAGCTTTGTGATGTTTCCCCTCCCCCCTCCTTTATATCATACTTATCGTTATACCTCTCTCTTCAATTACAAAAAATCACAATAAAAAATGTCGTTAGAGTATATTGCAGTTCGTTGGATCCAATGACATAATACATATAAACTTGGTTTATGTAACAATGTACTGAAACAAACATGACAATACGTTATTTGTATGTAGACTGCACAATCGCACATACCACACCAACACACAATTAACGCTTTGTTCTGCTAAAAATACGGAATCCACATAAATTTTACTTAATTTACCAACACTGCTAAATATGGTGACTTCAAAAAGTCGTCGAACATACAACAAAGGATTTCTGTCATTTAGCCATTGTGTGTTGGTGTGTTAGTATGTACGAAACTTTTTGAATTCACAGTATTTCGCATTTCACTTTTGCTTCAATTCGTGTTAATTTTTCGTCAAAGACTTTGAATCAAAAGTGTGTCTATTACAACTGTCAAAACGACGTTTTAAACGTCAAAGTTTTTAGACAAGCGAGCAGCTGAGAAATGTAAGAATGTATGGAGCGCACGCCTTTGTCAAAACCCTCTCCCCCAAAAAAGCGTGCGCAATTCTTTGATGGCCCCTTGGATGGATGGATGGATTTAGTGACATTGACTACCATTTGGGTAGTTTCATTGGGAAATAAAAATAATAATTTATTGCATATAAAATGTAACATCACTCAGACATCATTAAGTACACACCACGATTTTTATCATTTTAACATTTTTTCCCAAAAAAAAACTGTAACTACCAATTTACTAGCGATTTACTTAAGTGAGTACGCCCTCGGGAAAAAGTTGTACCACGGTCATCATCATCATCATCATCATCACATTTTATAGACCGTTTGTACCTTTCGGTGTGAGGTCTTTACTACTGATCATGGACCACCCTTCTCCATACCCCCCTATCCTGTGCCAAGGAGATGGTTTGTTCGCCTAGAGAAAGTCCCCTAACTTCTAAATCGGATTTAATTGAGGCTATAAACCTTCTCCTTGGCCTACCCCTGGGACGCACACCCGGGACTTGAGCATCCAATATCCTCTTTGGTAGCCTGCTATTACCCATCCTCTGAACGTGCCCGTACCACCGCAGACGACTAATCCTTGCCGCCTCTTCCACTGATGTAACCCCTAAGTTTTCCCTGATGTCGTCGTTCCTAATATGATTGGCCCACTGTTCCCTCCGATTTACTTTTGCTATGCTCCTAAGAACCCTCATATCAGAAACCTCCAGGTCATGCACAAGGTATCCGCAGTCCACCCAACTTTCACTACCGTATAAAATCGTTGGTCTGAAGATTGACCTGTGAATAGCTAGCTTTGTGCCACTACTTAACTCCTTTTTGTTGAACACATACGACCTCAACTGACTGGCCACTGCATTCCCCATTCTTCTCCTTTCTTCAAATTCCCTAACTAACTTGCCATTCTCCGAAAAAATGGCTCCTAAATATTTAAACTCAGAGACCTGTTCCAACTGCTCCCCATTTAAACTGCAAACTACATCCTTCCGGGATTTGCCAATATGCATAACTTTAGTTTTACTGACACTTATTTTCATGCCGTATTCCTCACATGCAGCATTCAGGCAGTCTAAATTCTCCTGCAAATCCTTGGCATTATCTGCTAATAGAGTTAAGTCATCCGCATAGGCCAGGATTTTCATGATTACTTCCCCCACCTTCACATTCCCTTGCAAATTCGCTTGCCTGATAATCTTGTCCATAAAAATTATGAACAGAAGAGGGGAGAGACAACAACCCTGACGAACTCCCTCATTAACTTCGAAAGCCTCACTAATTTCACCATCTATCCTTACCGCAGCCTTGCTCCCTGAGTAGATGCTTTTGATAGCGCCCAATAAACTTCCATTAACCCCGTATTCGCCAAGTACCTCGAACAGCTTTTGCCTCGGTACCCGATCGAATGCCTTTACTAGGTCGATGATGCACAAGTATAAATCAATATTTCTCTCAGAGAGCTTTTCTATAGCCTGCCTGAGACAAAAGATCTGATCCTGACAACCTCTCAGAGGTCTGAAACCACTCTGAACCTCGTCAAGAACATCTTCCACTATAACCCTAACCCTGTCTACTAGCACACTTGTATAAACCTTTCCGACCACGCTCAAGAGTGAAATCCCCCTGTAGTTGGTAAGGACTTTGCGGTTACCCTTCTTGAAGATCGGAGCAATAACACCGAAGCTCCAGTCAGCGGGTACTACTGAGGACTTCAATGCTAAATTGAAAATCCTACAAAGCCATTGAACCCCACCCGGCCCGCTATTCTTAATAAATTCTGTCCTAATTTCGTCTATACCTGCGGATTTTCCTGCCTTCAGCCTGCTGACTTTCGTGACACTTCCTCTAATGTAATTTCCTCCTCACCCTCCAAGCTACGGCCCTCTTCCCTGTCAAGGCTTGTTACGGGATTGACAGAGGCGAATAGATCCTGAAAGTAATCCTGCCAGGTTTTCAGGACCTCACCCTTACCTGTAACTAATTCGCCATCTTTACCCAAAATGCTACCGCAGCCCTCCTTTTCACCACCACGCCTAATATCCTTGATTGCCGACCAAAATTTTTTACCCCTTCCTTGACCAGCCTCTTCCAATTCCTCCCCAAACTTTTTCCACGACCGATCCTTCGCTTCCTTGACTAGAGCCTTAACCGTCTGCCTGCAAGCCCTGTAAGCCTCATGCTTTTCGTCCGTCTTATCCTGTAACCAAACCAAATACAGCTTCCTTTTCTCTAATACCGCCTTTTTGATATCTGCGTTCCACCAGCCTGTCTTTTTGTTTCTACCCCCACTAGAGACACTACCTAGACATTCCTCAGCTACGCCCAAGACAAATTCCTTAAAGTTTGCCCACTCAACCTCAATGTCTACGCAGTCCGGAGGAAGCCTTTCGAAAGCTTCGCTGAACTTTGACATAAAGCGAGACTTAACTTCCTCGTCCCTGAATTTTCCCACACGAAATTTCCGAACCACCACTTTTTTCCTTTTAGCCTGACAGAGTTGCCATGCCGATTACGTGAATTTTATATTGAAAAGTGATTCCATTGAATTCTTCATTGCTTCGTCGTAATGCAATAAGCCTGATGGATTTTGTCACACGCAAGAAAAAAAATCAAACCTGGTGTTGTCACAGATAACCGAAGAAGAAAATATTTGAAAGCAGAAAACAAAAAGAGATAAAATGAAAAGACAAACAATTTCAATTTGCGCCGAAAATCAGGAATTTTAGTTGAAAATAAATAACTTCTTAGTTGAAATTTAGAAAATTACAGTTATTGCACTTTTGCTGATCTTATTGACAATTGAGTGACAATTCTATTAACTGACTTTTTTTTACTGAAATTTTGATTTTTTTAAATGAATTTGACTTTTTTATTTTTATCCGTAACTGACACTCTGATACTTTACCATTTACAGCTAAGAGAAAATGTAAAACTACACTTTGACGTTTTCGTTCGTTTCGTGTGGAACCCATATTTTCAATGTAAAAAATCATACAAAAAAATGCTCCACACGAAACCCACAAAATACAGGAGAGTGTAGTGGTTTATATTCTCTCAGCTGTACCTGTCCTAAAATAGAAACTTTTCTTTATCAATCGAAAGTCATACAGACAAAACTTTTGATATGTTTCACATTTGGTCGATTTATAGTTGGAATTTGGAAATTTTGGAAAGACACGATCTAGAATACTTTTTCTGCATAAGTTAGGAACAGTGTTTTCTCAAATGACGTCGAAAATGAGCGATAAGTTCGTGATATTTCGGTACTACTTAGGAAATCGTTATTAGACTCGTGTTACTGCTTCCCTCTTCTTCAGCTCGGGCTGGCACTCGACATAATCTTGTTTATCCCCAAGTTCCGTAAAAAATCTTATCATGGGCGCGCGGTAGCGATGCGCCCGTGACGCAAGTCCCCATACAAACAAAAAATTCAGAAAAATTTTTTTCGTAGACTTCGGAACCATATATACAGCCAAGTTTTGACTTTTTTTGCCTTGCGTCGCATCCCCTGAGACCTAGTTTTTCGGATTCTACGTAAAATTTTGATTGAAATCGACATTTTACTCATTAAAATCGGTTCATTGTTTACGGATATAAATGACCTTTTGAAAATTGCAATTTCCGGTACAAAATGTTCCTTCCATAGAAGCCAAAGTAAATGAAAATATCCTACGTTAGTTAGTTAGTTCGTTAGTCCGTTAGTTAGTTCCAGGGCCATTTGTATGAAAAACCGTGAAAAACCACTTTTTTAGCTGCGGCTCGGAAACGGTCCGATAACTTTTCTTGAAAATTTGCAGGGACCTTCGGCTGGGCATTCTACGCCATATAGGATTTTAAAAAAGAGGGAGGTACCGACCTCGTTTGGGCGCCAGCGCTCATAGAAGCCCCCATACAAATCCCATATAAAAGCATATTTTGTATGTGTTTGTGTGTGTATTCAAGGTATGGGTCAAACATGAGCAAAATTTTTAGAATGTGACCTGAGGCGGCGGCGGTGATGGTGAAATCGTGGCGGCGGTGATGGTGAAATCGTGGCGGCGGTCAGTGGTGGCCGCCACCGCCAGCTATGGCAGCCACGCGAGTTGCCGTGGCGCCAAATAAATTTTATGAATGAGGATTGCAGAGGAAGTGTCTTTGATCGTTTTCGTAGATGCAAGTGGTGGCCGCCACCGCCAGCTATGGCAGCCGCGCGAAGTGCCGCGGCTTAAAAAAACTTTTATGAATGAGGGTTGTAGAGGAAGTGACTATGATTATTTTCGTAGATGTAAGTGGTGGCCGCCGCCGAGGTGCCGTAGGGCCAAAAAAAATTTATGAATGAGGGTTGTACAGGAAGTGACTCTACTTCCAAAACTACTGATATCACATCAAAAACCCTTTTTAAAAGGGAAACGTGACGCAAGTCTCTTTGTTTCTTCTTCCAAAACGACTGATATCAATTGGGGTTTTTTATTTACAAACATGTGCTTTTAAATTTACTTTGTATGCTGTTTTCAACATTATCGACATGATCTCTTTTTTCAGTGTATTTTATGTATGGAAAACCTTGAAAACAGCTGAAACTTGATAATAAGTAAATTTATAAGCACACGACCGTATTTATTTATTCCAATGACTTAAAAAATTCTATACAATCGCCATAATTTACAATGATCACCTTCTACAATCTACAATCATTTCCATTCACTTCACTATATCGTTACTGTTTCCATTGTTTTAATTTCAAGCTATCTCTACTCCGTAAATTGTTTATACCTCCACTTTCAAGTCCTCTAGCCATTTGATTGACTCGATCGTTATCTCATTTAATTCACTGATGTAAAGTGATGAATGCTGCACTGACTTATGATATGATCCATAGTTTGGGGTTGACCGCACTGACATAATGGTGAGTCAGCGAATTTCCATCTGTGCATTAGGAACTTGCAACACCCTTGTCCTGTTCGGAAACGATTTAGCCTCACCCACAGCTTTGTTGGGTCAACTATTAGTTGTTTATTTGTGACATCTGCTTCCTGTCCATCTTGTTTTCAGATCGGGTAAATCGTTTCTTTCGCGATAAAAGAGCCAGAAGGGGTGTCTTGACTTCATCCTGATCGTAGCGGGAGCGCATTCTATGTCCTTGAAAATCGGCAATTCCGTGTCCAATTCTGTTTTGGTGCACTCTTTGAGAGCTGCTTCCTGTCTTTGGATGTGGGGAGGAGCTCAACACATATAGCCACTCCACTTCCGTAGGATCAACTGCGCCACATACAATTCGAAGCGTGTTGTTTACCTGTGTGTCCACTTTCTTTACGTGGGCACTGTGCATCCATACTGGGGAACAGTAGTTGGCTGCTGACATGACCATAGCCTGGGTTGTGATCCTCAGGGTTTTAGCTGAACATCCCCATGTGGACCCTGCCAACTTTTGTATGATGTTGACACGTGTTTTCAATTTAGTCTTGAGACGCTCGCAATTTGTTCGTTGGGTTAGACTTCGGTCTAACGGGATGCCCAGGTACACAGGATTTACTTTGTGTTCTACTTCTTCCCCGTTTATTTTAAGCTCAAGCTTTCGGTTTGCCTGTCGATTGTTCAGGTGAAAGAGACAGTGCACTGTTTTCGCGACATTCGGTCTTAGCCTCCATTCTTTGTAGTATTCTGCCATTAATTCCAAGTCATCATTTGACTGCAGTTCATTGAAGGACTTCGATTGGCAAGCCAGTGCGTTGTCGTCTGCGTATACGAATTTTCGTGACTATGTTGCTATGGTGTAGACACAATATAAAAAGCTTGCTAGGACTGATCCTTGCCCATTGTTTAGTACCCGCTTGCGGCTCGTCGAATAATAGGCCTCGCTTCCATACGGTGTCGTATTCTGCAGACAAGTCTAAAAACACCGCTGCAGTTTTCAACTCTCGTTGGAAGCCTAGCTCGATGTAGTTCGTAAGTGCCAGGGCTTCAATTGGGGTGACGCTTAAATATTCGATACGCAAAAAATCTTTTGAAAAACTTTTACATTTGATTGGAAAAAGCGTCACAAATGCTGGACCCCCCAATGTCATATTTTTTCTGTTATTTAACTCCCAAAAATTTGACTTTACTGTATGCATGTAACAATTTAACACTTGAAGCCAAATTTTTGAGTATGAAATCTGAAAGATTAGAAAAACTATTTCGTCGGAAGTCGTTTTGGAAGAAGAAAAAAAAGAGACTTGCGTCTTTCCCTTTTAAAAAGGGTTTTTGTTGTGATAAGCCAATAGTAAAGAAAAGCATTTTCTGTATACGTGAGAGTGTAATGATTGTGACGGAAAATATTTTGCCATCACTTGGGACGAAAAGTTGCTTTCCGCGGTATGTGCACCAACAGACTCTCACTATTACAGAAAAATATATTTCAAAATACCCCAATACACACCCGATGTGTACTTCTCGCTTGGGTTTCGCGTGCGTATTGGGGTATGTTGAAATATACTTTTCTCCCGCTCAATAGCGGGAAGATAACTGTCATTTTCCGCCCTAGGTCATTATTTAATACTTACATGAAATAAAAATCTCGTTTTACTTTATAGCCATATTTTTCTGCAGAATCTTTAAAACTAGAAAAAAAAGTTCATTTCAATCGACAATAAAATTTTTTTGTATTTTGTTTAATGGTTTTTCTTGATTGAAAAACTAGATTTATAACTTTTCAATTAACTCAGCCGCTGTTGCTCAAGTTTCAACATTTTGGTCGTTGAGTCGTACGTTCGTATGATTGGTAGGCAAATAAATTCTTTTTACAATTTTTAATTTTAGAAACGGAACATTGAAACAGTTAGTGATTTAGACAATATGTACGATTTTGAAGGTAGTCTAGTCTGTGTTATTCGCTAAGGTGATCAAGAGAAAAGTATCATTCAGCGGTTTTTGAATGTCGCAAAAAAAATACCTCGAGCCATGTCAAAATACCTTCAAACTCGGGATTCATACCTGACATATATACAAATTCCATCTTATGACGTTACGGTATTGAAACAAAAAAATTTATACAATTTTTCACTAAAACGAAAATATATTTCCGATGTATTTTTAGAATAGTTTGGTAATAAAAAAAGTAATGATGTCATGAATTCGTATTTTTGAATTTTGATAAAGTAACAGCTGATGAACACACATGAATTATTCGTTTGATCGTTGCATAAAACACAAAGTTATCAACACTTTTTTCGTTTAGTTTATGAAAGCCAGTTGGACGTCCAATGTTTTGATCTTGTTGTGGACAACAACTTAATTTATGAATTTTATGTTTTGAGCTATAAAAGTAAAGTTCTATTTCAATTATTGGTTCAACTTATGAGTCAAGGCTACAGACGTTATTAAAGCTCAACTCGTTGAACTAATTAAAATTATTTTAAAATATTGTCTAAGTGCCACGTGTCCTTACCAATATTTTTTTTATAACTTTTTACACTCCTGACACATGAACATGAACACATGTAGGTGAGGATGTCCATTTTGAGATGGTTATCTCTATCCTCCTTACACCCTGTATAACTTGCAGACCCGTACGAAGAACGAAGTGTGTATGGGTGTAGACACTACGTTTGTAACCAGTCGAATGGTCCATGGCTATTTTGACAAGTTAATTTTAACAGACGTAAAACGTAATTGTAAGCAATAAATTATTCTACGGCATACCTTCAAAACGTACCGCTTTTTTTTATTTTGTTGCTTTTCTTGAAAAAAATTACAAAATTTTAGCCCCATTTGACAGCCGCAAACGAACTGACGGAGGCCGAATGTACTACCGAATAGTATTTACTATGTTATGAGCGGTCTTTACGCTGGAAATCAAAAACTATACAATTTTTAGTGTTATAAAGAGTTACATTGTAATTTGAAAATCAACTTAAGTGTCCGCCATCGCTAATTTTTTTCGACTTCGGCGGCTGTACTAACTGAACTGCTCCTTTCATTTATTACTTTAATTAATTTTATAAAAAAATTGGTGCATTTTTCCCTCATGTCGTAAAACAACTTTTTGTTTAAAATAATAGTTCACGTCACTTTTGTCGAAATAGCCATGGTCCATTTCGGCCCGGGAGTTTGTTGATTTCTCTTTTTGGGGTCTAAATAAGATAAATCTGTAAAAGAATGTTTTCCGTCCGTCTGTCTGTCAACAGGACTCGAGTGTTCATATTGTGTGGGTCTAACTCACTGAGTTTTTTTGTGTTAGAATTGTTAGAATTCTATAACAAAACATTGCCTCTCTAGGTCCAGCCCAGTCATAAATTTTTAATTTTTTTTTTTAATTTTGGGTGTTTTGTTGGGGTTCGGAAGGATTTTTTAGACCATTTCCTAGGACGGGTTGTTCAATATCGTCCTTTTGGCAATTTCAAATCCAATTTAATGTGGACGTAATTTCATATATCTAATAAATATTTAAGGCAATATTTATTTCGAGTAGAGTTTTTTGCAACAACTATTCTGTTTCGCACGGGTCTACTCCATTTCTTTTAATGAGGTTTTACTCAAATCGTTGTTAAATATCAATTTTTAGCTCAAATGCAAGAAAACTCAACTTAACGAACTTAACTTTGATAAAAATACCTATGCCTTCAGTTTTTACACTGCAAAAATTTGACTTTCACTTCTTTTCGCGAAATTTAAATTTTTGGACGTGAAAATTGCGGCGGTTCTGGCATTTGTGACGCAAGTTTTGAAAGAACACAAAGTAATTTTGCTTTAATTTTTTTACGTATTGAAGCTCAATGCGTCACCCTTTTCTGATTTCAGAACTTTTGCAAGCAAACATAGTGACTTGCGTCACAACTGCTCTGTAAGAGGCGGATATCAGTTCATTTGTAAGTTTATCTCTCGCCAAAAGTTCATCGAAATGCTGGTCAATGTCAATACCTCACTCATGTCGAGAATTAGAGAAAACATCAAAAAATCCAAACTAAGTTGAAAAGTGCTAGCTAGAGATATCCACAAGAATCCTATAAACCTAGGAAGCTTCATTGCATGACCTCACTCATGTCAAGAATAAATAAAAACACCTGACCCACAGTTGCAGAAGTCACATAAATCGTTTTTCTGTACGTCCTAAAGCTGTGGGTCAGGTGTGGGTTGACCCCCTGAAACTGTGGGTCAAGTGTGGGTTGACCCCCTGAAACTGTGGGTCAGGTGTGGGTTGACCCCCTAAAACTGTGGGTCAGGTGTGGGTTGACCCACTAAAACTGTGGGTCAGGTGTGGGTTGACCCACTAAAACTGTGGGTCAGGTGTGAGTTGAAGCACTAAAACTGTGGGTGAGGTGAGGGTCGACCCACTAAAACTGTGGGTGAGGTGAGGGTCGACCCACTAAAACTGTTGGTCAGGTGAGGGTCGACCCACTAAAACTGTAAGTCAGGTGTGTGTCAACCCACTCCGATTCTTATTGAAAAGTGCTAAATCAGGAATAATCCACAAGAACTCCATAAACCTAGGAAGCTCCATTGCTTGACCTCACTCATGTAGGGAATAACCGAAAAATATCAAAAAACCTGATGGAAGTTGAAAAGTGCTATAGAAACCCTCCCTATTCTAGAAGTGGACAAAACCCTGAGATACGTATTCGCTAAAATTTAATTCTCTACCACTTTGCCTGTTCAAGCAGCCTACTAACTCTTATAGTTTTAGAGTAATTGAGTCATTCTGACTGAGTCTGGAAGCGACTAAATCCCAGAAACCCCGAGAATGGTCAGGTTTTTTAAGGAACAAAAAAATTTTTGTCGACTAATGTTATGGTCTGAAGCTACCCTCAAAATTTCAGCAAAATCAATCGAGCCGTTTCCGAGATCCCAACAAAATAACAAAGTTACAAAGGTTGACGAAATCGATTAGTTGAAAATATCCGATTTTCACTCATTTGTATGAAAAATGGAAAAGTCATATCTACGGATCGACTGAACCGATTTTAATGAGTAAAAGGGCACATCGGCCTTAAATTTTGTGTAGAATCTGGGAAAAATATTTTCTGGGGAGTAAGTCAAAATTTCCTGTATTATTCCTAAGTCTACAAAAAAGTTTCTTGTAATTTTTTGGCGTGTAAGACTTGCATCACGGTCCCTTACTACTGCGGGGCCATGATACGTTCTACAAATTTCATGCATCTTGAGAGCTTTACAGTTCTTGAGTGGAAATCGAGAAAGTCTTTTTTAATCTTGGTGGACATGAAACATGGTTAGGATATAAGTTTTATTTTTTCCACCCTCATTATGTACATTATACAGACAAAAGCAATCAGAATCCGGGGCGCCTGTCTCACATTTGTAGATTCATGATGTTTGGATATTAGTGGAAACTTAGAGGGCTACTTCGAATGGGACACAGTTTGATTAGTAGAGTGTAAGGGCTTGTATCGTGTCACGATTTATGAACGGCTCTAGGGGCTATCATTGTAGCTAGTGAAATAACTTGTTGCAAGGAATATGAAGCCGGTGACGCCGAAGTGTTACATGTATGACTGTTTACTGTCAAATGTTACACCGAGATTGTTCATTACTTCCATCCGAAGGGGAAATGACTCCGGAAAATCATGGTGCGGTGCAAAAAAAATCAAAAATCATCAGGGAAAATCATCAAAAATCATTAAAAATCACAAAATTCATCAAAAATCTTCAAAAAATCATTGGAAATCGTTAAAAATCTCTGAGTTTTACAATTTATATGAATTCAAAAATCACCAAAAATCATAAAATGATTTCAAAAGTCATCCGGAAATTAAATCATGGTTCACTTATTTTGGTAGTCGTTTCCCCCTCTCTTCCCTCTTGGTAACGGTTTTATGACAAATGGCTTAGTTGAACTTTGTCGGATTTAGCTTGAGTGTAGTAGTTAAGGCTCAAGCTTAATAAGTTATTTTCACACCATTTCAAGCGTTGATATCCCTTTGCATTTCGTGACAATCTGATTTAGCGTTGATTTTTTTTGTAAAATTTTAAATTTAAGGTAGGAGCAACTAGATGAGGTGAAGACAGTTGGTAAAGTCATTCATACTGTTTAGAAATAGCAAAGGGCCTAGTATGGACCCACGTGGGATGCCTGAGGTGGGAGTGATTACATGCGACTTGGTGCTACCAATATTCATTGTGATCGATGAGATACGTGCGGAACCATTAATTTCAAACATGCACCGTTAACTTGTCAACACAAATCTAAATTTACATAAAGACATATTAACTAGCAAACTTAACCGTGTCGAAAAACCCGCTAAACTTTGATTCCTTCTTTTCAGCCACACCTAACTCATGAATTCCTTTAACATCAGACAATACATGTTTTTGGGAATATTTCAATAAATTAAAATAAGCAAAACACTTTCCCTTTTTACGTGATACGCATTTACTTTCGTTTCATGAAGTCAATTCTTTATTTTTAATAACAAAATGGAACATTATGTGGGAATTAGGGAAGTGAGCAATTCCCGAAATATCGCTGTCGACTTATCTTGGAGGTGGCAATTATTCATAAATGGTAGGCTTAATAAACGAATTAGAAAAAATAGATTATATTACATGGAATTCTTGAATCAAAATATCTGAACCATAAATTAAAAATTAAAATTCAACTGTTTCTTTCATTTCAAACTTCTAAATTTATGGATTCAATTTTCGCTACGGACATGTGTACCAAAAACTTGAAAAATATTTCTTGAGACAGGTCCTCTCAAAACTACTAACTCAATGACTTCATCGATGTTTTCATATCCACCCACGCAATTAACTATTTTGCTAAATTTCTTATCTTTTGCTTGAGTGATAAATCAAAGATTTTTGTTTTTGTATTTATACGACAATCGTGGATCGCACGACAAAGACGTAAAAAATTCTTTCATGAAGCTATTTTGGAAATGTAAATTTTGTCGCTACAAGAAATTTGCTTCGACTTAAAAACATCAACTCTTTGTGTTGTTAAGTGTGAGAAACAAACACCTTCATAGAGGCAATAATTGTCGTCCACAAAATAAGTGAAGCCTGACTCACTATATTTTTTTTGTTTGAGAAGTTCAAATACTAGACGTGTGCGCCGTTGCCTCGATGTGGAGGTTACTTCTTTCTAGACTATCGAAGTACTTTATGCAGATATAGTTGTCTTTATTCTCACACTAAACAATAAACTTAAAATCTTCACCACAAAAACAAATGCTTAAAGTATTAGCTGAGAAGTAGCCAACGAACGGCTAGTAATTCAATTATTAACAGTTATCGATTCACGTCAGACTGATATTTCCTACTTCTTGCAAATGAAAAGGACGTAATGCGAAAAAAAGCTTCACTTATTCCCTACATCTCTCCCACATCTCTGAAACAAATGCATTGATTTTGTTCATTTTAGAAAAAATTTTAACGTCTAACGGGCGAACATTACTTATACGCGTAAGGATTGTTTGAAAGCTCAACTTGATAAAAAAAATGTGTTTGTCAAGTTGAGCTTTCAAACAACCCTTACGCGAGCGATTTTTATCGCGTCCAATATAAAGGGATCATTATATTGGACGCGATGCGAAGCTCTGTGTGAAAGCTCAACTTGTCAAAAAAAAAATTATTTTTATCAAGTTGAGCTTTCACACAAACCTTGCTCGATGCGATTCGCATCGCGTTCAATATATTGAGTCCTTAATTTCTGCTTAAAATTTTCACATGCGACGTGATTGTGGAAAAATTGCACTTGTCTTTCACCTGATGCGAACATTAGTTCGTTCAGTTATGGTTTATTTGCATTGTATTTTCTGTAATATACTATTTGACCTTACCAAAAATTAATTTTCTGTTTTCGATCCAATATTCCAATCTAATTGTCCATAACGTTTGTTGTAGCAATCTAAACATCTAAATTGGCATAAAACATAAAACAGTGTCACATTTTTTGTACGAAAATTTATATTCTTCATCATGTGTTTTTCTTCGTTCTTTTTATATTTCGAAGGTACACCTTTTATGTTAATTTACGCTGACATGTGTATTAATTTTTCAACCTTTTGATCTATACTTAAATATATTGAAGAATATTTACTGCAAAAATGTATTTACAAAATGCGTAGTCGTTTTATGTCATTGTTGTTAACTCTTTTTTTATTTCTCTCAGTCAGAATATTAATATTGAAGTGTCCAGACCGAACACTTAACATAATGATATAAATTTTCCCATAATTCCTAGAAGATAATATATTTTACGTTCGAATAATTTATTAATTTCAACATTATTTGAGATCAAATGGTGATGGGAGATTTGTATATGTTTGCGTTGTTTGGGAGATTACGCAGATGCTCCGTAGCTATCAACATTCGAGGAGTTCCAACAGTGCAATAGTATATTACGATGGAAATAGCGGAAGTTTATTAGGACATTTTCTTTTCCTACATTAGGGATAGAGACGCCGATGTGGCCACTTCCCTTATGACCCTCATACTCCTTAATAACCGCTTGTGGTACTTCTTTTTGTGAGCCTTACCTGGATATTTTATCTGTGCCAGTCGAGCTGAGCGACAAACCTACTTTCGGTAGTGTGCCATGAACTACTGTTGTACAAGCTCCAGCACATGTTTAAGTTCTCCACGTCAGCTCTTTCGTTAATCAATAGTTACCTAGCCGAAAGATCTGAAGCAGTGTGGATTGAGGGAGAAATGTCGAACTTTCTCACAATCGCGAGTGGTGTACCACAAGGTTCTATACTCGGACCTCTCTTGTTTGCTCTATTTGCCAATGACTTACCCAAATCTCTGAAATATATGTTTCCACACATGTTCGCTGACGATATACAACTGTACAAGCTGTTTTCCACTTCCAACGTCACGCAATGCACCGGAGAGATTAAGGAAGATCTATTGTCGGTGATTGAACGGGCCCGAATGAACCGTCTTGAATTGAATGTGGGTAAGACTCAAGCGATAGTCATTGGATCCAAAATTAATGTTCTAATTGAGCCTTCTGTTGCTCTTGATGGAACTGCTACTTTTAAGGTGATGGTAAAGACTAATGATGGGAAGCTGGGCAGTGTTCCCCAGGTTGTCATTAATGACACCGTAATTGAATACTCAAAGTAAGTGACAAATTTGGGGGTTATAATGAATTATCGTCCAGGTTATTTGTGGGACTTATTAGGGAAATCTATATTTGTTCAAGGAATCTCTGACTGGAACTTAATGCAACCTGTGGTTAGGAAATCCGGCACTTACAGTCTCTTTTGCTCGAGGACATTTGATCGGTGATTAATCACGTAGGCATGGCTGGCATGTTGGACTAGTCATGGCAGGGTTTATGGGGTGTAGTGTAAGAACTTTGGGGGAGGGGGGGTATGCGTCTTATTTCTGGATTTTTTTATTTTCTTTCTCTCTAATTCTTTGGTACTGATGGATGAGTGCACAAGGTGAAGTGGGACATTGTCTAAGGTATTGTGATAGGACCTTACATTCTTTACTTTAGCATTATTTTGACTTTTTTGTTAACTAACATTATAGAATTAACTATTGCCGTTTTTGTTCTGTTTTTGGTTTAGCAACTAGTATTTAAGATCGTAATGTTAGCATTTTACTACTATTTATATATGGATTCGATCACTAAATTTATGTAAAAAGACCACCATGCCCAACATTCGTGTTGCATAAGGGAAACCTTGGCATGGATTTAGATAATGAAATGAAATAGCTCATTTGTTCAACAAATCCAATATTTTAGCAGCAAACACATCAATCTAGATTGATATACACATCATAAGTGAAAGTGCCTAATTCTTCCGGGTTTCTGGTCCCCTCCCTCCCTCTTGTCCGCATTGTTCCATTCAAATTAAGATTTTTAGACCCGTACAAAGAACGTAGTGCTTCGAAAATGGGTCTATGGCGTTTGCAACGACGTTTCTAAGTCGATTTGAGGGGAAGAGTAGGGGGGCTATTCATAAATGACGTCCGGCCGTTAGGGGGGAGGGAATAAAGGGAAACCGAACGAATTTGGACGCTGAGGGAGTGGGGGGGTTATGAGAAACGTGACGTCCGGTTGAGAATTTGTGGTTTTGTCAAACTGTAAAGAATTTATAACTTATGACTGGGAGCGTCCCGTAATAAAATCAGGCGTCATTATTTGGGGGGGGGGGGGGTACTGTAAAACCGGCCGAATGTGCAAACAAAAGTTTGTTCGTCCATACACGATAACTGGAGTAGAACTCAACAGATTTTCAAAAACTTTTACTTATATCTCAGCGAAATTAGTACGGAAATCGCTCTTCAAGGTAATGAAATATATGGTCATCGGAAAATCACGAAAATTAAATTAGTGAAACTCTGTTTAGTGGTTCAAGCTGTGGGCCCAACTCACGCTGCGCGAACCTACTAGATATTTGGTCGTTTTTCGTGAATGTTTCTTTAACGATGAGATTTTTTGTGCAATGTTGTAGACGGACGGTTTTTTTCAATATTGCCCTTTCGGCAATTTCTAATCCAATTTAATGTCGACGTAATTACAAGAATTAAGGCCATATTTACTCAGATACGTTGGAGTCTTTTCGCAACATCCATTCATTTTACCACATCTATTCTGATGCGTATGTTTTTGGTGTCTGTTTTCTTAGACCTCTAACACAAACGTCATTTATGAACGCTCCCGAAAGACTTTCTGGTCCTTCCCGAAGGAAATAAGTAACAATTCTATCACATCTCCTTCTTCTGCGTTTTCGCTAGAACCTCAAGATTTCAGAGTACCCTCTATAGCTGATGCGCTTCAAAATACATCGAATCTTCAAATCTGAAAATCAATTTTCGGAATAAATGTTTTTGCAAAACAAAACATGATTATCAGTGGTGAAACATAATTTAAACATAAAAGTACTGCACGGGATTGGTCTTCAGCCAAATACTATTTTATGTAGTGGGCGGTAGACATTCGGCTTTATTTACTTTTTATCGTCGAAAAAACATATAAATTGCGCGTGGAAAATATAAATTAAATTTTTGAGTTCTTATAGCATTTTAAATTGCCATTATCAACTTAATGTGTTAGGGAATAATTGATATACGTCTTCATACAAAAGGGAATGGACCTTGAAACTACTTTCAAATGAGAAAAATCAGATAAATGCTTGCCAAAGTTTGCGTTCTACTTTTATTGATGTTAAGCCAGAACTGCATTTAAAAGAGCATGGAATTGATTTTATCTTAAGAAATTATTGTGCAGTTGTAATTGAAAGAAAAAATGATTCGAGAAATATGTACATATTTACTAAGGGAAATTCTAGTAGTAATTACTGACGAGCCATGTTTCAGTTACTATGCTTCTACGACCTTACGAATTAATGTCTTGATGTATATCAGACCTAGAGACATGATTCCATTTGTAGATTCCGTAACAAAATAAAAATTTCAAAATAATACAAAAAAGTCGTTGAAGATGTGAAAATGATGTATTGGTGTTGCATAAACTAAGTGATGTGTGGAAGAAGTATGGAAAAAGTAGTATTAGTAATGTACTTGGTGTATTCGCGTTGTGTTAGTGTTGTGTTAAGAGTAATATCGCCAAATCGTCAGAATTTGTCGAGTCATATCTCATTCTTTTCGTTGCACTTTTGTGACGAAAGCAATTTTTATTTCTGCAAAAAAATGTCTCGTCTTGGAGATAGAGCTCATTGAGTAAGGTCGCGCAAGGAAGTGCTGAAAATCGTTTTTTAGCTATAACTCGAACGAAGTTGATTCAAATCAAAACATAGAAGGGACCCGTACCTATCAGAATAGATGCGGCAAACAGAGTTGATGTTACGAAAAGACTGGAACGTATTTAAGTAAATATTGCTTTCACATTAGACTGTATTGGAAATTGCCCGTAGGGCAATTTTGAAAAACCCGTACGAAGTAACGGTGTAAAAAAATTCTCCGAACGCACAAAATTGACCTCCAAATAGAGAAAAATGTTCTCCTCAATTTTGTCAAACATAGCAAAAAATATTTTTTGGGCTGGGCCGACATTAGTACTGACCTCGGGCCTTAAATAGAGGCTCGGCTACATACTTCGGATAGAAAAAAGTT